>JBBGZY010000049.1:5742500-6186650 GCA_037952925.1 Lithobates clamitans
TGAATATGCATCTTTCCTAAACAAATATTAAAGTTGTATTCACCATGTTGGGGATGCATTAATGCATGCTCACTAATGTGCTATTTTGCAGAATAACATGCAGTTTAATATAGCATCCCATTTTATTTTCATGAGCTGCCAAAGCAGTCACAATATCGGTGCCCCACAACTCACAGATAGTTCACATCTGTGCACGGCACCCTATTTTATATCAAATCATGCAACGTGGTAAAGTACATACGGTGTCTTAAGAATAAAAAAAGACTTTTCATTCCTTTAACTGCACTTGATATTGTTGCTTGATTTATTTTCCTTACAAGTGCTCCCATTGGAATGCTTTTACACTTACCAAAACTTCTGAATTATTGAGGTTTTACAGATATCTTCAAATTCAACAAATTGTACAGCATGTCAGAAGTTTATTTAATATAATTTGCTGTAATAATCTGCTTGCTTTGTGTGTTTCAGTGACGGAAAAGCTACTTCTATAATTTCTAGCTATGCACATAGTATTTGCTTTCTCCCACATACAATACATCGAAACTGATCTTGTTAGAACTATTGTTTGAGATAGATAAAAAAAAACACAAAACAATTCCTTGCACTGAAAAGCAATGGGTGGTAAGCCTCATTAACTGTCATTGATAAATTCATACTTCCAAAATCAACATTCAGTATTGACTTTGATATTTGTAAGAATAGGTTGTGATTACTTCCTGAGTTTTGGCTGTGTATTTATGTTTATGTTATAATAATGTTTTGTTATCAACAATGCAGGAAAAATTGGTACCTGGCAGCTGAATACAAGCCACCAGCACACTATACTACAGGAAGATCCATTTAAAGCAGTTAAAGCTTCATATGTATATAGATCTTTGCTAGTTATATTGGGTTATGATTAGAAATGATAATGCCCTGTGTACAGTAGACATGAATAAATACACACCTTTGTTTGCCTCGTGTTTTCACCCAACCTGCTGCACAATTAGGACTAGAAATCAGATTGATTCTCAGCCATTCCTGTTGCCAACTCTGTTTGTTCCTGACTTTCCTTACCTTCTGCCCACCACAAGCACTAATTAGAAACAGATTACTGTAGCATTACCCCCATAGGAGCCGCTCAATAGAATGTAACACTTGCTCTTTTGCCTAGACCTCCCTGGGAACCTCAGCTCCTCTGACACACTAGGTTGAGTTTGAGGACGTGCAAAGACACATAAACTTACTAAAGGTAGTATTTAGCAATCAGCTGTAACAATTTGTCAAAGAAACAGACATTAAGCCAATCAGTAAAGCGACTTAAGACTAAGTAGTATAGCAACATTTGGTTTTCAGGTCAGCGTAAACAGAAGCAGTTCCACTGTAAGCGCAGAAGAAGGCAATGATTATGTGGAATATTATTTTTATTATTATTGTAATACAGGATTTATATAGTGCCAACAGTTTGCTCAGCGCTTTATGTGTAGAAGTATGTAATATACTACCAGAGTGCATTAAAGGTGATTATGCTAGGTCTAGACTGACCAGTAGAAATGGAAGGGGAGACAAGGGATGTGTAGGGTGATTTAATTTGAGAGGCGGTCCATTAAGGGGTTCTTCTGCCGGCTGTCGTCAGGGCCCTTTCAAAAGCTTTGACGCACTTATTAGTAGACATGTGCACACTGAAATATTTCATTTCGGAATTTAGTTTTCGTCCGAAAAATAAATTTATTTAGTTACTCTCGAAATTCGTTTTTATTTATTTTGTTTTTCGTTAAAAATTGCATTAGTCTGAAAATATAAATTAAGGTTGAATCTGTCATTGAAGGTTTATGGTGTCTGTCGAATGTTCAAAGAAGATTCGACGGAGCAGCTAAACTGTACAACGCCGTATAGTTTACCTGCTCCATCGAATCTTCTTAGAACTTTCAACAGACACCATAAGCCAAAGTACGTGTGTACTTAGTTCTAGCTATTTTACTGCTCCTTCTCTTTGGTTACAATCAGCCAATAACATTCATCATCATCATTATTTTTATTTATCTTTTCTCCCCTACGTCGAATCTTTTCTCCCCTACATCGAATCTTTTCTCCCCTACATCGAATCTTTTCTCCCCTACGTCGAATCTTTTCTCTCTATGTCGAATCTTTTCTCTCTATGTAGAATAATCTTGGACTAATAGAGTTAAGGTTAGGTACATTCGACCACAGATTCGATGGACACAGATTGTTATTGTCATCATCATGTCGAATCTCCTATCTATATCGAACTGTTGTAGCACCAAAAACGAAAATAAAACATTTGTTTATTTCGGATCTTTCGTTTTTCGGATTCTGCACTTTCGTTATCGTTTGTTAAAACGATAACGAAAATACCTGAAATTCGGACGAAAATGCATTCGGACGAAAACGAATGCACGTGTCTACTTATTAGTAGTCCCAAATAGGCCAGCATGCAGTATAATATGTTATAGAAGCAACAGGTAAGGTAAAGTTGCAATATCTGCCCTCTGCTGACATCACAGAAATCAGTCCAGGCACTGCGTCATCGTGACAATAAAGTCTGGATATGGCAGGTGCCTGGACTGATACCTGTCTCAGCCTCTCAGCGAGCTGCTGAGAGCCTGAGACGGCCGCTCCACCCCCTCCACAGCTCAGCGCTCCAGTGAGCGAAGGAGGGAGATGAGCAAAGAGCTGTGACTGACAGTCTACAGCTCTCTGCTCACGGAGCTCTGAAATCTGAATGATTGGAGGTGTTCGATCGCTCAGTTTTCAGTGTGGAGGCGCTGTGGGACAGATGCAGCATCGGAAAGATGCTGCATTCACCTAGGTAAGTATAAATATGGAAAAAAAAATAAAACATATACTTTTCTTTTAATGTCCTGCTTTCTCTGTCTCAGGTCCTGCTAACAGGACATATAGTGGCAATGAGCCATCTCGCTGGTCCCTCTGCGGATCAGCTGGATGCATGTAGTAGAGATTGTTCTCTCTTTCTAATACCCAATAGTCACAAACACAATGTCTCCTGTGCTTGGGAAAGTGTCTGCGCCAACAAAATGAGCTAAATCTCCATCCTGGTCTTATCTGGAATCTTGCCCCCATGTCTTGCTGCCCACATAGACTGGGGTAGTCTGGAACACTGAAACCACACAAAAGACACAAAAGGGTGCACCGACCTAGTGCGTTATAGTAAGACCAAGATTGAAATAAAAAAGTGGTAAGCATCATATTTACAAAGTGTCTAAAACATCAAAGCTCATGGCATGTGACAGAAGGTGAAGGTCCAATAGGCTGACACGTTTTGAGAATTACCCTCTTCTTCATAGTGGGCAATGTGGCTCACCAGTCTGTAGATCTGTATTTTGGTCATAATCATACATGGACAAAAAGGTGACAATATGCCCTACTACAATCCTCCTATCTCAGCGCTTAAGGATATTCGGTATAAGAAGATGGAAAATATAAAACCGCAGTGATTTGACCTGATGTCACCTGATTCTAAATGAGATATCTCTCAGCAGCCACTTAATACAAAAAAATATAAATATGGATGAGTAAATAATCACTATATATCAACCATTAACCCATCAAAGCGGCGCTATTCTCAGTCCTAAATGCTGACTGATAAATCAAAAAGTCTTTGTAAAATGCAGGCAAAACAAATGCAGGCAGGAAAATTCCAGCAAAAACACAAAGGCTAGGACTCAATCTGGAGTCTCTTAAACGTATAGTAGATCTGATGAGTGCACCTTTCACCATCTGTTAGGACACCTTGTGCTGCACACACCCCGCAAGGGGTTCCAACTCACCGGAACCGAGAGGTTAATAGGCCTTGGATAGTATCCTCACTCCGATTACTCCCGAAGTCCTCCAGGGTTGATAGTCAAACGCCAGAAACAATGTCCATATGTAAAAAAGAGACCCCAAAAAGTCCAGTACCGTTTTGATAATTTATTAAACAAATAAAGGAAAATAAAATAAAGTAAAATAAACTGTAACAATCAGTGGGCGCAGGTCCTTTCAGAGGATAGCCTTCTAGCTTTCAGTTGGTTGGTAATAGTGGATAACTCAAATAGGTTCTCTCAAAGCACAAGGGAGCTGGTTACAGACTGGATGGATGATACACACTCACAGCTGATCAGCCCTTCATCCCACTAGTAACAGAAAGCCACGAGCTTGGAGCGCACTGCGTGTCAACCAGTCTCAGCTGATCAGCACTTCCTCCCTCTCGTATCTGAAGCTTCAGGCTTAGAGCGCACTGCGTCCTCATGTGATAACGGTTGTCGTGGTATCAAGCTCTGACTAGTTTCGTCATTGAGACTTTTTCAAAGAGCGTGACTTCACGGCATGTTGAACAGAATTTATCTTAGAGACAGGGGGTGGAGCGCGGCCGGCACTCCGCCCTTAGTGAGTAAATCATTTGTAAAATCTGGGTCTGATTGAAAGGTGCGTCCCTATCTTATACTGGGAACATATCCTCACTCCAAACAACCTAAAACTGCAGGCTGCAAATTTTATTAACATCGCAGTGTAAATGTAGCAGAATACTGCAATACATCTGTAAACGCCAAATTTCTTGTAGCACAATAACTCAGCCACAGTTCTTATGTCCTAGATTGACATTAAAAACATTAAACTAGCAAAAAACATTACATACAAAATTGCATATGATCGCAAATAATCAAAGCAACAGCGGAACTTGTAATAAAATCAAACAGGTAATATTGAT
The DNA here is from genome assembly GCA_037952925.1 of Lithobates clamitans. Lineage (NCBI taxonomy): Eukaryota > Metazoa > Chordata > Amphibia > Anura > Ranidae > Lithobates > Lithobates clamitans. The sequence goes on from JBBGZY010000049.1 coordinate 5,747,209, forward strand.
TCAAATCCAGTCAGATTGTAATTACCTGAATGATCCCAAGGGAGAGCCCTAATCTCTTCAATAATAGGGTCTAAAAACTGAGGTTTATATCCTTTTTCCACAAACCTATTTTTTAATACTGTAACTTGTTGATCAAAATCCTCTAATTCAGAGCAATTTCTCCTGACCCTCATTATTTGGCCCTTGGGCACATTTTTTTGGTTAAAAACTCGGGATCATTGTTTAAGAGATGTACCTAGTATGGAAAGAAACCTAGATCATGAATGGAGTTTTATATCTCCCATCCATTCACAATTCAAAGAGGTGGAGAATATTTTCCATAAACATTGGCACGTCCTATGTTTGGATAGGACACTGTCAAGGGTTCTACCAGACAAACCCAAGTTCATTTATCGTAAGGCGCCAAGCTTTTGGGGATGTTATAGTCAAAAAGATCATTGATCCCCCTGGGAGAAATCCAACCTTCTGGGAGCAAAATGTTTTTTTTGCATGCCGGAAATGCAAAGCTTGCAGAAAGGTGGCTAGACCTATGAGAAAAATAGAAAAATTTACCTCAACTTCTAATAACAGGGAATTTGCAATTAGGCACTTTATAACATGTAATACATCTCATGTTGTGTATGCCTTGCGTTGTCCTTGTGGATTAATGTACATAGGTCGCACTAAGCGTCTTTCAAGAGTTAGAATCGCAGAGCATGTGCATAATATCTCTATTGGTTATAAAGACCACAATGTATCCCTGCACTTCAAACAACATCATGGACAAGACGCTTCTGGTTTGTTATTTTGGGGGATAGATCACATTAAACAATCATGGAGGGGGGGCAATATAGTAGGGGATTTATCAAAAAAAAGAAACTCAATGGATTTTTTTAACTGACACTCTTAACCCGAAAGGGTTAAATATTGAACTCGATATTAATTGTTTTATCAGTGATTTTTAGGTTTCTAGAGTGGACGATCCTGTACTGTATTAGAGTTTTAGTTTAGGGGGTCTTTACTCTGGGATTTAAATTTGTTTATTTTATGGATTACATAATGACTTTGCCTCGTATAGATTACATATTAGTTATTGTGTATGTACAGTTAGACCTTTGAGATACAGAGAGGCACTGTAGAATCTACTAATAACCTCCGTTTTCTTACCTTTGGTAATGTTTTTTCTATAGTTTGCCATTCAGGTAATTACAATCTGACTGGATTTGAATCAATATTACCTGTTTGATTTTATTACAAGTTTCGCTGTTGCTATGATTGTATGCGATCATATGCGATTTTGTATGTAATGTTTTTTGCTAGTTTAATGTTTTTAATGTCAATCTAGGACATAAGAACTGTGGCTGAGTTATTGTGCTACAAGAAATTGGGCATTTACAGATGCATTGCAGTATTCTGCTACATTTACACTGCAGTTTTAGGTTGGTTGGAGTGAGGATACGGATGAAGGGCTGATCAGCTGTGAGTGTGTATCATCCATCCAGTCTGTAACCAGCTCCCTTGTGCTTTGAGAGAAGCTATTTGAGATATCCACTATTACCAACCAACTGAAAGCTAGAAGGCTATCCTCTGAAAGGACCTGCGCCCACTGATTTTTACAGTTTATTTTATTTTATTTTACTTTATTTGTTTAATAAATTATCAAACGGTACTGGACTATTTGGGGTCTCTTTTTTACATATGGACATTGTTGCTGGTGTTTGACTATCAACCCTGGAGGACTTCGGGAGTAATCGGAGTGAGGATACTATCAAAGGCCTATTAACCTCTCGGTTCCCGTGAGTTGGAACCCCTTGCGGGGTGTCTTTGCTGGAATTTTCCTGCCTGCATTTGTTTTGCCTGCATTTTACAAAGACTTTTTGATTTATCAGTCAGCATTTAGGACTGAGAATAGCGCCGCTTTAATGGGTTAATGGTTGATAAATAGTGATTATTTACTCATCCATATTCATAATCATACATGGTGAAAAAGTAATCAGTAGTGTTGGAAAATATGGGAATGGGAATAAAAATACATTTTCAAACTCCATGGGTGCACCCATAGCACATACAGTACATGCAGCTGTATGCAGTCCTAGCTCCTACAGCCAAATCCCAGGCTGTTCTCATTGGGGAGAGAACACTTCCTTTAGGTGTCTGAGCTTTCTAATTTTTTTCCTCCTCTCACACATTCCTAGGCTGGCAGTGCTGGAGCAGCTGTGAAAGGCGGTACCTAATGTAGCAATAACTCACGGTGAAGCTGCTGGTTTAAGCGGGTCTGTTACCTTCACTCTGCTTCCCTCTGTTTCACCGGCACCGGGTCTAGGGTTTAGTTGAGTTTACTTCTGGACGACACAAGCAACCAACACTGGAGTACGTTTTCAATGCTTTATTAAAACCAACGACTTAGGAAGTAGCAGGAAAAAGGCAAAAAGGAAACTTGCAAAAGAAACTCAAATATTCTCTGGTAGGGTTCACTTGACAAAATGTCCTGGTAGAATTCAAATACTATTTGAAATGCGCTCCCCTCGTGGGACACACTCCTTGCTCGTCTGGATAGGCTTCTTTCACCGGTCTAGCAGCCAGCACGCAGCACGAATCAAAGTCTCTGCCACAGACTTGTTTGGGAACAAAATCCGTACGATCCTCTGCCACAGGATGTATAGATTTTCTGTAGTTAAAGTCAGTCACAGTGCTTGAACCTTTAAGCCGAGCCGGCAACACTATGCTGTATAGTTACTTTTGGATACGTCCTCCAACCGAGTCACCAGGCCCCTCTATAGCCCAGCACGCGGCGTGATCCCTCCAAGACGTGTCCTCCCCTGGGATCTCCTCGGTTGTCCAGCTTCATCACACAGGACCGACAGCTCAGGACCATTCCTCGGCCGCGGTGGTAGGGTCCAGACAAGCCTCTGGACCCACCCCTGCTCCGCTGTATCGTGGGCCTCCCGAACGGAGGACCACGAGGTAGCTCCTTAACGCATACCTGTCAGCCAGGAGGGCCAGCAGGTGGCTGTAAGACGAACCCCAAAATATGGCGTCTGTCCCATAAATACCCTCGCCCAGAATGCAACTCGGAGGACCACCTCCACCGAGCGTGCCTCCGGGACAGAGAAGCATCCATACGCTTCAACACGTTGCCTTTTCAACCCTGACCAGTGGCAACAGCGACACCCACCGGTCAGCACGGAAACACCCACAACGTCAGCCAAGCTGGAACAGAGACAAACTTTTAACCTTCCTAACGCACAATTTACTAAATTTACCTAACATGCGGTTGATTGCAAATCTACCAGCACTACACTAATTTTTTCAAAAATTGTTTTGGCTGGCCAGTTGGTTTTCGCTCACCAGTGGTTAACCACACCCTTAGACTATGCTGTGGTGTCTCTGCAGGCAGCCACTGTTGGATTTTATGAGGCAAGGAGGTCAATGGTCACCCCCCCCACCTCTCCCCATACCCCACTCTGGAAGAACCAACAACTCCCACATTTATTCCTATTCTGAACTGGACGACGTTTGGTATTAAAAAGCGTACTAATGTCATTCGTAATGGGGTCCTAATGCAGTTTGATGGGCTGAAGTCTCTGTATCAGTTACCCAACTCTCATCTATTTCAATTTTTTAGCAGCTCCACCATGAATTTCGGGCTCAGTTTGGGTGCGCTAGGCTTCTTCTCTGATCTAGTGATCTTTAGGCATTGCTGCATGATGATTCATTTACTAAAGCTCCCTCCACTATCTATAAGCAATAATTTGTGGAAGCTAGTAAACTATTCACACCATGTAGAAATGCCTGCACTGCAGACGTTCCTAGACTTGATAATGCCGAAGGGGATAATATGTGGGAGGATTCCTTTACTAGATTAGTGTCAGATAGGAGCCAGTTCTTACATAGAATTTACTTGACCCTAGCTTGACTGGCCTGGGTGTAGAGTACCCAATCCTTCACTTGTTGGCACTGCTCCTCTCCTCATACTAACTTTTTGCACATCTTTTTGGAGTGGGCAGCAATTCAACATTATTGAACAGAGATTGTACAGTGTATCCAGACAGTACCTACTTTAGTTTTTACTCCTACTATAGAGGTATGTCTTTTAAGCCTTGTAGACTCCCTGGCTACCAAGACAACTATCCATACTCTACTTATACTTTTGTTCTTCTACGCCAAAAAATTTATTATTCTCTCCTGTAAACGGGCTGCTGCAACTACTCTGTCAGCATGGAAGGCACGGGTCAATAAGGCACAAAAAGAGAGCTGGTATAGAATGGGAACGAGCGTGTCTCAGTCCCAGTTAGTACATATACAACCAAAATTCCATTGCAAACCGGACTTTAATGAGTCACACCCCAAAGGTATAAAATGTATAAGAAAATGTATTATTCTAAAACAAAAATGTTGCATACATTTAAAAACATACTGTCATATATATTTACCAACAGTGAACGTGCATAAGTATACAATATTAAAATAATCAAAGTTGAAAGGCTTCATCAATATAGGTAATGTGTGCTACTGTTCTCTGCGCATTTCGCAAGATAAAGAACTCGCTTTCTCGGAAGAGGCACAGATGAGTATCTGAACATAAAAAAGGGGAGGGGGAGATCACCCACAGCCTCACAATCCAGACTTACGTTTGTTGGATAATCGCAGGAGACTTCTACATATGTATAGTGATATAACAGATAAGAAAATAAAATAATATAAAATAAGCTGGTCTTCCAGGTGACTTCAAATGGCAAACCAGACAGAGGCACCCAATGGTCCACAAAGTTCACCCCGGGAGTTGTGGAGGTGGAGGGAAACCAGACACTCACAATGCGAACCCCCTAAGCAACACCAAAGGGCACAGTTGGAAAAGAACACAGGTCCTGGAACTAAAGGAAAACCTAATAAGCCCAGACCTGGGAAGGACACCTTAGGGGGTTTGCATTGTGAGGTCTGGTCTCCCCCTCCTCCCCAACAACTGGGGTGAACTTTGTGGACCATTGGGTGCCTCTATCCGGTTTGCTATTCCAATTCACCTAGAAGACCCACTTATTTTATATTATTTTCTTTTCTTATCTGTTATATCACTATACATATGTGGAAGCCTCCTGCAATTATCCAACAAACGTAGGTGTGGATTGTGAGGCCATGGGTGATTGCCCCTCCCCCTTTTTTTCTATAATCACTCTGTTTTTATCTTCAGATACTCATCTGTGCCACTCCTGAGGAAGCGAGGTCTTTATCTCACGAAACGCGTAGGGAACAGTAGCACAGTTTACCTATGTTAATGGAAGCCTTTCAACTTTGATTGTTTCAATATTGCATACTTATGCACTTTCACTGTTGGTAAATATATACAACAGTATGTTTTTAAATGTATGTAACATTTTTGTTATGAAATAATACATTTTCTTATACATTTTATACCTTTGGTTGTGTCTGGTCAATAAGGCTCTACAATTTTATAAAGCTACCTACGCACATAGGGCCTACAAAATTTGATAAGGTTTGGAGGGCTGATCTAATTCTTTATCAATTGTGTCAAACTGATTGCATTATGACATTTACTTGTTTGCTTGGTATATTCTACCTCCTGTAAGCAACTCCGGCGACCCACCTATTGCTTTTATTATATGATCAGTTGATTTCTACATACTTTGCCTTCCCTTTACGGATCACCAGCAATAGGATTTTTTTTTTTTTCTTTCTTTTTTTCTTTTTTTTTTTGCCACTTCAGTTAACTTTGTCCAGGGACTATCGTCAAAATGTTGTTCACGTGTGTCCCATATCCAGTCACATCATTGCGGCCATTCAATGCTTTCCCCCTTTTTTTTTTTTAAATCCTTAGGCTGTGTAGATATTGTGTTACAATATAAATTTCGATATACAAAATTACAATGATACCGCCTTGCAAGGTACATAACATGCAAGGCCGATTAACCGTCTATTCACATATAGCTATTGTACATAACTATATGTGTTGGTACTTTTCTATCTAGTGAATCCCCCCAACCACCCTCCTATATCCCCCCCCCCCTATTTACCCCCTATATGTTCAAGGCACATCTGACGACCAACCTAGGTTCCATACATTGTTCTTTACTCGGCTCTAACCTCTGGGCTGCTCTTAGCTCAACCCACCCCATTGATAGGAAGCGGATAATCTCGGCCCTAGGATAGTATGAATGACGGGCATGGCATTGTTTGAATCCAAAGGTTCCACATTCTTATGAATTTGTTGTAGCTGCCTGACCTAGTGTAGAATGTTCTCTCATTCCACACTGTGGAGTTGACAGTCCCCAGCCAGTCTTCCAGGGTGGGAGGAGTTCTTGATTGCCAAGACTGTGCGATTAATTTTCTGGCTTGGAACAGGCATCTTGCTACCGCAACCGCCGTGTTCCTATCTCTTGGTTCATTAGTAACGTGCCCCAGCACACAGGTCCTAGGATCTATCTCTAGGTTGGTTTTAAACGTAGTGTTTATTTTCTTTACAATCTCAGGCCAGTATCTCACTAGTTTTAGACATCTCCAGAACATATGAATCAGATCTCCTGTTCCCCTGCATCTGGGGCACTCATCATTGATTCGACGACCAAACATAAACAGCTTTTTTGGCGTGTAGTAGGACCTGTGCAATAGCATCAGATGGGAGGCCTTTTGTGAGGGAGAGACCGACACCTCCGGTCCTAGTTCCAGAATCCTTTTCCACTGTATGTCCGTTATCTCCCCCACATCGGCCGCCCATCTGTCCCTACCCCCGAAAGAGCCTACGTGCGTATTCATTTTCTTTGTTAATTGAGTATATATCTCTGCGATTAACCCCTTGGAGGTCTCTGATTTGATTATCGTTTGTAATAGTGGGATCTTACACCATGTGGGGGGTTGGCTCCCGAACTGCTTGCTTAGGGCGTGTCTAATCTGTAAATAGCTATAGAATACACGGCTTGGTAGCCCGTATTCGTGCCTCAGTTCCTCAAAGGGTTTCAGGGAATTCCCTTCATATATCTGAGTCAGTCGACGAATCCCGTTCCTTTCCCACAGTTTATTCCTGTCGACAGGTAATAGTTCCTGCAGGTTCTTATTGTTCCAGATTGGTGAATATTCTGAAAATCCCTTGTACCCCATTATTCGCTTAGCTGTCTGCCAGACCCTAGTAATCATTTTAAGTATCGAAGTCTCTCCCTGAAATGAGTCTGCCTCCAATGCCTCAACCAGTGAGCTATGTGGGCTTCTCTGCAGAGCGATCTGGGCGCTCTTACTTCCCCCCCGTCAATGGCGCATCCCCCAAGTTGCTGTAACTGTGCTGCCAGAAAGTAGGTAAACGGGTGGGGGACCCCCAGTCCCCCCTCCGTGGCGGGGCATTGTAACTTTTGTAGGCTTATCCTGGCCTGTCCTTTTTTCCAGATTAATTCCCTAAAAAGGGATTGGATTCTTTGGAACCACTTCTCCCCAATCCATACTGGGGAGTTGTGGAGCAAGTATAGTAACTGGGGCAGCCATACCATCTTGATCAAGTTAACCCGGCCCGCCATAGATAGGGGGAGTCTACACCAGATATCGCATTTTTTTTTGAGTTTTGATAGGAGGGGGACCAGGTTGTCTTCGATGAACGTACCAGGGTCCTTGGACAGCACGACACCCAGGTACTTCATTTTCCCCGTAACTCTCAGTTGGGGTAAACTCATTGAGATAGAATTGGCCAATGGATCGACCGGCAGGAGCGATGATTTCTCCCAATTGATAGTCAGCCCTGAGAATTTTCCAAAGTCCTCCACTAGGTGCATTACTTTCTCCAGTGTGGAGTACATATCCCCAAGGAAGAATAGAACATCGTCCGCGAAAAGCGCTATTCTCTCTTCCTCGCCTTTTCTACGGAAACCCTGTAGTTCAGGTGATGATCTCACCACTCCCGCCAGTGGCTCCATAGCCAAGACGAACAACAACGGGGATAGGGGACAACCCTGTCTTGTCCCTCTTTCGAGGGGGAAGCTTTCCGAATAGTCATTGTTTATTTTGAGTCTTGCCCTTGGATGATTGTAAAGAATTTTTAACCAGTTGATGAATACGGGACCGAATCCAAACTTCTCCAGCACCCACCAAAGATATTCCCACTCCAGGCTATCAAAGGCCTTGGCGGTGTCCAAAGACAGTATGGCTCTAGGCCCCGCGTTCTCCGTTGGAACCTGGATATTCAAGTATGCCCTTCTGATGTTGGTGCTGGTAGACCGACCGGGAATAAATCCCGATTGATCTGGGTGCACGAGTTTTGCGATACACTTGTTTAATCTGGACGCTAGCACCTTTGCTACGATCTTGGCATCCGAGCACAGTAGTGATATTGGTCTATATGAGGTGACTTCCAGTTGGTCTCTTCCCTCTTTTGGTATCACCACTATGTCAGCCTCCAACATTGATGAGGGTAGCCTCCCATCCTTAGTCGCCTGTTCCAGTACCTTTAGCAGCTCTGGAAGTAGGACCTCCCCATACTTTCTATAAATCTCCAATGGCAGACCATCCGGGCCAGGGGATTTCTGGCCTGACAGCTCTGCAACAGCCTTTTGCAACTCCTCCAGGGTCAGGGGAGACTCCATCTCGCTCCTGTCCCCTTCCGAAAGCACTGGCAGATCCACCCCCTCCACAAACCCATCCATATCACGCCGGTCCGACCTCCGGCGCGACCTGTACAGGTCCCTGTAGAACATGGTAAAGGTCTCTAGGACCTTAGCAGGTTCGGAAGTAATCTCACCAGCCGGTGTCCTAATTGAAAGAATGACCGATGGGGATAGGTTAGACTTAGTTATAAGTGCCAGCATCCGACCTACTTTCTCCCCTTTTCCATAATTTGCTTTTGGAACAGTCTTTTATTTTCTGCTCTTCTATTAATTAATTCCCTGTATTCTAGTTGTTTACTGAGCCAGACCTCCTGCTTTGCGGGGGTTGGGTCCGCCACATATTGTGCTTCTGACTCCATAGCCTCCCTACTAGCCCTCACCTCCCGTTCCCTTGATTTTTTCTTAACTATGACAACCTGTTGGTGTAATAGTCCCCTAAGGAACGCTTTTAAAGTGTCCCACACTATCCCCGCAGGGGCTGTGCCTACGTTTAACGTTACAAACTCTTTTAGTTTGGAAGTGACTTCTACTGGGCTACTTATTAAATCCAACCATAGTGGTTTTATTGTCCACCTTTTCCGGCTAGATCTAGCATTTAAATTCAGAGTCAGGATCAGGGGGGAATGGTCTGAGATACCCCTCGGCTTATACTCTATGTCCCCTAATATTTGCAGGGCTTCACTGTTACCTACTGCCATGTCTATTCGTGAGAGAGTGGAGTGTGATCCCGAATAACAAGAGTACTGTCGGGTTTTTGGGTTATGGGATCTCCACAGGTCACACCACCCGACTTCTACCAGAAGTTGGCCTACGCGGCCTTCCGATAACCTTTCTGCCCGGTTTATAGGCGGAAAACGGTCCATTTTATTATCCAAAACTGCATTAAAATCCCCCACCAAAATTATCGGTACATCTAGCTTGCTCTCCACAAATTCCAGCAGCTCCAAAATGATCTCTGTTTTGAACGGGGGAGGGATATAAATATTTGCTATTACCAGAGGCTTGTTTTCTATGACGCAACTCAAAAAGACATAGCGACCCAACGCGTCGATTCTGGCTTCCCTGCAGGAAAACGGGATACCTCTCCCCACCAATATGCTCACCCCTCTTGAATATGAGGTGTGAACTGAATGATACTATACTTGAAATTTATGGTTCCGAACATGTAATTTGGTATCATTAGTGAGGTGAGTTTCCTGCAGGCAAGCCAGTCCAACGCCATGAGCTTCCATTGCTGCGAAAACTGCTGCCCTTTTAACTGGGTCACCCATACCCCTGATGTTCCAAGAGCCTATCTTTAGCATTTTAAGAAATGTTTTGATAGAGAAGGCAAGAGCGCATCAAAAAGAGAAGGAAAAAAAAAGAGACAAGGAAAAGGAAAAGAGAAAAAAAAAAAAGCCAAAGAAAGAAAAAAGAAAAAATGTCCAAAAGGAGAGGGCGTTTCGTTTGTGTGCTGGTAAATACCAAATTATTCGTGAGCACTATGGTTGTGTTAAAAAAAGACAAAGAATAAGAAATAAATAGATTGGGGACGGGCGGAGGGCCCCCGCGTCCGGGGGCACCCCCCCCCGTATTTCCTAGCTGCAAGTGCAAACTCCACGTGCTGGTATACTTTACATTTATTATTACAAGCCCACCCTTCGTGACTATGTGTGCCTTGTATTTGCCCCGTTGCCTAACCCTATGTCTCACTGTAGACCCCCCTCCCCCCCGCCCTCAGCTTTGTGCATCCCCCTTGTTACCACCCTTGTTTGTGACCCCCCCTCTGCCTAGTTAGGCTAGCCCTAGGGGCTGTGCTTGTGACCTTATTCCCCCCTCCCAGCCATACAGAAAATACCTCCCCATGCTTGTGCTGAAAAAATATATTATGACTCGCTACCACATTCTTACCCCCCTTCCCCCCTCCCTCCACCCTCTTCCAAAACCCCGAGACAACATTTAAAGCATACAAAACTAGTGAAATCACAACCTTTCTCCGTGTTTCCATCTCACACACCCCCCCCTTCCCCCCTCCCGCGTCCCCCGTGTCCATTACTGGTTGCTATGGAAAAAAAGACAAAAAAGGACAACAAACAACAAAAAAAAAAAAAAAAGGAAAATAAAACCCCACAAGAGAGGAAAAAAAAAAAAAAAAAAAAAATAAAGAGAAAAAAAAAATCACATTGTCCTCTTTTCCTATCCAGGTTTGGCCTTGTTTGATCCCTGGGCTCTGCAAGTCCGCTTTATTGTCATCTAGCCACTTTGTTGCCCCCGCTATAGTGTCAAAAAAGTGGGTGGACCCCAAGGCAGTGATACGCAATCGTGCAGGGTACAGCAGAGCATATTCTAGATTGTAGGACCGCAGGCTGCGCTTAATGTCCCTGAATTCAGCCCTCCGTTTCTGTAGGTCTGGGGAGTAGTCAGGAAAAAATAAGATCTTGACTCCATTGTATAAAATATCCCCCAGCTCTCTAGCCCTACGCATCAGTGTTACCTTGTCTCTGTAATTAAAGAGCTTCATTATTATTGGCCTAGGGTGTCCTCCAGGTGCTGGGGCCCTAGTTGGAACTCTGTGAGCTCTTTCAATAGCGAAGAGGTGGGAGAAGGTTTCCATCCCAAACACTCCCCTAAGCCACTTCTCCAGGAACTCCTCAGGGTGGGGACCCTCGCACCGCTCCGGTAGGCCTACCATCCTCACATTGTTCCTGCGAGACCTATTCTCCATTTCCTCTATTTTGCCTTTATGCAAGCCCATCTGCAATTTTAATGATTTGAGCTCTTGCTTCAATGGGATTAGTTCGTCCTCAGCCTGACTAACTCTCTCCTCCAGTGCAGTTGTTCTAACAATAGTCCTTTGCAGTTCTTGGTTTAGCGTAGTTATCTCTTCTTTTAATCCCATCAGCTGGTAGCACAGGTCGCTTAAGGAGGCCTTACAAGAATTAACAGCACATAGGACATCTTTTAGTGTGGGTTCGGCTTCTAATGGGGCGTCATGCGTCGCAATCTTACTAGCTGCTGGTCCCGCGGACTCGCCAGCAGATCTGTTGCTGCTCACCGTTTTTGTTGTGTGTGGCGCCGCTGGTCCTTTTCCTAGGCTCCTCCTGTCCCCTAAACCCCCTGCATGTGGCCCATCCTGCTGCTGCTGGGTGTTTTTGGATGGGGATGAGGTAGGGAGATGCGAAAATTTTTCCAGTTTAGCCGCGGCGGCAGCTGCTGCCTGGCTCGCCTTTTCCTTGGATGTGCGGGTCGTTTGGGAGCTGGCGCTGTCCTGCTGTTGCAGTTCCTCTCCCTTTTTCCTGGTCATGACTTTTTAGGTAAGTCAAGGGAGTGTGTGAAAGGATTGAACCGCTTGCGGGGTTGGTGCTTTCCTTTCTCCCTCTCTTCGCCTTTACCTGTTTGCGGGTACTACTTGGGTGATTATCCACTTTTGAGACTAGGCGGTGTTTCAGTTCAATACAATTAGTGTAATATGGCGAGGGGTTAGCGTCACTCTATTTGACGCGACCCTTCGCTAGCCACCAGGGGGTGTCCACTCCTCTAACAGGCACAAATCACAATGTATCAGAGTGTCAGATAGCCCAAGCCTGCCAAATGCCAGATTGATCGTTGAGTGACAGTATGTCAAGCTGCCTGGGCCCACCTGAACCACCCCCTCCCCCTGTCCGTAGTAGAGAGCTAAAAGACTAAGCCTTAAAGAAAAAATGGGAAGAAACAGTCCACCCCAGGTGTAGCTGCAAAAGATGGTACCTTGATACTGCCAAATACCTGGGCAGCGCAGGGACGCCTCTGGGGGTTAATCCCCTCGCCGGTGGTACACGCCGTCCACGCTGTTTCTCCCCGCCGACGCCGAGGCCGTTGCCCAGGCAACTGACACAAGCAGGCAGCCTGAGCTCCTCCACGCCGCTCCGTAGACTCCGATCTATATGCTTTCCCGAGCAGCTATGTCACTGCGCCGCTGGGAGGACAGAACTAGGGGAGCCAGGCAACCAAGAGAGCGCCGAGATCTGCAGGGTGAGAGAGGCTCTGACAGTCGGGCCGGGACGCTGGCTGGATCCAGTGGACACGGAGGCATGGGGCTGGGGGAGGATCGCTCGCTCTCACTCTAACATCCGGTCACGCCCCTCGATTGTGATGAGCAATAGGATTTTTACTGTGGTTGTATTCAGGGTTTGTCCTTTATGGTGCTATATGTAACCCTTTCCATAAATCTTGTTACTGTATGCTACTGATTCTCCTTGTCAAAAGAAGTTTATTGAGTATACAATATTATAAAGATACATAAAGTAAGTTTACAAGGATCTATAAAGTAAGCTCATTGTTTTACAGTAGGGTTTATATAGGTAAATATCATGAAATTTCAAATATTAAACATTGGGTTCACGTAAACCTAAATTAAAGATATATATCATTTTCTTAGTTACTTTTGTAGGTATTTAAATGATTTATACCTACTATACATATTGTTTACAGGTAGAGTGTATATAGGTCAAATAAATTCTGATAATGAGCTTTAATCGTTAAGGTGAAGAAAAAGAAAGAGAAAGAAGAAAAAGGGTAGAAAGGTAGAGGTATGGTCCACAAGGTTGTCCCGCTCGTCAGTTTATTATTCTTTTTAGTTCTCTTTGAAGCCTTAGAATGGGTGTCTCTGTAAGTCATTTAATCTGTTACCATGGCAACAGGACAGAGTCATTGAAGTTTGACAGGAACTGTTGTTTTATCCAAGGATGCCAAAGTTTTTCAAATTTTGGAATTTGATTTTGATCGATGGCTACCATCTTAGCATGGGACATTGTATTATTCATTCTGTGAATTGTTTCTGCTAGTACCAATGTAGGAGATTTCCATGCCTTGGCCACTGTTTGTTTTGCAGCCGTTATTAGTTGGATCATAAGTTTGAATGCTACTGATTCTCATTGCTTATGTAATTTACTATTGGTTTTGCTATTATAGCTAATGGTGCTCTACCACCTTTGTTTTACTGTCTTTTTGTCTTGTGCTGTCTACTATTTAACATTTGTAATTGTATTACCCATTGCAAGAGCAATAAAAATAATAATAAAAAAGCCTAGTTGCATTAAAATAGATGTAATGTTTTAATAATGAATACATAACTGAATTCATTTTTGTCCTTTTTTCTGCATTGAGTTCACCTCAGCTCACCTGTCCCACAATCCAGCACTGTGCTTACATGAGCCGTTTTCACCTCCCGTTTTCTATCCCTGGCACCTGCATCTAAACTGTGGGCACCAAGCTGTGACAGCTTGTGGCTTCACAACCGGGTGCCCACTGCACATGCACAAGTTGCACTGCGCATTGTAAATGGTCCCGCAGTCTTCTGGGATCTTTGATGTGTCGCAGAAGACTGTGGGGATAGAGGGGGGGGGGAACTTCAGTTCCGATGTCAAAATCATGCACCCGCTCTCCCACCTCCCCAAAAGTGCAATTTCATAAACAGGAGCGTGGGAGAAGGCCTTAAAGAGGAACTTCCGCTTTTGGGTGGAGCTCCACATTACAGGATATTTTATTAGTGATAAAAGTGGCAGACATATTTAAAGAATTCAACTTCAAAAGTATACAAGGAAGTTCTGTAGCTTTACAAGCTACAGAACAGTCTGGGAGATTTTTTAAAGTGGTCGAGGGCAGCGAAAGTATTAAGCGGGCTACACGTTGCACAAAGACACAGTTTTACATGCCTGTACTATGCGTTTCAGCCCAACTACGTGATCTTTTGTACTCAACTTCCGCTTTTGCGCAAAAACTGTACAGCATATTTAAATTTTAAATAAACTTTAACTGTATCAATTGGGGAAAGGTACCTGGATGCATTTTCGATGCATTCAAAAATTTAGGTTATGTGAACGCAGAACATGTTTTATCTGGAAACAAGTTATGTCATACATTTTGTAATGTATAAATATCCTTAAACATTCTTTGTATAACTCTGAATAGCATGTTAAAATGTAACTCTATGCAAGTGTTTGCATTTGGGTGGTGTAATGCAGGTCTTATATTTTTCAGAGTCTTTAATGCTGCACATTCAGGGTTTGGTGTGAGCGAAACATCTTGCCTCCTTTCTCAAATGCATATTCCATATGAGGAGATAAATGGAACAAGGTAGTTCAGCACACAGCAAGGTTACTGCCAAACTGTTTCTTGAACTGTTCCTGGTACTGCATGCACATACAACTGTACTGTAAACCTTCAATGAACTCCGGTTATTGACTTAGGCAATCTCTTGGAAACCTTTCAAGTTGAGAAGTATTACTCAAGCCTTCTGGGAGCGCTTACCTCTTAAGGTAAAGTGTAGTGAAGCCAAAATTATTTACCAACAATACAAGAAAATTTTGCATAATTTATTGTCTTATACAATGCTAACATACGCATGGTTTGCAGCAAGGGTAGGCAACCTGTTTATTGGTACCTACCAGTAGATTGGTGCCTATGTGGCATCACCAGAGATTTAAAATGCAGAAAATTATGTAGATAATGGCTGGAAGCCAGTAAAAACATGCAACATAAGTCACGATCCTGCTACTTCAACTAACTGTTGTGGAGGGCCATTATTGATCAGAAAGCAAGCACACATGTACGGGAATCATCCGTGTATTCTTTTGGGTAAGTGATGTGGGGAAGATGCAGGGGGGTCAGCTTAGATTTAAATTTTAAAATTTAACTTGTGCTTGATGTTTACATAACTTTTCCACTGAATTGTACCCACCACTTGACCTGCTATTACCAGCCTTTGCTTAACCACTGGAAATCCAGAAGATTTACCTCCCTTCATGACCAGGCCATTTTTTGCTTTATGGCACTGCATTACTTCAACTGACAATTGCACAGTTATGTAGCACTGTACATAAATTACATTTATGTAATTTTTTTTCCTATATATAGAGCTTTCTTTTGGTGGTATTTGACCACCACTGGGTTTCTTATTTTTTGCGCTATAAAGAAAAAAGACTGACAATTTAAAAAAAAAATAATAATATTTTTACTGACTGCTATAAAAAATCTCCAATAAAAAAAAATTAAAAATCTAATTTTTTCATAAATTTAAGCCAATATGTACTCTGCTACATATTTGCCAATAAGTGTATATTAATTGGTTTGCGCAAAAGTTATATTGTCTACAAACTATGGTTTAAACAGTATGCTGGAATTTTTATTTATTTATTATTTTATATGGCGACAATCAGCAACGTATAGCGGGACTGCAATATTGTGGACAATCTGACACTAACTGACACTTGACACTATTTG
Source organism: Lithobates clamitans (assembly GCA_037952925.1). Taxonomy (NCBI): domain Eukaryota; kingdom Metazoa; phylum Chordata; class Amphibia; order Anura; family Ranidae; genus Lithobates; species Lithobates clamitans. Next base: position 5,763,024 of record JBBGZY010000049.1, read on the forward strand.
GGATCCAGTGACACTAATACTGTAATCAGCACAGAATGGCCACCCTGTAGCAGAAAATCTGCTAGAGGGCGGTCGGCAAGCAGTTCAAGAACATATTTAGTATATCTCTGCAAAACCATGCCCACTTTTAAACCACTCCTGCAAAGTCACACCCTTATTTGTAGCCACACCCACAAAATCACAGATGCAGTTTAAAATGCCTTTTAACAATTCATCACAAACTTTTGGAACAATTTCAAGGTATTAAGACAAAACTTCTTGGGCACCATGAGAAGAGGAATGGGGCGGCAAGCGTAGTGTGCTGTTGCAAATCGTGGGTGTGGTCAAATGACAGTAACAGTAGGCAGGACTTAAAGGGGTATGGCTAAATAAAACCTGAGCCTATGTAAATAAAAACAAAAGAAAGTGACCAGTCGCATGAACTAAATATCAATGGCATGCTTCCATCCCGGGTTCATATATACAAGAAAAAAGAGAGAGGGGCAAGTGGGACTTTAAATGAAGCATGTCAATTGAAAGTATAATAATGAATACATGTGAGTAGGTAAAATGATTGGATTTAATTTATAGTCAAGTCCATGATTTTGAGGCATACAGTACCAATAAAGTAATATAAATACAGACATAATCGCATGAATTGATATAAACGCATATTTAGCAGTAACAATCAAGGAAACTCAGTAGTGTAAACAAATCAATGGACATACATATATGCAATTCATAACAGAAGTACATGAATTAAAATCGCCAATCAAAATCACAAAATCGCATGAAATGAGAAAACTCAATAAAAAATTGATAAATGTCAGGGATATGATTTGGGCTTGATAGGGCATCCTTAGTTTGCGAACCCGACGCGTTTCTTGGCTTCTTGCCAGTCATCAGGGGTGGGATGCATAATTTAACTGAGGAAAACAAAAGAATAACATAAATATTGATACATGTGGAACCTCCGGCCAATAGAGAAAATCGTATCAGAAATGTCCAAATTGTCTACTTTGAATGGAAAAGCTACTTACAAAAATAGCCCAAAAGTCAAGAGGGGTCACCAGCAATGGGATCTGTTAGGGTGTGAGATATAACCGTCTCAACCGGGGTTGAGGCAGGGCACCGACCATCCTTCCAAAGTAATTGGAGGGTGGGCCAGGAGAGACCACAGCCGACTGATTCCTGAGCCCTCAGTATATTGGTCAATGAGTTGTAAATGCGAAAATCTGCAGAAAATTGAAAAAAATATGGTGTGTCAAAGGAAGTAAAACTGGAGTAGAGAATGTTAGATGAATGAAATGACTGAAAGAAATATGTGCTTGGTGCATATAAAAGTAAATGTGTAGAAAATAGGATAATAAGGGGAAATGAAATGGATGCATGAAAGTGCAGGTGAAAAAAGATAAGTAAAGAAACCCATAGGGAATGTGTGAAGATAGAGGATGTCCTGCACTGGGTAAATAAGTGAGAGGATGGGAATATGTGTACTGTAAGCAGAAAAGAAGATGTAAAAAATATATATTAATTACCCATGTGTTGAATAGTGGCTGCTTAGCAGAGTGGTCCCTTCCCAGTGAAGCACAGTGAGGGAGTGAACCGTCAGTCTGTCGGTCCCAGCTGATATACTCTGGCCCTGGGCGGGTCCCTGCCAGCGTCATGCATGACGTCATTGGTAGCTGAGAGACGAGAGAGCAATCACAGCTGAGAGTAACTCAGTGGATGTCTGCTCATCACAGCTGTAGGCGTCAGATGGAGAAAAAACAAAACCCGGCTCACACCTTGCGGCGTCAATTGACGCCACTTGGGGGGCCATTTTGTGCATGGCGCCGATGCGTTGAGATCGGGCCCCAACCGCCCCGAAATGCATGAGGGGAGGTGGGGAGGGAGCTGAGCGCATCGCAACCCCGGACAAAGAGACTGCAAAATATCAAAACACTCCAGCCCATGTGCTGGATTTAAATCAATAAGTGGATTCCAGGGAATAAAGACCCTGGAGTTGGTACAAAATAGTTCTCAATAAACTCAAGGGAACACATGTAAAAATATGTTATGTAGTCACAGACTGTTACTCTGTTGGAAAATAAGTAACGGATTTGGAATAAAGATATAAAAAAATAAAAAAAAAAAAATATTTAAACTAAGGATAACAAAAATAATGATGATAGTGCGATTTGGTCACCAAGGGAGCGGGTGTCTTCCACCCAAATATATATATAAAAACAAAAGAAAGTGACCAGTCGCATGAACTAAATATCAATGGCATGCTTCCATCCCGGGTTCATATATACAAGAAAAAAGAGAGGGGCAAGTGGGACTTTAAATGAAGCATGTCAATTGAAAGTATAATAATGAATACATGTGAGTAGGTAAAATGATTGGATTTAATTTATAGTCAAGTCCATGATTTTGAGGCATACAGTACCAATAAAGTAGTATAAATACAGACATAATCGCATGAATTGATATAAACGCATATTTAGCAGTAACAATCAAGGAAACTCAGTAGTGTAAACAAATCAATGGACGTACATATATGCAATTCATAACAGAAGTACATGAATTAAAATCGCCAATCAAAATCACAAAATCGCATGAAATGAGAAAACTCAATAAAAAATTGATAAATGTCAGGGATATGATTTGGGCTTGATAGGGCATCCTTAGTTTGCGAACCCGACGCGTTTCTTGGCTTCTTGCCAGTCATCAGGGGTGGGATGCATAATTTAACTGAGGAAAACAAAAGAATAACATAAATATTGATACATGTGGAACCTCCGGCCAATAGAGAAAATCGTATCAGAAATGTCCAAATTGTCTACTTTGAATGGAAAAGCTACTTACAAAAATAGCCCAAAAGTCAAGAGGGGTCACCAGCAATGGGATCTGTTAGGGTGTGAGATATAACCGTCTCAACCGGGGTTGAGGCAGGGCACCGACCATCCTTCCAAAGGATCTCTCAGCTACCAATGACGTCATGCATGACGCTGGCAGGGACCCGCCCAGGGCCAGAGTATATCAGCTGGGACCGACAGACTGACGGTTCACTCCCTCACTGTGCTTCACTGGGAAGGGACCACTCTGCTAAGCAGCCACTATTCAACACATGGGTAATTAATATATATTTTTTACATCTTCTTTTCTGCTTACAGTACACATATTCCCATCCTCTCACTTATTTACCCAGTGCAGGACATCCTCTATCTTCACACATTCCCTATGGGTTTCTTTACTTATCTTTTTTCACCTGCACTTTCATGCATCCATTTCATTTCCCCTTATTATCCTATTTTTTACACATTTACTTTTATATGCACCAAGCACATATTTCTTTCAGTCATTTCATTCATCTAACACTCTCTACTCCAGTTTTACTTCCTTTGACACACCATATTTTTTTCAATTTTCTGCAGATTTTCACATTTACAACTCATTGACCAATATACTGAGGGCTCAGGAATCAGTCGGCTGTGGTCTCTCCTGGCCCACCCTCCAATTACTTTGGAAGGATGGTCGGTGCCCTGCCTCAACCCCGGTTGAGACGGTTATATCTCACACCCTAACAGATCCCATTGCTGGTGACCCCTCTTGACTTTTGGGCTATTTTTGTAAGTAGCTTTTCCATTCAAAGTAGACAATTTGGACATTTCTGATACGATTTTCTCTATTGGCCGGAGGTTCCACATGTATCAATATTTATGTTATTCTTTTGTTTTCCTCAGTTAAATTATGCATCCCACCCCTGATGACTGGCAAGAAGCCAAGAAACGCGTCGGGTTCGCAAACTAAGGATGCCCTATCAAGCCCAAATCATATCCCTGACATTTATCAATTTTTTATTGAGTTTTCTCATTTCATGCGATTTTGTGATTTTGATTGGCGATTTTAATTCATGTACTTCTGTTATGAATTGCATATATGTACGTCCATTGATTTGTTTACACTACTGAGTTTCCTTGATTGTTACTGCTAAATATGCGTTTATATCAATTCATGCGATTATGTCTGTATTTATACTACTTTATTGGTACTGTATGCCTCAAAAATCATGGACTTGACTATAAATTAAATCCAATCATTTTACCTACTCACATGTATTCATTATTATACTTTCAATTGACATGCTTCATTTAAAGTCCCACTTGCCCCTCTCTTTTTTCTTGTATATCTGAGCCTATCTAAACCTTAAGGTCAAAGACCATCTTATTGTCATCCATAAGGAAAAGAGTGCCTCGGTTGTGTCTAAATATACAGTAAGGCTTAAGAGATGGGAAAAAAATGATATTGGTGTGCATGGGGGACATAGTACTTATCTATGGTTACTTCAGTATCAAAAATAGAGCCTTGGAGTAAAATGTATCTACCAGTAAGGTCTGCTATTTCCAACCTGCAAATAAAGGGTGTGTTATGAAAGGCCCCTACAACTCCTTCTTTCCTTTCAGTGAAATTGGCATGATAAACTTGGAGGAATTTTTATGAAAGTATTTGGGGCACGAGGACAATATGAGCCTGGATTCCTGCAAACATACTATGTTGGTATGGAGGAAAGAGAAATAATTGAAGGCTGTTTTGCATTCATGGGAAAAATGTAATCCCTGTACATTGTGGGAAATAAATAGGGATGAGCCGAACACCCCCCCCGTTCGGGTTTACAGCAGAACCTGCGAACAGGCAAAAAATTAACACCGTTAAAGTCTATGGGGGTCCCCCAGGCACTATATACTCTGAACAGCAGTATATATACTATACAGCCTGCCCTATATACTCTGTAGAAAATTGGGCCTTAGGTGTTGGTGGTACCAGAACACTGTAAGCCCTCACAGTTACTCTTGGTGACCGCAGGAACGGGCCCTGCTGTGAAATACTATATCACAAATTCCCCCCTGTTAAACAGGGGCAGAAAAATTGCGCCTTTGGTGGTGGTGGTGGTACCAGAACACCATAAGCCCTCACAGTTACTCTTGGTGGGTGCAGGAACGGGCCCTGCATTGAAATTTTATATCAAAAATTGTAATTACATGCCCCTGTTAAACAGGGGCAGAAAAATTGGGCCTTGGGTGGTGGTTGTGGTGCCACAAAGCTGTAACCCCTCACAGATACTCTTGTTGGGCACAGGAACGGGATCTGCTGTGAAATACTATATCAGGAATTCCCCCTGTTAAACAGGGGCAGAAAATTGCGCCTTTGGTGGTGGTGGTGGTACCAGAACACTGTAAGCCCTCACGGTTACTCTTGGTGGATGCAGGAACGGGCCCTGCTGTGAAATATTATATCAAGGATTGTAATTACATGCCCCTGTTAAACAGAGGCAGAAAAATTTGGCCGGTGGTGGTGGTGGTGCCACAACACTGTAAGCCCTCACAGTTACTCTTGTTGGGCGCAGGAACAGGCCCTGCATTGAAGTTCTATATCAAAAATTGTAATTACATGCCCCTGTTAAACAGGGGCAGAAAAATTGGGCCTTGGGTGGAGGTTGTGGTGCCACAACACTGTAACCCCTCACAGATATTCTTGATGGGCGCAGGAACGGGCCCCCCTATGAAAAATTAGATCAAACATTTTAATTACATGCCCAGTTAAACAGGGGCAGAAAAATTGGGCCTTGGGTGGTGGTGGTGCCCTAAACCAAAAATATTGTTGGAAGCTAGCATCATCAAGATTGAAGAGGAATAGAAAAGTCAGCATAGGCAGTCTTCTAGGGATCCCACATCCATAGCAAATTCAATCCATTACATTAGTATCAGGTGCTTGATAGCTGCTGATCCAAGACTGATTCATTTTTATGAATGTGAGCCTATCAACAGAGTCTGTGGACAGGCACACTCTTTGACCTGTTACAAACCCTGCAGCAGCACTGAATGAGCGTTCAGAAAGCACGTTGGATGCAGGACAGGCCAGTAGCTCAATTACATATTGAGCAAGTTCTGGCCAGTGGTCCATCCTCAAGACCCAGTAACCCAGTGGATGCTCTGTTGGAAAGGTCTCCAAGTCTGCTCTTGCCCCTAGATATTCCTGCACCATGTAATGCAGATGCTGGATATAGTTGCTTGAACCGATCAGACCTTGGCGCTGAGGACTGAAAAATTGTTTAAAGGCATCGGTCAGCCGGCCACCTTCTCCACCGCTCTTCCTCTGACTGAACGAAGCCTCAGAAACACGTTGTCCAGCACCAAGAAATTGTAACCTCCCAGGGTTTGTAAATGTATTGCACAAACCTTTCTTCAAGGCCTCTGAAGATGTTTCATCTTCTGCTCTCTCTGCGAAGGCAGGATGAGTTCTGCAACCTTACCCTTGTAATGTGGATCAAGAAGGGTTGCCAGCCAGTAATGATCCCTCTCATTGATACCACGAATCCTAGGGTCCTTTCGCAGGCCTTGCAGAATCAGGGAGGCCATGCAGCGTAAATTTGCAGAGGCATTCGATTCTGAGTCTTCAGGGTCACTAAGGATCACATGATCCGTAAGTACCTCCTCACAGCCACGTACAACTCCTTGGGTTTCTGGGGACTGAAAAACATCCCTTGAAGACTGCTGCTGAGTGTTATCCTCTGCATCCATGTTGACACAATCCTCCTCTTCTTCCTGTGTGTTTGGCGGGCCCCGCAGGAATGCTATCTGGATAAAGGGGGCCTTGAGAGGTAAGGAAGTCCTCCTCTTCCTCCCACTGTTCTGCCTCAAGTGCCCTGTCCATGATTCCATGAAACATGTGCTCCAACAGGAAGACTAGAGGGACAGTGTCACTGATGCATGTATTGTCACTGCTCACCATCCTTGTGGCCTCCTCAAATGGTGACACGACAGTGCATGCATCCTTGATCAGTAGCCACTGGCAAAAAGAAGCCAAGCTCCCCTGACCCTGTCCTGGTGCCATACTCGCACAGTTACTCATTGATGGCCCTTTGCTGTGTGTGCAGCCGCTGCAGCATTGAGCAAAGTTGAGTTCCACCTGGTGGGCATGTCACAAATGAGGTGGTTGGTGGGCAGGTTGCATTCCCCTTGAATGTCAGCCAGCCGAGCACTGGCATTGTATGACCGGCAGAAATGACCACAGACTTTTCTGGCCTGACTCTGGAGATCCTGTAAGCCTGGGTACCTGCTCAAGAACCGCTGCACCACCATATTCATGATGTGTACCAAACATGGAACATGGGTCAAGTGTCTCTGTCGGAGGGTGGAGAGAAGGTTTGTGCTATACAACCATTCCTGGCTGAAGCTGGCGTGACGTCAACCACCTCTGAGCCTGCCCCTGCAGAGCTGACAGAATCTCTGCCCCAGTGTGGCGCCTGTCCCCTAGGCAGACCAACTTATGCTCGGGCCGAACTTTGGTTGTTCGGACATTCGGCGAACAACGAACATTATGCGGTGTTCACGGCAAATTTGAAAGCTGCAGAACCCCGTTAAAGTCTATGGAACACTAAAATGAAAAACCAAAAGTGCTAATTATCCTTATATGCAAGTTATTGTCATAAAAAAGTGTTTGGGGACCCGGGTCCTGCCCCAGGGGATATGTATCAATGCAAAAGAAAGTTTTAAAAACTGAAATTTTTTTGGGAGCAGTGATTTTAATAATGCTTAAAGTGAAACAATAAAAATGAAATATTCCTTTAAATATCATGCCTGGGAGGTGTCTATATATGCCTATAAAATAGTGCAGTTTACCCATGCTTAGAACAGTACCACAAAAAATTACATTTCTAAAGGAAAAAATGTCATTTAAAACTGATCGCGGCTGTAATGAATTGTTGGGTCTCGGCAATATAGATAAAACTCATTGAATAAAACAGCATGGGTCCCCCCCCCAGCCCATTACCAGGCCCTTTGGGTCTGGTATGAATATTAAGGGGAACCCCGAACCACAAATTTAAAAAAAAATTGCGTGGGGGTCCCCCCAAAATCCATACCAGGCCCTTCAGATCAGGTATGAAAATTAAGCGTAACCCTGCGCCAAATTAAAAAAAAATAAATGGCATAGGGATCCACCCCAAAATCCATGCCAGACCCTTATCCGAGCACGCAACCTGGCAGGCCGCAGGAAAAGAGGGAGGGATGAGAGAGCGTCCCCCATCCTGAACCGTACCATGCCACATGCCCTCAACATGGGGAGGGTGCTTTGGAGTAGCCCCCCAAAGCACCCTCCCCCTCTTTTTTTTGTGCAGGGTTCCCCTTAATATCCATACCAGATCTGAAGGGCCTGGTATGGATTTTGGGAGGACCCCCACGCAATTTTTTTTTTACATTTTTGGTTTGGGGTTCCCCTTAACATTTATACCAGACCCAAAAGGCCTGGTAATGGACTGGGGGGGGACCCATGCCGTTTTTATATCTATATTGCCGAGACCTGACAATTCATTACAGCTGCAATCAGTTTTAAATGACTTTTTTCCTTTAGAAATGTCATTTTGCTGTGGTACTGTTCTAAACACGGGAAAACTGCTTACAGGCATACTATAGATACCCCCAGGCATGATATTTAAAGGTATATTTCATTTTTATTGTTTCACTTTAAACATTATTAAAATCACTGCTCCCGAAAAAAATTTTAAAACTTTTTTTAGCGTTAATACATGTCCCCTGGGGCAGGACCCGGGTCCCCAAACACTTTTTATGACAAAGACTTGCATATAATGCCCTGTACACATGATTGGTTTCCCCGTCGGAATAAACTCTGAAGGTTTTTCCGACGGAGTTCCGACGGAATTCCGCTCAAGCTGTCTTGCATACACACGGTCACACCAAATTCCGTCCAGAACGCGGTGACGTACAACACGTAGGACGGGACTATAAAACGGAAGTTCAATAGCCAGTAGCCAATAGCTTCCATCTCGTACCTGTTTCAGAGCTTGTGTCGTTTTTGGTACGTCGGAACAGCATACAGACGAGTGGTTCTCCCGATAGGAATTGGTTCCGTCTGAAAAAGTTAAAACATGTTCTCTTTCTAGGTCCATCAGAATTTGACGTAAAAAGTCCGATTCGGCATACACGCGATCGGAATATACAATGAAAAGCTCCCGTCAGACTTCTTCTGTCGGACATTCCGCTCGTGTGTACACGGCATTAGCCTTTAAAGTGAGCACCTTTTGATTTTTCATGTTCGTGTCCCATAGACTTTAACGGTGTTCGTCTGAATTTTTTGCCTGTTCGCAAGTCTGGTGCAAACCGAACAGGGGGGTGTTCGGCTCATCCATAACCGCATGGCACCTTTTAGCCTGACTGCTTGCGTAGCCCATTGAACTAGGGTGCGCATCTTCACTGGCCTCACGATTCAATTCGATTAGATTACGATTATCCTATCCACGATTCGATTCAGCGATGCATCACGATGCATCACGATTACTGCGCACGGTTTTCATCCACAAAATTCAAGCAGTCAGAAAAACTAACTTTTTAAAATTTTATCTATTCTTAAAAAAAAAGACAACACTCCCTGCATGTAGAAAAGTGTAGACACAGTAGACAACTTAAAGAGGAGCTCCAGACTGCCTCCAAATGACTACAGGAGATGGTCAGAGACTGCAGACCTACTACAGGAGATGGTCAGAGACTGCAGACATGTTACAGGAGATGGTCAGAGACTGCAGACATGTTACAGGAGATGGTAAGAGACTGCAGACATGTTACAGGAGATAGTAAGAGACTGCAGACATGTTACAGGAGATGGTCAGAGACTGCAGACATACTACAGGAGATGGTCAGAGACTGCAGACATACTACAGGAGATGGTCAGAGACTGCAGACGTCCTACAGGAGATGGTCAGAGACTGCAGACATACTACAGGAGATGGTCAGAGACTGCAGACATACTACAGGAGATGGTCAGAGACTGCAGACATACTACAGGAGATGGTCAGAGACTGCAGACATACTACAGGAGATGGTCAGAGACTGCAGACATGTTACAGGAGATGGTCAGAGACTGCAGACATGTTACAGGAGATGGTCAGAGACTGCAGACATGTTACAGGAGATGTTCAGAGACTGCAGACATGTTACAGGAGATGGTCAGAGACTGCAGACATGTCACAGGAGATGGTCAGAGACTGCAGACATGTTACAGGAGATGGTTAGAGACTGCAGACATACTACAGGAGATGGTCATTGACTGCAGACATGTTACAGGAGATGGTCAGAGACTGCAGACATGTTACAGCAGATGGTCAGAGACTGCAGACATAATACAGGAGATGATCAGAGACTGCAGACATACTACAGGAGATGGTCAGAGACTGCAGACATGATACAAGAGAGGGTCAGAGACTGCGCACATGATACAAGAGAGGGTCAGAGCTTGCGCACATGATACAATAGAGGGTCAAAGATTGCGGACATGATACAAGAGAGGGTCAGAGATTGCGGACATGATACAAGAGAGGGTCAGAGACTGCGTACAATGTCCCCATAACGTCCACCAAATGACAATGTATGCCATTTAATGAATTATGGTTTATGCATGTCTTATTGTGTTAGTGATTGATTCACATCACAACTTCATTGATACTTTTTTGTATGATTTATGATTTTCTTCATCACTGCCCCACACATGCAATGCATGACTGCATGTGTAGGGTCAATTATCAGCAAAACCATAAATCATACAAAAAAAAGGTATCAATGAAATTGTGATGTGAATCAATCACTAACACAATAAGACATGCAAAAACCATAATTCATGAAAAAATTGTACATAATGGTGCATCAGATATGTGTCTGCCTTAAGTACCTGATGATGATGATGACAGTGTGCACTGGTTTCTCCGTGCAGCCTGTGAGGAGGACAAGCGTGGCCATCCAGTATTCTTCTGGCTCGCTCGGGTCTCCCACTGCCCGCAGCAGCCTGTTATGAAGGGGACAAGTGCGGGCCGCTGGCTTAGGTGACCCGCAGCAGCCTATGTGACAGTTGAGGGGGACTATCTGGAGACCGGGAGTCGGGGACACTAGCTCCAATCCTCCACATGTCTCTCCTGTAGTAGCCAGCTACACAGCGACGCGGCTGGGGATGACATCAGCGGGAGGCAGGAAATTAGGGCGCAGCTACGTCCTCGGCTCAGTTCGGCTCAGTGTGGAGAGGCGGGGCACAGCGCCTTTTGGCTGCTTTCAGCTCCATTCGGAGAGGCAGGGCACAGCGCGGCATGCAGGTGACGTCACCCCGAAATCGATTATGTCGGTCGCAGCATCGATGCCGAATCACAGGCGGCTGAATCGCGATGCATCGATGCTGCGATTAAATTCAACACCCCTACATTGAACGCGTACGGAGCACTGCTGGTTCAGAGGACAAATCTGCAGAACTGGCCATAGAGGAAGAAGAAGAGGAGGGGGTGGAGGAGAGAACTGTGGCAGAATCACCACTAGCATTTTGGAGGCATGGTGGCGGAACAAGCTCCAACAACACTGAACCCTGTCCTGAGTTACCCAGTGCACCGTGAAGGAAAGGTAACGTATCTTCCCAGGCCTGCTGGACCATGAGTCAGTGGTAATATGCAGCAGCTTACTGCTGACCTCCCTGTCCAACAAGGCCAAAACATTGCCTTCCACATGCCGGTAGAGAGCCTTCCATGGAAAGAAATGGCATTTTGGAATCTGCCACTGAGGTACTATCAGGAACCATGAATCAGACCGAGACAGAAGTATAGTTAAATCACACTTGTTTAATAATAATAATAAGGTAAACAGAGTAAATGTAGTCAAAACAAGCCAGAGTTCAGTAACCAGATCGGGTAGACAGCCAAGCAAGTGTCAGAGAGCCAGAGATAAACGTAGTAGTACAGCAAGCTGGATCAGGAGCCAGAAGGAACATCAGCCGAGCAGGTCTTAAACAGGAACGCAGGAGAAAGTCTCTGTGATGTTGACAAAGGTGAAGGCAGAGATCAAGTGAGCTGGATGGCTTTAAGTAGGCAGGACTGACGAGCAGAATCAACAACAGCTGGGTAACTGTGGAGAGAGATGGGAGCTGGCAATTAGCTGACAGCTGAGCGGCCAGCTCAGAGAAGGAAGGGCTGAGCCCAGCCCTGACAGTACCCCCTCCTCAACGACCCCTCCCCCTCAGAGGACCACCGGGCTTGAGGGGAAAACATCTATGGAAATCAAGGAGGACAGGGGCATGTACGTCCGAGGATGAGACCCAAGAGCGTTCCTCCGGACCACACCCCCTCCAATGCACCAGGTACTGTATGCGCCTCTCAAATCAAGCTTCGTGAAAACCGTTGCTCCCTTGAGGGTGTCAAATAACTCTAATCAATAGAATCGGGTAGGAACCCCTATAATCAATACAAGGTGTCAGTTCACCGCTGTTCTTCTTCACAAAGAAGAAACCAGCACCAGCAGGAGACGAGGATTTGCGGATAAAACCTCAAGAAAGTGCTTCTGCAACATACTCCTCCATGGCCTTATCCTTCAAGACCGACAAAGGGTAAACCCGGCCACGAGGGGGTATGGCACCAGGTTGAAGGTCAATTGCGCAATCATAAGGCCGGTGTGGAGGGAAACTACCGGCTTGCCCTTTGTCAAAGACATCGCTAAAATCGCGGTACTCCTCCGGCAGGGAGGAGAGTGAAGAGGTGCACAGGACCTTGGCTACCTTTTGGAAGCATGTCTCACTGCATTGTGATGACCAGGAGAGAACCTCGGCACGGAGCCAATCAAAATGAGGGGTTGTGCCTCTGTAACCAAGGATAACCAATAACTAGCGGAAACCTTGGTGAGGAAATAACTTGGAATTGGAATATCTCATGATGAAGAGCCGCTACGGCCATGGACAATGGAACTGTCTCATGAGTCACAAGGGCAGGCTGTAGAGGTCTCCCGTCAAGAGCCTCAATGGCAAGTGGAGTGTCATGCAGCTGCAGTGGAATTGAGTGCTGCGATACAAAGGCAGCATCAATGAACAGGCCTGTAGCCCCAGAGTCCATTAGAGCCTGTACCTCGATGAACGACTCAGCCAAAGAAAGGGTGACCAAAACCAGGGGCTTATCCTTCTGTATAACTGGGGACGAAGCAACGCCACCTAAGGTCTGTCCAGAGACAGGACCTCAAGGTTCGGGCGTTCCCTGGATGGGTAGGACAAGACTTCAAAAAGTGACCTGCCTGGCCACAATAAAGGCACAATCTCTCCCTCCTCCTAAAGGCTCTCACCCGCAGAGAGACGCGTGAAGCCCAAGTGCATGGGCTCATCTTCACTGACCGACTCGGTACCAGGAGGCATGGGAGGTGAGGGAGGCACGGGTGGGATTGCAAAGCTCGGAGGCAAACGTACAGGAGGCTTCCGCAAGCGCTCCTTAAAAGAGGGTCTTTTTCTGAGTCTGGAGTCAATGAGGATGGCAAACGTGATCAACCTCTCCAACTCAGTGGGTATATCTTGGGCTACTATCTCATCCTTGATGGAATCCGAGAGACCATGAGAAAAAGCAGCCACGAGGGCCTCATTGTTCCAAGCAACCTCTGCTGCCAGAGTACGGAATTCAATGGTGTAGTCGGCAATAGTTCTCGTACTCTGTTTGATGGACATGAGGCACTTGGCAGCAGAAGCGGAGCGTGCGGGAACGTCAAATACCCTTTTAAAGGAGGCCACAAACTCAGGGTAACTCAAGACAACAGGTTTTTGCATCTCCCATAGAGGGTTTGCCCAGGCCAAGGCACTCTCAGAAAGCAAAGATATCACGAAACCTACTTTGCTTCTGTCCGTGGAAAACGCCTGGGGCAGCATCTCAAAGTAAATATCAACCTGGTTGAGAAACCCTCTACATTGAACTGGATCGCCCCCAAATCGCTGGGGAAGCGGAGCAGAACCAGACATACTTCTTATAGAGGTAATACTCGAGGCGGGTGCCTGCACAGAGACTGGCTCTGCAGCAGGGACGGCCTGCAACTCGGGTTGTACCGGAGCAGCCATAGTGGGAGTTTCCAGGTGAGCGTTTGTAATGCTATGGCAAACTGATCCATGCGGGGATCTTGCTTATCCAATCTGGAAGAAATATTACCAACAAGTGGATTGACTGTATTTTCTGAATTCATGGCCTTCGCCTACTTAAACCACACTTGTTTAATAATAATAAGGTAAACAGAGTAAACCTAGTCAAAACAAGCCAGAGTTCAGTAACCGGATTGGGTAGTCAGCCAAGAAAATATCAGAGAGCCAGAGCTAAACGTATTAGTACAGCAAGCAGGATCAGGAGCCAGAAGGAACATCAGCCGAGCAGGTCTTAAACAGGACTGCAGGAGAAAGTCTCTGTGATGTTGACAAAGGCGAAGGCAGAGATCAAGTGAGCTGGACGGCTTTAAGTAGGCAGGACTGACGAGCAGAATCAACAACAGCTGGGTAACTGTGGAGAGAGATGGGAGCTGGCAATTAGCCGACAGCTGAGCGGCCAGCTCAGAGAAGGAAGGGCTGAGCCCAGCCCTGACGGGTACAGCACATTCCACAAATTCATGAAAGGGGCAGAATCTACCAGCTGAAAAGGCAGCAGTTGCAGTGCTAGCAATTTGGCAAATCTAGCATTTAGACACTGAGCAAGTGGATGGCTGGGACCGAATGGCTTTTTATGGTTCAGCAACTAGGGTAGTGAAAGTTGCCTGCTAAAATCAGATGGTGGTGTACTGCTAGCAGATTGGCTGCAAGTACTTGGGACACCTATTGCTATATCTTCATTCCTCTCAGTGCAGGTTTTTGAGAGGACTGAAGGTATAGTAGGGTTGGAGATCCCAAATGAGGAGCAAGGTGAAGTTTGCCTTTTTCTTTGATGTGGGTCTTTCAAGTGCTGTTGCCAATGGACTGCAGGTCGTGATATGTCTGGTCAAGCATGTGGCGCCCAAGCGGCTGCTGTTCTGGCCATGCTTGATCCGCTTCAGGCATAGGTTGCAAACAACAACGGTGCAATCTGCTGCACACGTGTCAAAAAAGGCCCAAACCAAGTAACTTTTAAAAGTCCGTGGAGAGTCAGCAGCACCCTGAACCTGCAGAGCTCTGCGGTGTGATGCAATAGGGTGGTTGCTCTTAAGCTGCCCCCTAGAGGACATCCTGCCTCGTTGGAGTTGTGCCTCCTCCTCCTATCTTCTCTCAGGCACCCAAGTACAGTCAGTGACCTCATCATCCCCTCCTTCTACTTTGCTGGAGAAAACTTGGCAGTATGCTGCAGCTGGGGGAACATGACTGCCAGTTTCCTGTCCTTCTTGGGCACCCCCTCTCTCTAGGCTCACGTTACTTCCTTCCTTAACCTGGAAACCAACATCGGAGCCTTCAAATCGCTGCTCATCCTCCAGCAGCATGTACCCAACATTGTGGTCGAATATTTCTGGGGACTCCTCCATGCATGATAGTGGGGCTATGGTAGGAGTCACTGTGGACAAGGAGTCAGTGGAATAGGCCGCTTTGGCAGCTGCGTTGGAATGCACTTCCTACTCTGAGCCTGGGTGACATAGGATGAGGAGGATGAGGATGGCTTTGTTATCCACTCAACTCTTCTGCTTGTTCTGCTTAATAACACGGCCAGTAGCAGAAAAAAAGGACAAGCGTGCCCCACGGCCACCTGCAGAGGATGCACCATGTCCACGACCAGCACTGTTGACTGTAGACACAGAGGCTGCTTGCCCTCTTTTAGTGGGCAAGCAGTGAGCATTTGCCTCTCCTTGGTGGCCCCCTGGACATGATGTATATTTTGTTTTGCAACATCACACTACACAGTATTAGATACTGTGTACACTGCCTGCACTGTATTAGCAACTGTACTACGGCTGCACTGTATTGCGTACTGTGTACGCCACCAGATGTGTAGTAGAAACTGTACACATTGTATTAGATACTGTGTACACTGCCTGCACTGTATTAGCAACTGTACTATAGCTGCACTGTATTGTGTACTGTGTACACCACCAGAAGTGTAGTAGAAACTGTACACACTGTATTAGATACTGTGTACACAGCCTGCACTGTATTAGCAACAGTACACCACCGAATGCACTGTAGATATAGGCTACACTGGATGCAGAGTATATATATATATATATATATATATATATATATATATATACAGTATCTCACAAAAGTGAGTACACCCCTCATACTTTTGTAAATATTTTATTATATTTTTTCATGTAACAACACTGAAGAAATTACACTTTGCTACAATGTAAAGTAGTGAGAGTACAACTTGTATAACAGTGTAAATTTTCTGTCCCCTCAAATTAACTCAACACACAGCCATTAATGTCTAAACCGCTGGCAACAAAAGTGAGTACACCCCTAAGTGAAAATATCCAAATTGGGCTCAAAGTGTCAATATTTTGTGTGGCCACCATTATTTTCCAGCACCGCCTTAACCCTCTTAGGCAGGAATTTCACCAGAGCTTCACAGGTTGCCACTGGAGTCCTCTTCCACTCCTCCATGACTACATCACGGAGCTGGTGGTTGTTAGAGACCTTGCCCACCTCCACCTACCATTTGAGGATGCCCCACAGATGCTCAATAGGGTTTAGGTCTGGAGACACTCTTGGCCAGTCCATCACCTTTACCCTCAGCTTCTTTAGCAAGGCAGTGGTCGTCTTGAAGGTGTGTTTGGGGACATTATCATGCTGGAATACTGCCCTGCGGCCCAGTCTCCCAAGGGAGGGGATCACGCTCTGCTTCAGTATGTCACAGTACATGTTGGCATTCACGGTTCCCTCACTGAATTGTAGCTCCCTCCACCATGATACTCCCACCACCATGCTTGAGTGTAGACAAGACACATTTGTCTTTGTACTCCTCACCTGGTTGCCACCACACACGCTTGACACCAGCTGAACCAAATAAGTTTGTCTTGGTCACCTCAGACCACAGGACATAGTTCGAGTAATCCATGTCCTTAGTCTGCTTGTCTTCAGCAAACTGTTAGCGGGCTTTCTTGTGCATCATCTTTAGAAGAGGCTTCCTTCTGGGATGACAGCCATGTAGACCAATTTGATGCAGTGTGCGGCGTATGGTCTGAGCACTGACAGGCTGCCCCCCCCCACCCCTTAAACCTCTGCAGCAATGCTGGCAGCAATCATATGTCTATTTCCCAAAGGGAACCTCTGGATATGAAGCTGAGCACGTGCACTCAACTTTGGTTGACCATGGCTAAGCCTGTTCTGAATGGAACCTGTCCTGTTAAACTGCTGTATGGTCTTGGTTGCAGCTCAGTTTCAGGGTCTTGGCAAATGTCTTATAACCTAGGCCATCTTTATGTAGAGGAACAATTCTTTTTTTCAGATCCTCAGATAGTTCTTTGCCATGAGGTGCCATGTTGAACTTCCAGTGACCAGTATGAGAGAGTGAGAGCGATAACACCAAATTTAACACACCTGCTCCCCATTCACACCTGAGACCTTGTAACACTAATGAGTCACATTGCACTGCACACCGCTTTGGCCTGAATCGTGCTCGTTTTGCGAGACAACACTCGCAAACCGAGTTACGATTTTTAAAAATACAGTGCTCGTATTGGAAAACGCTTGTTAACCGCGTTACTCGCAATCCGAGGTTCCACTGTATATATATATATATATATATATATATATATATATATATATAAAAATACACTGCCTGCACTGACTGAATATACAGTGGGGACAGAAAGTATTCAGACCCCCTTACATTTTTCACTCTTTGTTATATTGCAGCCATTTTGCTAAAATCATTTAAGTTCATTTTTTTCCTCATTAATGTACACTCAGCACCCCATATTGACAGAAAAACACAGAATTTTTGACATTTTTGCAAATGTATTAAAAAAGAAAAACTGAAAAATCACATGGTCCTAAGTATTCAGACCCTCTGATGTGACATTTAACTCAGGTGCTGTCCATTTCTTCTGATCATCCTTGAGATGGTTCTACACCTTCATTTGAGTCCAGCTGTGTTTGATTATACTGATTGGACTTGATTAGGAAAGCCACACACCTGTCTATATAAGACCTTACAGCTCACAGTGCACGTCAGTGCAAATGAGAATCATGAGGTCAAAGGAACTGCTTGAAGAGCTCAGAGACATAATTGTAGCAAGGCACAGATCTGGCCAAGGTTACAAAAAAATTTCTGCTGCACTTAAGGTTCCTAAGAGCACAGTGGCCTCCATAATCCTTAAATGGAAGATGTTTGGGACGACCAGAACCCTTCCTAGAGCTGGCTGTCTAGCCAAATTGAGCTATCGGGGGAGAAGAGCCTTGGTGAGAGAGGTAAAGAAGAACCCAAAGATCACTGTGGCTGAGCTCCAGAGATGCAGTTGGGAGATGGGAGAAAGTTGTAGAAAGTCAACCATCACTGCAGCCCTCCACCAGTCAGGGCCTTATGGCAGAGTGGCCCGACGGAAGCCTCTCCTCAGTGCAAGACACATGAAAGCCCCGCATGGAGTTTGCTAAAAAAAACACCTGAAGGACTCCAAGATGGTGAGAAATAACATTCTTTGGTCTGATGAGACCAAGATAGAACTTTTTGGCCTTAATTCTAAGCGGTATGTGTGGAGAAAACCAGGCACTGCTCATCACCTGTCCAATACAGTCCCAACAGTGAAGCATGGTGGTGGTAGCATCATGCTGTGGGGGTGTTTTTCAGCTGCAGGGACAGGATGACTGGTTGCAATCGAGGGAAAGATGAATGCGGCCAAGTACAGGGATATCCTGGACGAAAACCTTCTCCAGAGTGCTCAGGACCTCAGACTGGGCCGAAGGTTTATCTTCCAACAAGACAATGACCCTAAGCACACAGCTAAATTAACGAAGGAGTGGCTTCACAACTGCGTGACTGTTCTTGAATGGCCCAGCCAGAGCCCTGACTTGAACCCAATTGAGCATCTCTGGAGAGACCTAAAAATGGCTGTCCACCAACGTTTACCATTCAACCTGACAGAACTAGAGAGGATCTGCAAGGAGGAATGGAAAAGCATCCCCAAATCCAGGTGTGAAAAACTTGTTGTATCTTTCCCAAAAAGACTCATGGCTGTATTAGATCAAAAGGGTGCTTCTACTAAACACTGAGCAAAGGGTCTGATTACTTAGGACCATGTGATATTTCAGTTTTTCTTTTTTAATAAATCTGCAAAAATGTCAACAATTCAGATTTTTTCTGTCAATATGGGGTGCTGTGTGTACATTAAAGCGGGATTCTGGCCGTGAAAAAAAAATTAAAAGTCAGCAGCTACAAACACTGTAGTTGCTGACTTTAAATAAGTACTTACCTGTCCTGGGTGCCCGCGATGTCGGCCGCCCGAGGCTGACCCGTCCCTCAGCTCTCGGGTCCGGGCACCGCCATCCTAAGTAAGGGAAACAGGCAGTGGAGCCTTGCGGCTTCACTGCCAGTTTCCTACTGCGCACGCTCGAGCGGCGCGGCGCTCTGTGAATGGCCCTGTGGTGTTCTGGGAACACACACAGTTCCCAGAAGGCAACGGGGCCGCTCACCGAGGAGCAGAACACGCCGCAGAGTAGGAAGAGGCAGATTAGGAACACTGCCTAGCAACAAGGGTTTAGGTAAGTTTAAAAAATTTTTTTTTCAAATGTTTTTTTTTTAATTTTTTTAGGATTTTTCATGCAATTTTTTTTTTTAGGGTGGCCCTCCACTTTAATGAGGAAAAAAAATGAACTTAAATGATTTTAGCATATGGCTGCAATATAACAAAGAGTGAAAAATTTAAGGGGGTCTGAATACTTTCCGTCCCCACTGTAGAGTAAACACTGAATATATAGTCTATGCTAAATGCAGTGTATATATATATATATATATATATATATATATATATATATATATATATATATATATATCTCAAATAAACTGCCACTAACTGAAGAACCTGCCTGCCTTATCCAAATCAAGCTATCTCTCTGTCCACACCATAGGTGTGCGCAGCCTATTGCATTAGGGTGTGCACCCCAAAGCTCTAACACACTTGTGCGTGTATATATATATATATATATATATATATATATATATATATATATTCATATTTATATAATTATATATATATATATATATATATATATATATATATATATATATATATATATATATATATATATATATATAGAGCTATATATATAGAGCAGTAGGACAATGGACAGCATCGGTAGAGCAGTGGACGATGTCAGTAGGGCAGAGGTTGGTTCAGTAGTTTCTTTTTTTATTACATTTTTACAATTGCATTATTTTTTTATAATATTTTTATACAATCATTTTTATTATTGTTTGTTACAATCTTTTTAGGGGCCCCATTGGGGGCTTTGGTGAAGTATCAGGGGTCTAAACAGGCCCCTGATGTTTCACTTTTGAGACAAAGAAAGGGACTGGGCACAGAGATTCCCCAGTCCATTTCTCTGCAGCCAAGCAGCAGGGGGAATCTGCCCAGCACAGGGTGATTAGGGTGTGCCCAGGCACACCTGGCACACCTTGTGCGCACGCCTATGGTCCACACCAACAACACTACACATGGCCACCGTGTAGGCAGCCTTATATAGTGTGGGACGTGGACCAGTGTTGCCAACCATGGTGCAAGGGAGCCAAGCAGAGGGGCCAGAGCCTTGTGTGCGGGTCTGCGGGATGGGAGCAAGGCAGGCCGGGAGCGGGACCATCAGTGCTGTTTGGACTGGACCTGGCTTGGAGAGAGACTGTCACTGTGACTCTGGAGGGGACATGTCGTGTCGGTAATCTGTACTGCTGCACACTGCTATCAGTATCACCGTGAGAGTCAATTTCATGTGTGTGCTGCCCATTTTAATTTCTTGCCCTCCTGAGTCCTTTCCCTGTCTCTGAGCTACTTACTTACTATATCGAAAATAAAATAAGAAATATGTTTTTTGCCTTATTATCTACCTTAAATCACATTGCTAATTACATATTGTACTTGTTTGTAGCCTAAATAGTGAAATTTGTACTTAAAACTGTAGTTTTGTAACTTTGCCAGTAAAAACTTGGCTGTGCCAGTAAATTTTGGGTGTTGTGTCAGTAAATTTCAATCTGTTAGGTTGGCAACACTGGCATGGACTTAGTCCCACTGAGCCATGATTGGCCAAAGGCACCCTCCACGTCAGCAGGGGGTGAGGGTAGGATGGGCAGAGGCAAAAGAGAGTGTGTGAGAAAAAAAGGAGGGGAAAGAGAAGGAAGTAGAAGGTACAACATTCAAAATAGTACTGCAATAGCAGAGAGCGATAATACACCAAAGCATAACCATGTGTGGGAGCCACTCTGCCTATCTTTTGTTCCTAAGGCAAGTGCTGCATATAGTATAAAGTGGGTAAAAACTGAAATACCCCCCCCCCCCCCTTATAAAAATAAAATTATGATATAATACAGTAATAACACTCTGGAGTTAAAATTCTGCCATTAGAGAGCACACATTATCCATAACACATATTGCAATGTAAGTGGAAGGGGGAATGTAGTTGTTTTTTCTAGTGGTACTTTTGGTTAGTTATCGATTTTCCTGCAGCGTGTTGAGTATCCTCCATTATCCATTTGTTTCTATGACAAGTGAAAACAACTACAGTGCGATTATAGGACAACATACATGATTCTCAGTGCAGTTATGTGGGGTATTTCCTGACGCACAGCACGTTGGTTGTAATCTTTGTCAACTGAAAAATATTTGGAAAAATACTGTATCTTAACAGTTTGTATGTCAGTTTTATATAATGTATGATTCATTTGTCATTTACACCCATTTCCCCCCAGAGCGATGAGTGTCCTCCCATTTTATTGCAGACAGCTAATCCTCATTCATTTCACCCACCCCTATCACATGGTGGAGTTTATTCATCATATGGCTAATTCTATATCTACTGTACGTACTGTCTGTTCTACTGTTACAGATCTACATGATGTTACATGTGGTTTATGCTTCCGCCAAAAAAAAAATGACATACTGTTCTGCGGTATCAACTCTTGTATGATATATAGTTTACCCTTTCCTGCCTTTCTTATGATGGAAGTGGAGGTTTTCTTTGAAAGCTTGTTCATACTGTAGAAGTATTGTACAGCAACTCACCTTAAATGCGTTGATGTGATGCGCTGCCATTTATTATGAATAGCACCCCAAAACACTTGACAATGGATATGACCTTGTAGCACAGAGCAATATGAGGCAATGCATTAATGTGCTGTGCACAGCCCAAAAATATTGCATGCAGCACATGCCTACCAAAAGGTGCGTTGGGTGGCATTGAATGAATAGTGCTGCATTGCAGCAACGCATTTAATATGCCGCATGTTACCGCAACAACATGCTGTAAATGGACCTGGAATTATAGTACTAACCCCGTTTGGGCCTAATTCCACCATGTTGTCATGGTAACTCATGCGACATTGCATGTTAAATGTGTTGATATGGTGCCATTCATTCTGAATGGCATCCCAAGGCACCTGCCATTGAATGTACATTGTAGTGCAGTGCACCATAAGGCAACGTACTGACATGTAGTTCACTGCAAGAAATAGTGCATACACCATTTTTTTTACAGCCCCCAGCACTGCAACACACATCAGTCACAAGATACATCAGGAATCCATGCGGAATGGATAGCCACATATCATATCAACTCAATCAGCAGTTGCCACATGTTAATGCAACAACATGGTGTGAGGCTGGATTCACACTATCATCTCATGCGGCTCACAGCAAGGCTCCGGTGTGTCCCCATTCACTATTTCAGGTCTGATCTCAGCCAAATTTTTGGCAGAATGCAGAAACGGACCAAAAGACGCACGGGACCCTTGTGCAAATTCGCACCATAGCCGCATTGGAGATATGTGAATCGGCTCCATAGAGAGCCAGTCAAAATCTCCTGCTATTGCAAAATTGGATGCGGTGCGCAATAGTGTGAACCCAGCCTGAATGTGTAACAAAAATAACCAGCAAGTAAGAGAGAAGACTGCTGGTAAAGAGAACCTACAGTAAGTTGATTGGAGCCGCCGTGGGTTTACCAACCACCAGGGGAGTTGCTAGGTCTGCAAAAGATCTGGGGCTAGAGCCCATAGCAGCGGTCACCAACCTTTTTGCATGCCCACGGCGGGGGGTGGGGGGGGGACCAGTGGTAAGCAATTTTTCACGGGCGATGCCTGGTGTTGGTGCTTCAATCATTATGGCATAATGGTTGATATGGTGTCAGGATGATTGAAGTGCATTATGTCTATTGTTACATTCTAATATATAACGAAGTGGTTCAACTCACCATACTGCAGAATCAGTGGGATCCCTGGGCGTGTCACTTGCCACATCTCCTGCCACCAGATGCAGCATGTCACTTGCCACCGTTGCCTGTCACCAGATGCAGCGTGTTACTTACCACCGTCACCTGCCACTAGATGTGGATTGTCACTTACCATGTTGCCTGCCACCAGTGGTGGATTGTCACTTGCCACTTTCACCTGGCAGCAGATGTGGATTGTCACTTTCCACGTCTCCTGCCACCATTTGCAGATTGTCACTTGCCACATCTCTTGCCACCATTTGCAGATTGTCACTTGCCATGTCACCGGCCACTAGATGTTGGTTGTCACTTGCCAACTGATGTGGATTGTCACTTTCCATGCCAGCCAATACCACCAAATGTGCATTGATGCTGCATTGGTGGCAGGCTGACAGCACTGGTTCATTTAGTGAGAGCAGGAGAGCGGTGATGCGGGGCGGGCAGTAAGAGATGATGTCATCTCGCTGCTCCCCGCCGCACCTCCGACATTGAAGCAAGGGGGTCTGGCTGCAAAGTGGAGCTCCATGATGACCGTGCTGTGAGGGCGGAAGAGCGCCGATTTGTGCGAACAGTGAGAGATTATGTCATCTCTCTGCTGCTCGCCGCACCTCGCTCCCAAATTGAAGAGGCCCGGCTATGAAGAGCTCACTTCTTTCCTCTCCTCCGCCTCTCTCATGCAGCCAGCCCACCTGCCGCAGCAGCCGCAACCCACTGCTTAGGCAGGGACCCTGCGGCAAGAGACTCGGGGCTATGGGCCCCAGATTCGGGGCTATAGCCCCAATAGCCACCCCCTAGCAACGCCCCTGCCAACCACTAATCAAATATACACTGTGAGTGTATTAGACAATGTTGTTTAATTTTTTGGTGGCGGAGAGTTGCTTGAACATATTTATAGAATTTTGTGTTTTGAGATTATTTAATTAGTTGGCTCCAATTCATTTAGGTTCTCTACACCAGCAATCTTCTCTATTTATTGATGGTTATTTTTGTTGTATAATTTATATGGTCTTAGGAGCCACACTATTTATTTTCTATTAGTGAGTGGGCAACCAACAAGGATTGTCTGTGACCCAACTTGGTGTATTTTATTAAAAAAATTTGATTATGGTGTGAATGAGCCATGAGTGAAAGTACTAACCCCCTTTAGGGCCTGTTTCTACAGTGTTGTTGTGGTAACACACGCAGCAACATAGGTTAAATGGGTTGATGCGATGCAGTGGCATTCATTCTCAATAGCACCCCAATGCACCTGCCAGTGGACATACATTGTAGTGCAACACAACACACTGCTGTGTGCTGCAGTGCGCTGTGAAAATAAAAAGCATGCACTAATTTTTGCCAACACACTGTAACCCACGTTCAGCACAATGCATGCTGAGGTGCCAATCAAAATGAATGGCACTGCATCATAACAACGCATTGCTGCATGCTGCTGCTACAACATGGTGTCAGCGGGTCTTCAGGGTACCCCTATAGAAGCTTGCATACAATGTGATCCCAAACAGATCCTTTGCCCCCCCAAACATTCAGTTCATATTGTACTAACACTAACACCTTGTACTTGTAAAGCGCTGCGCAAACTGTTGGCGCTATATAAATCCTGTATAATAATACTAGTAATGCTTGTGGCACCTACACCTGACAATCATTAGGATTTCAGAGCACATCTAATCAAGTTTAGCATTTTAAGTCTATAATTTGGAGTTGTGCCCATTTACTCTTGTGCCTTGTGACCCCTGCTCTGTGTGTGTTTTGATGCCATTCATTGTGATCGGCACCTCATTGCATTGTACGGTAGGAGTTTTAAAGGCAGAAGGTTTTTTTTTATCTTATTGCATTCTATGCATTTTCAAAAAGCCTTCTGTGTGCAGCAGCCACCCCAGCACCCCCTAATATTTACCTGAGGTCCCTCTCTGTCCAGCGATGTCCACGAGTTTCTCAGCTGTCTGAGATTCTTCCTCCTGATTGGCTGAGACACAACAGCAGCACCATTGGCTGCCACTGCTGTCTATCAAAGTGAGCCAATCAGGGGAAAGAGGGGGGGGAGGGCAGGGCCC
Source organism: Lithobates clamitans (assembly GCA_037952925.1). Classification (NCBI taxonomy): domain Eukaryota; kingdom Metazoa; phylum Chordata; class Amphibia; order Anura; family Ranidae; genus Lithobates; species Lithobates clamitans. The sequence goes on from JBBGZY010000049.1 coordinate 5,788,244, forward strand.
AGTGTCTGAATGGACACAGGGAGCTGTGATTTGGCTTGGGTGCCCCCATAGCAAGCTGCTTGCTGTGGGAGCACTGAACAGGAGGGAGTGGCCAGGATCACAGAAGAGGGACCTGAGAAGAGGAGGATCTGGGCTGCTCTGTGCAAATCCACTGCACAGAGGAGCTTAGTATAACATGTTTGTTATTTTTATAGGAAAAAAAAACATCCGTCTTCTGTCAAAAGGGCATGACTGAAAAAGGTCTGCCAATCGGCATTCGATCAGCACTCTCAGCCATTGGCGCTGAATGGTGCGTTCGACCGGGGGGGGGGGGGGGGGGGTTTAGGGCATCCCCCTGTCAGAACACAATAGCTCAGTGAGGGAGATCGCTGTTGTACTAACATTGGATTGTTAGTACAGCGTCTCCTCTCACGCTCTTCAGTTTTTTTTTGTTTAGCCTGCTGGGTTGAACGAAAAAAAAACAAATTGCTAGTGTGTACCAGGCTTAACAGGGTAACTGGATCCCCTAAAATTTACTTAGCCTAAGCACTTAGCCTAAGCACCTAAAGCGGAGTTTCGCGAAAAAAAAAATTTAGATGTCAGCAGCTGCAAATACTGCAGCTGCTGACTTTTAAAATAAGGACACTTACCTGTCCCGGGGTCCAGCGATGTCGGCACCCGAGACCGAACCGTCCTTCGACCCTCGGGTGCTGCCGCCGCCATTCTCACTGAGGGAATCGGGAAGTGAAGCGTTGCGGCTTCACTGCCCGGTTCCCTACTGCGAATGCGCGAGTCGCGCTGCGCGTCTACACTGGTCCCCGTTGTGTTGTGGGAACTGTATATTTCCCACAACACAACAGGGGTGGGCGGAGAGTCTGCGGCTAGCTGCGGCTAGCTATACCCGGAAGTGGGTGCAGATACCTGTATTATACAGGTATCTGCACCCCCCTCCCCCCTGAAAGGTGCCAATTGTGACACCGGAGGGGGGGAGGAATCCGATGAGCGGAAGTTCCACTTTAGGGTGGAACTCCGCTTTAATGAGCATCTAATCATAAACAAATGGCTTCTGTAGCATACTTCTCATATCTTAAACTTGGAAATAGTTTCAGCATGGGACTATCAGCGTGGATCCTTTATAGCTAGAATCTATCGATTTGGTTCTTGATGCTGCTTCATCATAGGGTGAAATGTGGCACGGCCATGCACACATATGTAGCAATATCCAATATGGATATATCATGTGAGAAAGAATATGAAAATCAGAAGAATGGCTAGATTTCTTTGTTCATAATCAATGTGTATACTTCAAGATAAGGAAGAGATCTTATGTTTTTTATGTATAATGTTTACATTTACTGTAAAACGTAAAGTAAAGTGATTGTTAAACGCCAGTTAAAAAGTCCACTTTAAGTGCTGGGAAAGAAGTGAAAGTAAAGGAACGCCTGGTATCCAGTAAATGCAGGTATTAAACATGTTTTATTTGAAGTTTCAGCAATAAAATGAGCCCAACGTGTTTCAGGGGACTAAGGACTCCCCCTTCATCAGAGCTGCTAATAAAAGTTGTTAAAAACAGTCCTGTTGAGGGTGCCTTTGGCACATAGATCGGACCGATAGATGTCCAAACGCTGACTATGTCTTCAGAGGCAGCATTTCAAAACTTTTATTAGCAGCCCTGATAAAGGGGGAGTCCTTAGTCCCCCAAAACGTATTGGTCTCATTTTATTGCTGAAACTTCAAATAAAACATCTTTATTACCTGCATTTACTGGATACCGGGCTCTCCTTTACTGTCACTTCTTTCCAAGCAAACGTGGAGTCGACCACAAGGCCGTACCCCGAGGTAGCAGCCCAGGCCCTAACAGGGCTCACCACTACCTTTTCTTCCAACGGGGCACAAACCTCTGGAAACCAACTCTTTCCATCTGCCCACACCCTACATAACCTACAGCAGTGACTGATCGAGTACATTGTAGCACACCGTAGTGCATTACATTGCAGTGTGTTTTCTATTGACCCCCTCTTATTTTAAATCTTAAAGTGGTTGTAAACCCTTACATATACCCAGTGAAGTGAATAGCCTCAGATGATACACAGAGATTAAACAAATCCTCCTACATAAGTTGTGAACTGGGTAAACGGAAGCCAAAGGACATCAAACTATTTGCTTTATTCTTGCATTGGGCAATCCAGTGCAATGCTAAAGGTGTGAACAATCCCACATATTGTTATATGCAATGTCCAAACTGAACACTCTCCGCTTAAAAGTTAGGCTCCATTCACACCTGAGTGTTTTGTAGCTTGAAGCCTCAAGCTACAAAACACTGGAGGGGAAAAAATCAATTATTCTCTATATAGATGGTTCACATCTCCACTCCAAAACGCCTGAAGCCCTACGCCTGAAGCTCAAACAAGTTCTAGGCCCTTTTTTGTTGCGCGAATCGGACAGATTTGGGCGTTTTTCTGCTTTTTACATTGGTGACCTTTTGCCCTGCACAAAATCGCGGCAAATCACGGTAAAAACCGCCGCAAATCGCGGTAAAAACCGCTGCAAAATCGCTGTAAAATTGCGCGATTTTCTGCCTGAAAACGTCGAGGTCAGGTGTGAATGGGGCCTAAGTGAGAAGTGTCAGAACATTACCTGCGTTATGTTTTGGTGTACAGGAGTTCCAGCCATTGCATATAGATTTTGAATTTACATTAAGAATGCTTTACTGACAACCCAGGTATCTTCATCCACTTAAGCATGTGTGCTGGGCCAATGTGTTGGCACCTAATGTGGAAGAATGGCACACAGAGACCAAGAGAATGTGGCACAATTAATATTTGGTCATGTTGAAGGTAGACAAATAAGAAGTGGAGTACAGTATTAGAGCACTTGACTTAACAGCTCCACGAAATATGATACCAGGGGCACAATATCACAGGAATGCAGCAATGTTAAGTGGGGTACACACTATAAGAAAATCGGGCGAACGATCATCTGATTTTCCTCGTTTCACAGCAAGTCGGAACCAAGGAAGGAAATAATGTACGAAAATTCTCGTACAACAAGGGCTTTTTTTGTTGTTTATTGTTTCTGAACATGAGCAGTCTTTCTTTTCTAATTTTTCTTGTACAAAAATCATATGAAATGGTACACAATAAACAAAAATCGTTTGTTCTGTTCCCAATAGAGAAAAATTTGGAGTTTGTCCATTTGGAAATTTTCATTCAAAAGTTAGGAACCGGCTGTTGAAAGTTGTGTACACACTATCAGAAAATTGTATGATCATTCCTCAGACGAAAATGTTCGCCCAATTTTCTTATAATGTTTACGAGCCTTTACTGGCACATTGGCAAGGTTACGGCTGATAAGAAATTGTCACTCTGATAGGCTTACGTCATCGAAGCAGCATCTGAGTCGAGGGGTGACTGTAGGCAAAGTGGTGGTGTGTCAGCAAATAGAAACTGATGCGGGTTCTAAGTCACAGCACAGGGGTCCTGGGATTAACAGTGTTGGCACGATTCTGTCCCTCCTCGTCAGGAACATCTCCTCAGTCTAAATAAGCTGTCCCTATCCAGCATGCATCCTGTCCCTATCCACTTCACAACTGTGCATCAACTGCAGCGGGGCACTGATATTTATTAGATATGTCCTCAGTAAAGATGGCCACTGAGGTCATGCAGAGTTGCTGTTTTCAATCGGACCACAGTTCCCCTGGTGACACCTAAGGAGGCTTCAGAGGAACAAAGTTCCTCTCATTTTCCATTCCCTCTGTACAGCGGACTGCAACACAGCACCACCTACAAAGGAAAGTGTAAACTGCGCCTGGCTACAAGTAAACGGAACAGATGTTTAACCTCAAAGACAATACTAAGGCCACTTTCACACTGAGGTGCTTTACAGGTGTTTTAAAGCACCTCTCCCGTCACTTCAGTGTGAAAGCCCAAGTACTTTCAAACTGGAGCGGTGCGCTTGTTAACCACTTCAGCCCCGGAAGGATTTACCCCCTTCCTGACCAGAGCATTTTTTGCGATTCGGCACTGCGTTGCTTTAACTGACAATTGCGCGGTCATGCGACGTGGCTCCCAAACAAAATTGACGTCCTTTTTTTCCCACTAATAGAGCTTTCTTTTGGTGGTATTTGATCGCCTCTGCGATTTTTATTTTTTGTGCTATAAACAAAATAAGAGCGACAATTTTGAAAAAAACGCATTATTTTTTACATTTTGCTATAATAAATATCCCCTAAAAATATATAAAAAAAACATTTTTTTTCTTCAGTTTAGGCCGATCGTATTCTTCTACATATTTTTGGTAAAAAAAATCGCAATAAGCGTTTATTAATTGGTTTGCGCAAACGTTATAGCATTTACTAAATAGGGGATAGTTTTATGGCATTTTTATTAATAATTTTTTTTTTTACTAGTAATGGCGGCGATCAGCGATTTTTATTGTGACTACGACGTTATGGCGGACATGTCGGACATTTTTGACACATTTTTGGGACCATTGTCATTTATACAGCGATCAGTGCGATTAAAAATGCACTGATTACTGTGTAAATGACACTGGCAGTGAAGGGGTTAACCACTAGGGGGCGGGGAGGGGTTAAGTGTATCCTAGGGAGTGATTACTAACTGTAGGGGGATGGGCTGTGTGGCTGACGTCACTGATCTCTGCTCCGATGACAGGGAGCAGAGATCGAGTGACACTTGTCACTAGGCAGAATGGGGAGATGCTGTTTACAACGGCATCTCCCCGTTCATCCGCTCCGTGAGGCGATCGCGGGTCTCCCCGCGGCGATCGAGTCCGCGGGACCCGCGACCCGACTCACGGAGCTCCCGGCCGGCGCGGGCCGCCGGCGGCGCGCACGCACGGGCACGGCGGGAAATTCAAATGGACGTACAGGTACGCCCATTTGCCCAGCCGTGCCGCTCTGCCGACGTACATCGGCGTGCGCCGGTCGGCAAGCGGTTAAAAAAGTCCTGAAAGCAGCATCTTTGGGGAGATTTAGGAGCAGTGTATACGCCGCTCCTAGTGAAAATAAGGTTCCTTGAGTTGGGATTTTAAACAGGCCACAAAGAGTAATTGTAAAAAATTACAAATTTATTGATATATATATAAGACAAATGACATAAATGTCAAAACATTCAATATGATAAAAACAAACTCATTTGTTGTGGGCAGATGTAAAACCAGCTGAAAGGGAAGCCCAAAAGCTGTCAACCGACAGTGTCCAACGTGTTTCAAAAACACACAGTGTAGATCTTCTTAAGGGACTAAAAGGGTTTGTAACTTCCAAAGCTGTAGCTTCAGTCCCAAGTGTAAGTTCCACCCGAACAGCAGAAATAACTCAACAAGTGAAAAGAGCAAATGGTCCGTCAGAGCCACGCATGGATAACTGGCCAGAGTGTCAGCGACCGATGGTAATTCACATGTGACACAATAAGCACTCGAAAGGAGTGCAATTGGCCAATAGATTTGACTGCAACATATCTCAAATCGCAGGGACTTCACAAAGAGCAGGGGATGTTTATCCTCCAAAGGCGTATCGTGTCAATAATGGACACGGCCTCGGTCTTTGTATATAAGTGTCCAGAAATCACCATCCAATTGCATGGGAGTCTATCTTGTGGCTAAGGTCCCCATATAGTCTTGTAAATGGAGTGGAATAGTATGACTCCTTTTGTCTGCCAGGTGGAAAAAAAAAACCACTGCTCCTAAAACGCCCTGCCCATTGAAATCAATGGGCAGCGCTGCCGAAGCACCTGCAAAGCGCTTCTGCAGCGGCAATTTGCTGGCGCTATTAATCCCTTCTTCAGCCACTAGTGGGGGTTAAAAGTGCCCGCTAGCGGCCGAAAAGCGCTAGAATTTCAAAGCAACCTGGGTGGCCCTGCTGGCTCGACAGTTTTCAGCCAAATAGTACCAATGCAATGTTGGGGTACTCTGAAACCCCTGCAGGGGAATATATCCATCCATGTCATTTATGTGGATGGAGGGATTTCTTGTTGTTCATCCTGCAGTGTATGGCCAGGTAAAGAATTTCAATACGTAAAGAGAAACAGAGCCATTAAAGTATGCTACACTACCAAAAATATAGGGAAATACCTCAAGAATTATAGAAAAGTTTAGCTGCTGCAAAATAAAAAGTGGAAAGAAAGCAATAAATACCCTTTTTGGCTTATTTTACTATATTGATAATTGATCTTGCATTGTGCTTTGTCCTTGAGCTAGCATATCCATTCTGTTCATTTACCTATAATACAAAACAGAATGTGTACTTTAGCTTGAGGTCTTCTTATCTCCAGCTTTGTAGGCCAGTTTGCTTGGCTTAATGGATTTCTGTTTTGAGTCTTGGGAGTCGTAACTAAGCAATATACTCTTTTTCTAATGTAACACACTAAATGACATCCTATGGCCTTTAGGGAACTTTAATTTCAGATGTTAGATACTTATAAGTACCAGGAGGAATATACACTGTCTGGAATCATATTTTAGGGCAGGAATTTTCCATTCGCCTGGCTGAAAGTCACCGATTTGAGCAAATGGTAGTCAGCACTGCTCAAATCCTTTCCTATCATTATTGTTTGTACTTGGAGTCAATCTATGGATAGTATAGGAAAGGAACAAAGAGAAACAGGGAACATTGACCTGAGGTGTGCCGAGGTCACGTGGTCAGTATGCCTCAATTCAATCCGCCAAATTGACAAACACTTGTGACATCTCGAAAAGTGGCTCTGGTATATACCTAGAGAAACAAGACGACTTCCACCTACCCTATTTCTTAATAATATGAGCCAGGACCCCTTGGCGCCTATCCTGAATGAAAGGCCAGAGTACGCTTTGGGGTCCAGACCCAGATTGGCCAATAGGGTACGGTGATGAAGTATGAATTGAGAGGGGAGCACTAGGAAAAGGCAACAGAGGACCATCCCTAGGCTTATCAGACGTAGCACTGATGAGCTGCTCTAAAACCAACACGCCTTACCCGTCTCAAAAAATCTGATGTCCATGCTGACTCTCGTTTGCTGTGTCTTGCAAGCATGCAGATGTAAACAAAAGTGGCCGGGGTGTCTAACCAATTGATGGATCAAAAGTATGCGAGACCCTGGGCCAGAAACCGTAAACTCCCCTGGCCTCAAAAAAGTAAAAAGCCAGATATATCGCTGCTTTGAGCACCAAGAAGGGCAACAACCCAAAAGGAGACCTTGTGAGCATGTCAGACATGTCAAGAAAAATATGACCCGTGATGGCAAGTCTGCTGACCACGGCCGGAGGGCAACTCTTCTGGATCCCTTTGAGGATGGCTTTAATAGGGTGCGCCGAAAATATAGAGGGCCTATTGGGGTCTTTCAAAAACATGAAATGCTGAATCCCAGCAAGATATGTCCTAATGGTGCCGTGGGCCAATTTGAGTTGGGAGTGGAAAAAAGCAGTAAAAGCTAGTAGGTACTGGATGTCATAATGGTCAGGACTAGGAAACCTCGACCTGAAAGCCTAGAAAACATTCCAAACAGTGTCATAAGCCTTCCTAGTATTCAAAGATAGACTTATCGATCAAGGCTGCTGTGTAAACCCAATGGGAATCTAATCCATCACTAATTGCTGGAACCATGGAGAAGGCGTGGCGCAGGCATCTGCATCTGGGACCTGCTGGAAAAACAGTGCGAAATTAAACTGGGACAGAGCATCAGCCGCTACATTATCTGCACCATTGTCAAACCTACAATGTAAGTGAAAATTGAAATGGAGGGACAACCAAACGAGCCTACGCACAAAACCCATGATCAGCAAGAACTTAGATCTGCCATTGATGGTGATTTCAGAGGTCGCCTGGTTAGCTGTGGAAAAAAACACCTGTCCCGCCCATAAATGCCCCCACACCTGAGCCGCTGCCACTATGGGATAAATTTCAAACATCGCTGATGTCTCCGTAAACCAGGGAATTGCCAAGACCTCATCAGACCAAGACCCTGCCAGCCAGTGCGAGCCAAAAATGGCCACATAGCCTTTGGTGGCTGCTGCATCTGTGGACACTTGAGGGGAAAAACTGGACACTGTAGGGATAAACATGGTGACCCCATTCCAATGCTGGAGGAACTCATCCCAAATCAGTAGATCAGATAGAGCAGAAGGATCCAGAATAACCCAAGAATCCAAGCTAGGGGCTGAATGCAATAATGATAACAACCTGGAAATTAAAGCCCTCCCCTGGGGAATGATCCTCATTGCAAAATTTAACATGCCCAGCAATGACTGTAACTCCACCCTGGTACAGACTCGAGAGACCGTAAAGGCATGAATGCGATCTCTGATCCTAACTAGCTTGTCTGTAGGAAGACTGGCCTGCATGGACTGAGTATCAAACGTGATACCCAGGAACGTGAGTCTAATAACAGGTCCTTCCATTTTTTGGACTGCTAGCGGGATCGTTGAGAGCTGAAAAAACTAAATTGAGCATCGGTGGGGACATGATCACAACCTTCAATGAGGAGAAAATCATCTAAATAATGAATCACCTTGTGAAAATTTTCCCTGTGTGTGAGGATCCAGCTAAGGGCCTGGGCAGATGAGTCGAACAACCCAGGGCTACTTTTGGACCCAAAAGTAAGTTTGGTGGCAAAATAGTAACCTCCCTTTCACCTGATACCATGCCACTGCCAGAGTGACGGCAGAATTGGCAGAAGCTTAAAAGCGTCTGCAATGTCTGCTTTGGACAACCAGGCGCCTGTGCCCACCCTGATGATAGACACTAAAACGCCTGATCTACCGAAGCATATTTGAGAGAAAGTTCTTCCAAAGGAATCAAAGAGTTGAGGCTAGCTGTGTGTGAACAATGAGGGGCAGAAAAGTCATAGATTAAACGTAGTTTATTGGAAAACTTCCCTCTACCAAGCCCCAGGGGGTTGACCCTCCAAACCCGGAAAGGTGGTGCGGTAAATGGCCCGATGATGAAGCCCTTCTCAAGTTCTGATTGCAGTAACAGATCCACTGCTTCCGTGTCTATGGAAGAAGACCTGAGATTTGGGCATTCAAAACTATTTGATGGCAAGGAGACAAACCCTGTATGGAACCCCTCCCAAAAACCCTTTACCAAAACGTTGCTCAAAGAAGGTGACGGATGGACAGCTAAACACTCCTGCAAAAAAGGCACGTTGATGTGGCTTAGTCACGAGGCTTTGTTCTGCCTTAGTGAACAGGCCGACTTAGGGTGAGCCCTGAAACACCCGGTACAAATGTGTAACAGACAGCATTGACTATAATTGCATGTCCCAAGATTGTAATTGTTACAAATCTGGGATTTTCCCAGAAAATTAATGAACTTATCCAAGGTGCCGGATGGCCTTGAGGATGGAAGAGGGGCACCTGATCCCCTGGACGTGCTAGGCAGAGCAGGAACATCCGAATTGGGGCACCAGTATGCTGTGTGCGTGGACGACTGGCAAGTCACGCAAACCGGAGATCTCAGCCCAGTGAAATGCCAGCAAAATAACTCTGTATTTATGTTGCTCCAAACCGTCACCACCTGGAATTGAGCAAAACAGGCTGCAGCCTTGGCGGAAAAGGATCGGTGGTAATCATAAAAATTGGACCCGCCATACTTGTGGCCTAACTTGACCACAGTATATAGGTAAAGGTCCAACTCTTCCCTTCTAAGCGGACTTACAGAGCAAATGATGTCTCTCTAGAGACTAAAGGCCAGGACAAACTCAGGGATGGACAACTTACGATTGAGCCTGTGATCCCTGGTCTTAACCACCACCGAAACATCCCCTCAAGCGTAAGACCTGTAATCTGCCACATCGTGAGCAGCAATTAACCGGTTCAATACAGGGCAATTTCACCCCTTTCCTTCCCAGGCCAATTTTTAGTTTTCAGCGCTGTTGCATTTTTAACGACAATTGCACGGTCGTGCAACATTGTACCCAAAAAAAATTGACGTTCTTTTTTCCCCACAAATAGAGCTTTCTTTTGGTGGTATTTGATCGCCTCTGCGGTTTTTATTTTTTGCGCTATAAACAAAAGAAGAGCGACAATTTTGAAAAAAACACAATATTTTTTACTTTTTGCTATAATAAACATCCCAATTTTTTTTAAAAAAAAAACAATTTTTTTCCTCAGTTTCAGCCGATACGTATTTTTGGTAAAAAAAATCGCAATAAGCGTATATTGATTGGTTTGCACAAAAGTTATAGCGTCTACAAAATACGGGATAGATTTATGGCATTTAAAAAAAAAAATATTTATTTATTTTTTTAGCAGCGATCGCGATTTTTTTTCGTAACTGCGACATTATGGCGGAAACTTCGGACACTTTTGACACATTTTTGGGACCATTCACATTTATACAGCGATCAATGCTATAAAATTGCATTGATTACTGTGTAAATGTGACAGGCAGTGAAGGGGTTAACCACTAGGGGGCGGGGAGGGGTTATTATGTTTCCTAGGGAATGATTCTAACTGTAGGGGGAGGGGACGCACAAGGGGAGGAGACCGATCAGTGTTCCTCTGTTCTGGGAACACAGATCGCTCTCCTCACAACTGACAGGACGTGGATCTGTGTGTTTACACACACAGATCCACGGTCCGGCCCAGTTAACGGGCGGTTAATCGCGGGTGCTAGGCGGACATCGCGGCCGCCAGGCACACGCACCGGGTCCCGAGCAGCGCGCCCCCTAGACGGCCAGGAATCCCAGGACGTCATATGACGTCCACCCAGGATGGGAGATCCCATCTGTGGACGTCATATGTCTATGGCTGGGTAGGGAAGTGGTTAACAAGGACACAAGTTTAACATACTTGCCCTCCAAGTTGTCCTTTTTGATGTTCCTGGGGATAAAATGTGCCGGAGTAATGGGGGGAGCACACAAGTTATTACCTGTGCCTACCGGTACCGGCCTAAGCACTGAGGGGGTTCCGGAATCCGCTAAAGCCCCTGGGCCAGTAGAAGCTCCTTGAGCTGCATTAGGCTGACTTTCCAACACCTCCACTCTATTACGCAACTCCTGACAGGACGTAGCTAGGGAATTTAGGGTAGTGTGGATCTTGGACAGAGAAGAAACCACAGTCCGCAGGGTAACTTGCTCCGCACTTGCGTCTGACGCACAAGGGAACAGCAACCTAAATAGCTGGGCTTTCCGAGCCGAAGCTGGGAAAGCAATCCCCCTGCGTTGTAGTTTTGCCATCAGCCTTGGGACGGTCCAGGTTCTGAAAGAGGGTGAGCTACTGTGCTCCGACCCCCTAGCCGGAGAAGGAGGAATGGAAGCGAAGTCCCCAATATCTGCAGCCTGCGACATGACCTGCATAACCGAAAAAAATAAACTTGACATAATCAAGGACATAACAACCGACCCCATGACTTACCTGCGACCAACTGGCCACCCCCCCCCAAAATAAACAAAATGAGAAACGGGACCGAAACATGCCAGTCTTGAGAAATTACCTGGCTCAGTTACCTGCGGCACAACAGGCAAATTAAAAACAGTGGTCCACTGCCCAGTGGTGCAGTGGTTAGCACTCTCACCTAGCAGTAAAAAGGGTCGCTGGTTCGAATCCCAACCACGACACTACCTGCCTGGAGTTTGCATGTTCTCCCTGTGCCTGCGTGGGTTTCCTCCGGGTACTCCGGTTTCCTCCCACACTCCAAAGACATGCTGGTAGGTTAATTGGCTTCTGTCCAAAATTGGCCCTAGTATATGAATGGGGACCTTGGATTGAGGGTAGGGACTGATGTGAGTGTGCGATGTACAGGGTTAGGGACAAGGGTCAGGGTTGTAGACACACACTCACTCAGGTTGAACTGGATGGACTGGTGTCTTTATTCAACCTTACTAACTATGTAACTATGTAACTATGTAACTATGTAACTATGTAACTATGTAACATAAACAGCCTTGAAACCTGAAAACGTGTCAGGCTGCCGATAATGGAGGTAACATGTCAAACTAAGAAACAGAAAACGAGATGTAACAAATGTGCCACAGATGAGGAGACTTGGCACCCACCAAGCCAATTAAAAATGGCCAAATCAATCCGTGTGAACCTATAACGTGATAGGTAAAATAGCAGTGGAGCCGCCATGAACTAACGTGAAGATGTGATACAAAAACCATGTAAAAAGACATAAGAACTCAACGTGGTGAAAACATGAATGGCAAAATCTGCGTGAGAAATGTAAGCCATCATGAGAATGTAAGCTGACATGAGAAAAGTAAGCTGCGTGAGGAATGTAAGCATGTAAGAGAAACGTAAGCTGTGTGAGAAACGTGAATTGCGTAAAAACGTAAGCTATGAGAAACTAAACTGCAAGTTGCATGAAAACATAAGTTGCGTGCGAAACGTAAGATGCGTGAGAAATGTAAGTTGCGTAAGAAACAAAAATGTAAGTTGCATGAGAAACGTAAATCGCATGAGAAACCTAAATCGCATGAGAAACCTAAATAGCATGAGAAACGATAGGCTGCGTGAGAACAGATGAGGAGACTTGCCACTGAAACAAGCCAATTAAAAACGAACACCTCAATCTGGTAAAAAAAACCCATAGACGTGACGGGTAACCAGCAGTGGAAGTACGTAGTCGGCCCTAATGCATGAAAAAGGTGTCAAACCTGGAGTATAAAACCTGAAATACATACCTGAACTACCTGGAAACCACCAAACAGATACCTGAGAACCCTGCTGCAATGTAGAAAACCACCACTACAGAAGGATACAATACACACAACTACTCAGCAACAATGCGTAACAACCTGAAGAGTCAGATCTGAAATAATAAAAAATTAAAAAAATAAAACCACCCCTGAAAACCGGCGTGAGGAAAACAAAAACCTACCTGAAATGGACAGGAAAAAGAAAGCTGCAAAGAATGCAACCTCATGCCTCCTGTAGATATGTAGAACAAACCAACTAAAGAAAATGAAGCATAAACATACAAACCTACCTATCAAAAGGTCTTAAGTGTATAGAAACAGTGAATAAAACCTAATCATCCCTTGTAGAGCAAAGGTATAAAGTGCATAATGAAGTGACACTGTGTGATTCAAAACAATAATTGAAATACAATAAATATTGATGACCAATAATAAAGATAATAATAAATTGAGTCTGGAAAACCATACAAATTTGGCAAATCAACCACTCAAGTCCGTATAAATCCAAAATATGTGTTGATAATAACTTGTGAAAAAGAAAACCACCACCAAAAGTCTATGGGGGTTGTGCATTGAAAATGATGGAAGTATAGCTCCCAAATTCCCTCGTAGATGGGATTGGTCACATCTGGCAGGTGAGTAGACAATGAGGGAACCACAGGTGGACAGAGGGTCTAGGTCGGTAAATTACATTTTGATTAGCGCCTTCCCCCTCTCTTCATCCTGAAACATCCCCTAAAGCAGCTAGGGGGAGAGGAGGAAAGCCAGCAGCACTGTGGTGGAGGGGCTCAACACAGAGGGAAGCCCAGGCAGTACGGGGAATCGGTACCACACAGAATGATTAGGGTGTGCCCAGGCACACCTGGCACACCCCCTGCGCACGCCTATGACCTTGGGTTTGCTGTCTTTTTTGGTTAGTCCTGTTTTCTATGGATTACAGAGACAGACGTTTTGGGAGCAAGAACCCCAACTCCAAGCTCTCCAAGATAAGGTGCAGGCGGACTATCACTATACAAAAAAGAAGGGATAAACAGCAAAAATACAGAACATGTATATAAAACCAAAGTTTATTTATACAAGAATAAAAAGCATATAAAGGTACAGACTAGATAAAGATGTGCACAGATAACATGGAGTATTGATTAGTTTCGCAGGGAACCCGCTTCATTTGGAAATGTATCTGTGAAAAAAATACAATACAATCAAGTATAAATATTTTCAGGGGAAAAGGTGTGGAAAGTAATACCAGGATATGAGGGAGGGGGGGGGGGGGAGAAGTAGAGAAAATGTTAGTGGACATATACGACCGCGAATGGGCAAAAGTCTAGATGGGTAATGAAGGGGTATACATGCATAGAGCATATATGTTGTATGTCTATGAGCCAGGAGGTGGAGGTAAGTGTGTGAAAACACCAGGAAACTGGAAGAGCCAGGAAGGGTTAAAAGGAATCCAATACCAGGAGACCCACCTGAAAGGAAAAGAAAAAGAGGGATGCAATCAAGGGAAGGGAAAAACAGTGAGGGAAAAGGGTGAGAATGAGTGAAAATGGAGGTAATCCAGGAAAACCAGGTTATAACTGCATAGTGACCGGAAGGGTAGATTAGAAAATACCCATGCTGAGTGCATTGGGAAGACAAACTTGCATGCGTGAAGGAAAATTTGAGGCAATAAAGAAAATGTGTGAACCAGATGGGGGGACAATATAGAATAACTAAAAGAGCGCAGGCAGTGAATGGTGATTCTATTTTGTCCCCCCATCTGGTTCACACATTTTTCTTTTTGCCTCAGATTTTTAATAGTAATAACAGTAGTAGCAAATCCTCTTAATCATGAGGTTTCCATTTATTTGTCTCCATTTATTTGTCTGTTACCATTTCTAGCTGCCTACTAAACATCCTTTAACGCCATTCACTGAGCTACTTCCAGGTATGGGTTAAATCAAATTTTATATGATAGTTTTCTAAAAACCATACTAAATTTTGAATTTTTACACCTCATGATTAAGAGGATTTGCTACTACACACTTGCAATATTACATTTTTTGACTTGCCTTTCGGCCTCAGTGGAGCATCAAGTGTCTACTCTTGTGTATGCCCTTTATGGGCCTTCTCTTCTTTCTTTTTTGAAGAGAATACTATATATATACATTTTGTACCAAGATAGTAACCTTACTGTTACCCATATAGAAATCTTTCCTTTTTTGCAAACAAAAACTTTTTTCTTGGAATCAAGAACATGCTGGGTAGATAAACCGTGTCAGTGCCGCTGTTTTTTAACTTAAAGTGTCATGGAATGCCAAGTCAGCTAAATACAGTGTTAACGTAAGTGGAAAAGTAATGAAAAATACACCATGTACTTTTTTTATGTATATGTATACTTATATGCTTACTATTGTCCTTTCAACATGTTTCCTTCAATGTAGAACTATCTGTAACTCACACCCACCCCTGAGGAAGGAGGCTTATTAACCCTGAAACGCGTCGGGTGCAAGAGTATCGCTTTAAACACTGTACCTATGTAAAATTGCTTAATTCACATTCCTAATAATTGTTGCTATATTACTGTCATATTTTTACTACTTTTCTATTTAATAAAATACATTTTTGTACTATATATACTCTTTTACACCCCTTTATATGTGCCTGTAAAGTCCACCACTAGGGGAACCCTCCTTTTTTGTATAGTTTTAAAAGTCTGGATGTGGCACAAGCTCACAGTTGGCTGCCGATCTATATTATCTGGAGTAGAGAGCATTTAGTAGGATATGTGTCTTTGTGTTAGGTGAAGGTTACAGAACACATTTTAACAGTGAGAACAAAATGGAGTCTCTTGTGCTTAAATGAACAGTACAATAAATGTCCATGTCAATATTTAACATCTGTTGCCTTGCCATAGGAGTGGATGGATCCTTTTGAAAGTAGAATAGTGGGCATTACATGGAATTTTATAATTAGAACTGCATGTCATGTCCAGTGGGAGATGGCATTGTATCACTACTACATTTTTGGGATGGTGGCATAGCATTGTGGACATTCTGTTTTTTTGCCAGGATTTTGGACAGCTTGTCTCACGAACAGAGATGAATGAATCAATCCTCAGGATTAAAGATCATTGGGTTGTTTAATTATATAAATTAAATTAAATTAAATTACAATATGTTAAACTGGGTATTATTTACATTTTTTTTATTGTGGAGATAGACACAAGGTCTATCACATGGTCATTATTGAATAATTATTGTCTTTTTATACCCTTGACAACCTCTGTTTAGATGAAACGTACGTTGTGGGAGGACAGAGTTTGTGCTGCCGTGACCTGCGCCTGTCTGGAGCCGGAACCAATTACATTTTTTAATGATTATGCGCATATTTATTGGGGTTTTGTAAGTAGTTTTTGTAGTCTGATTTTAACAAGCACCTGACGGTATCACACTATTTGGAATCTTATCGTCTCTGGCCAAGCTTGTATATGGAGCAGGAAGGAGGACTTGAAGTGGAATATAACATTTGGATACCGCATATGTTCCGTACATAAATAGATCCATGAGGCGAGATTTATGCAGCTTCACGCTTTGTTAAACCACCTATAATTTGGTGTCTAACGATCTTGTAAGAGGTTAAGTGATTAGCAGTGGTGGGTTCACTGGTCACACATCATTGATCTAAAGGATATGATAGACACTAATTTGTTTTTACATTAAATTTATACATGTATGGAGAATTAACTTTATGTGGACTTAATTGTCTTCACATTTTTTTTGGTGATCATAATTTTTTTAAAACAAATATTTGACATTCATAGTTTATATATTAACACATTTATTGCTTTACATAACTTGGTAGGATTATCATGCACAGCGCAACAATATTTGGTTAATTGTACTTGAGCAATTATATTTTTTTGCTTTTTGAGTGCAGCTATGGTGTTTGACTTATCTAATTTAATTTTCTAACACTGAACACAGTTTCTATCTATTTACAGTGCTATTACTTTTATATATTTGTGGTTCCCAAACTACTGTACTGTGGGTAGAGACTTGGTAATGTTTCCCAGCATAGTTTCAACAGTGATGAGTCAGACTCATGCACTGAACATAAGCTGCTCATACATAGTATGCAAAAAAATAGTAGAGCAAGGGTCTGGTTGGTGTAGTGTTTCCTCCTATGTAAACATAACACAATGCTATGACCATGGTAACTCCCCAGTAGCCATCATACAACCTACACAGACCATTTATTAGAGTAAATAGGTTCACAGGTCACTAAACACTATACTCTGAGCAGTGCTGGGACAAGGTCATCTAGTGACCAGGGTGAAGATGGCAAACTGCGCCCCTCCAACCCCTAACTTCCAATAGTGGCCCATGCGCCAAAATAGGATTTGAGGGGTTAAAATAGGTGGTAAGGAGGCAACATAATGTATCCTCCAAGGAGGGGAGAAAGTTAAAGGGCTGTGGGGTTGGGGTATTGAGGAGGAGTGTGGAGGTCTAGGGATGAGTTGCCTCCCCACCTCCATGTACTCACAGTTTACACCTCAGTCTCAGTGAGATTTCCACCAGGAAAGAAAGCAGCTTCTGCTTCTGAGGTGTGCTCTCAGTGCCCACTCTCTTTCCACCCACAGCCGGCTGCTATTGAAGGGAGGAGAGAGCAGAATTTTCCCTCCAGTAGCTATCAGACTCCTGACCCTCTGACAGGGGTGAGGAGTCCAATGTAATGTTCAAATTAGTGTATACAGTGTAGGGGTCAGGGGAATGTAATGCACAGGGAGCTGTGGTCAGTGTTAGGATTAGGAATTCATAATGCAGAGTGTGTAATGCAAAGAATTCAAGGGTCAGGAGTATGTAAAGTACAGAAGGGGTTTAGGAGTAGAAAATTAAAAGACTGCAGAAGTCTGGGGTGTATAATGCACAGCGTAGGGGTCAGGAGAGTGCAAAATTCCTCCTATGAGCAATACTCTCCCCCACTATATCCTTTCAGCAAAAATATGTACTCTCTCCTCCCCCCCAAAAAAACGCAGCACTAATCTGCGCACTCACCTGTCTCAGCACAAATCCTCTCCCCCCTCCCTATCTCCCTTCTAGCATGAATCTTCTCTATCCCAAACCCCCTCCCAACATTAATTACACCCCCCCATATCTCTTTTAGTACAAATACTCTTCCCCACCAAATTCCCGGTCTCGAATTCCCAACCCCTAATCCATACTCCCAGCACAAGCCCTGCCCCCCCCCCCCCCCCAATCAACCCTCTGTGCATAAATCCTCTTCTACCCCAAAGAAGAAAACCCTTCCCAGCATAAATAATATCCCCCCGCCCAGCCTAACTCCACTTCCCCTTCTTGCATAAATACTCTACCTCCAATCCCCCTTCGAGTACAAATTTCCCCAGCACAAATCCTATACCCACACCTTTGCGATCCACCCTTCTAGCATAAATCTGCCCCTCCATTCCCCTCTTCTCTAGTACAAATACTTTTCTCTCCCAAATCATCACTGCAGCACAAATACTTCCCCCCAATCCCTCCTAACAAAATAATTCTTCTTATCTTCCCCCACCTGAATTCCCCCTCCTAGCACAAATACCCCCCCCCCTCTCCAAATCCCCCATCCAAGCATACAGCATATCCTCCTTTCTTCCAAATTCCCTTCTTCTAGCAACCCCCCCTCCCAGCACTTATTTCATTCTGGGCTCTTCCTTGTGTTCTGTCATAATACATGACAGAGCCAAGGTGGAGCCTAGGAGAAGCTTTCTTCACTGTAATGTTAACTTTTGTTAAAACATGAAGCTAGTGGAGAGAGATGCTGCCTGCTGCAGTGTCGCCAGCATTTCACTGTACTGAGGACCTAGGGACACCCTGCAAGACATGCGGGCAAGTGCCCTGGGTGCCAGGCGCTAGAGATCACCAACACTACAGCACCCACTGGTGCCCCCCCCTCCATGTGTCTCTTCTGCCCCCTCTTGTCCTGGCCCTGATTGTAAGTATCTCTCTCAGTGTTAAGTGGCTTGTCTCAACTCTCTAACTGATACATCTGCAGAACAGCTTGTTCTGTTGAAAAACAACAGACTTACTGGCTGGATCACCAGGTGAAAATTAAAGAAAGCCTAAAAAAGTAAACAAATGCTGCCACAACATCTAAGAATTGGTAAGCTGCAATATAAAAACGTGTTCGCTTTTGGGTTTAATACAGCTTTAATTAGTGCTATTTGTTTATCCGCTAAAGTTAAGTAAATCTGTCATGAGACAAACATGGGGGCAGTCATTGCTGACCTCTTTCTGAAAATGCTAGTCTTCTGGTTGCTACACTAACTCTCTGCCTTTATTATCACTAACCTTGAGCAAGTATTTAGATCAGAACAGTCAGAATAAAGCCAGAGGCCCTAACCTGCTTCTTCCGGATCAGTGACCCGAAGCAAGTGGGTCATCTTGTCCCCAAATCTCTGGAAATTCTCTGTAGCATTTAAGGAAGCTGCTTCAGTGAAGCGCTTGAGTGAATACCCCAACCTAGTTCCACAACGTTATGGAGAGGAATACTGTATATAGCTCTGTCTATTTTAACTTGCACAACAACAAGGCTTTTGATAGATTTTTAAGACAATACCTTAGAAAATTAAAAAGTACCAATACAAAATCATAACTGAATATTTAAAAGATTTACAAAGGACACGTTGCAGCTTAGCTTGAAGTACTGCAATGTACTAAATATCCAATTACAGCAAAACCTTGGATTGTGAGCAAAATGCGTTCCAGAAACATGCTTGTAATCCAAAGCACTTGTATATCAAAGCCAATTTCCCCATAAGAAATAATGGAAACTCAAATGATTCATTCCACAATCATTTATTCATAGGCCCTTCCGTTTATAGTCCATATAAAAAGATTATAGCAATGTGATAGGTTGTGTAAGCATGAAATGTCCATCCACAAATGGAAGCCTCTACAAGGGGATTAGAAGCAAAATCCATCAGTAGCTACAGAGTAATAAAGAGAAGAGAGGCGCCTCTAAGTGTAGCAATATGGTTACAATTAATGAAGGTACAACATTTAGCAACTCACATGGCTGACGATTAAAAGAGGCACATCTACGTATGCAGGCATCCAGAGTAAAGCTGTCCACATAGACCATCCTCCGCACCGCTGGCTCCCACCGCTGTCAGTCTGCAATCATGACTTGGAAGACTACCCTGCAGTAGAGCGATCTGAAAGCGAGGCTTGAATCGCTCGTGGAGCGCAGAGTGGAAGAGATGTGGTCAATGGCGGTGAGGAGGATGGTCTATGTGGACAGCTTTACCCCGGATGCCTGCATACTTAGATGTGCCTGTTTTAATCATCAACCATGTGAGTTTGCTAAATGTTGTACCTTCATTAAATGTAACCATATTGCTACACTTAGAGGCGCCTCTCTTTCTTCTCTTTTATACTCAGTTGTGACATGATGCTACTCTTATATTAAGATATTGCTTGTATACAGGGGCGGACTGACAACTCATGGGGCCCCCAGGAAATAGGAGATTATGGGACCCTTGGGCAATAGGAGAAGATTATGGGGCCCCCAAGCAATAGGAGATTATGGGGCCCCCAGACAATAGATTATGGGGCCACACAGTATACACACACACATACAGTATACACACACTGAAAAGGCACTGGAGAGGCGGGGCAGTTATAATCTTGGGATTTTAAAACACACAGATTTTTACATACTGTCCCAGGTTTTATTGAAGCTGGACACCCTGATGGGGCCCCTTAGTGGCATGGGGCACTCGGGAAGTGCCCGAGTGCCCGAATGGTCAGTCCGCCCCTGCTTTGTACAGTATATGCGAGATATTACTTCCAGTGCTGTACTTCTGGCGCTGCGACTCTCATACAAGGAAGCGTGTATGTCCTTTATCCTTCTCTCCTCTCCCCCTTGTCCATTCATAGAATGCCTTGTGTGCTATGAATGGTTCACAGAAGAGAAGGCATTATGTGAACGGTCAAGGGGAGAGGAAGGGAAAAACACGATTGCGTCCCTGTGTGTTCCAGTGCCTGAAGTATAGTGCTGACATTAATATCCAGAATATACAATGGATTTATGAATTGTAGCATACAGTAAATAGAAGCTATCAGCCCCATTAACACATCTCCCCATAGGTCATTTATTTTAAACTTAAAGCGGAGTTCCGCTTAAAAAAAGAAAAAATTAAAAGGCAGCAGCTACAAATACAGCAGCTGCTGACTTTTAATAATCGGACACTTACCGTATATACTCGAGTATAAACCAAGTTTTTCAGCACATTTTTTTGTGCTGAAAGTGCCCCCCTCGACTTATACTCGAGTCAATCACTTTTCTGCAGCAGAAAATGACATTTTCCAAACCGAATCTGGGTCCCTGTATCTCGGGGCCACTTGGTGCTAGGAACCCCAAATTTGGTTTGTAAACCCAGGGGAGCACTACAACATATCCAAAGCTGAGGTTCCTAGCACCAAGTGACCCTGAGATACGGGGCCTCAAAGTCGGTTTGGAAAATGTCATTCTCTTCTGCAGAAAAGTGCTTGACATTTTCCAAACCAACTTTGGGGCCTCGTATCTCGGGAACACTTGGTTCTGGGAACCCCAAATTTGGTGTGCAAACCTAGTTGAACTAGCACTACAACATATCCAAAGCTGGGGTTCTTAGTATCAAATGGCCCTAGGATACAGGGCCCTAAAATCGGTTTGGAAAATGTCATTCTCTGCTGCAGAAGTGTTTGACATTTTCCAAACCAACTTTGGGGCCACGTATCTCGGGGCCACTTGGTTCTAGGAACCACAGCTAGATATGTTATAATACTATTTCCACTGGGTTTGAACACCAAATTTTGGGTTCCTAGTACCAAGTGGCCCCGAGATACGGGGCTCCAAAGTCGGTCAACTGTGTCCATCTGCAGCAATGTCATTTCAGGACCCTTTGGGTCCAGAGACCCCAAATTTTGGCTGCAGCTAGGGGGTATCAAGGAACCCTTAACTACCGAGTTTGAAGTTCGGGGGACCTATGGCTGCAAATGGGCACAATGAGGCATGCAAATGGGCACAGCGAGGCTGCAAATGGGCATTGTTGACCCTCTGTTCCACTTACAGTAGCTGTGCATTTCTCACCCTAGGCTTATACTCGAGTCAATACGTTTTCCCAGTTTTTTGTGGTAAAATTAGGTGCCTCAGTTTATATTTGGGTCGACTTATACTCGAGTATATACGGTACTTGTCCCAGGGTCCAGCGATGCGGGGGATCGAAGCCCCGCTCGTCTCCCCCTCCGCTCGGCGGCGCCGACATTGTAACTGTGGGCGCCCGGCTGTGGCTTCACAGCCGGGCACCCACTGCACATGTGCGAGCCCCATCACATGACGTGACTGGCCGCACGATCATCTGGGATCTGTGACGTGTCCCAGATGATTGCCTAGAGGGAGGGGGCAGAGCTGATCTCCCTTCCAGCGCCGAGGGAAGTGACGTAAGGAACGACGTAAGGAACCAAGGTGAGTAAGAAGGCAGATTATGAGGGACCTCCTAGCAACAGGCATTAAGAGGTGAGTAAAAAAAAAAAATTTCTCCAAATGTTTTTTATTTATTTCATGCACATTATTAATTTTTTTTTTGGGTGAAACTCCACTTTAATAATTTGTAATGCTGACTATTCTAATATAAATATAATGTGTGTGTGTGTGTGTGTGTGTGTATACTGTATATCAATAAATGAATTTCACTGTTATTTTACATGCCTGATTTCAGTCCAATTCTCTTGACATTTTTCCATTCAAACAGCGAAAGGCGGATTTACAGTGCAGCAAGTGAAAAACACTTCAGGACTTCAGGCATGAGTGAGCGTAATGTGTGACAAGTGAGAGGGAAGAAAGAGGCCTCAGGACAGGCAGTGGCAAGGAGAGATAAAATCTGTATAGATGGTCACCGAGGTGTAAGGCTCAAGATGGAAGAGAGAATCTGGGGCCTGGAAGCTGGAATGTCACAAGCTGCTATTGCTATGGTGAAGAATGCATAAAACAATCCTTGGCTCAGAGGGGATAGTGCAGCCTTTGAGAACAAAAGAGAAAAGTGTTCCAAAGGTCACATCAGGCAAGGTGTTCAAGTACTGTAGAGCAATGAATTCATTCAGTAAATGGGGGTACGACTGGCCATGTAGAGACAAAATTTTCACACTGATCAGGGCGACCTATTCAGTCTTATAAATGTAGCAGTAAAAAATAAGTAAACAACATAGGGTATCCCCAATACATTAGCTTTGAGCACCATGAGCTTTGACTGGTACGTTTTGGGGCAGAGC
Organism: Lithobates clamitans; assembly: GCA_037952925.1. Classification (NCBI taxonomy): domain Eukaryota; kingdom Metazoa; phylum Chordata; class Amphibia; order Anura; family Ranidae; genus Lithobates; species Lithobates clamitans. Next base: position 5,811,150 of record JBBGZY010000049.1, read on the forward strand.
TCCTGCCAACAAAAATTATGTCTGACCCCTTTGCACTAATCTGTACTGTAACCCTAATGCCCTGTACATACGGTCGGACATTGATCGGACATTCCGACAACAAAATCCTAGGATTTTTTCCGAAGGATGTTGTCTCAAACTTGTCTTGCATACACACAGTCACACAAAGTTGTCGGAAAATCTGATTATTCTGAACGCGGTGACGTAAAACACGTACGTCTGGACTATAAACGGGGCAGTAGCCAATAGCTTTCATCTCTTTATTTATTCTGAGCATGCGTGGCACTTTGTGTGTCGGATTTGTGTACACACGATCGGAAATTCCGACAACGGATTTTGTTGTCGGGAAATTTTATAGCCTGCTCTCAAACTTTGTGTGTCGGAAAATCCGATGGAAAATGTGTGATGGAGCCTACACACAGTCGGAATTTCCGACAACAAGGTCCTATCACACATTTTCAGTCGGAAAATCCGACCGTGTGTACGGGGCATAAAAGTAACCCTCACATTAACCCTTCCTGTAACCCTAACACCATCACTCCCAGTAACCCTCAATGTAGCCCTAACCCTCCCTGTAAATTTAACTATAATCCTCATCCAGCCCTTCATGTAAGCCTAATGCTAACCCTCACTGTAACAGTAACTGTTACACCAAACCCCCCTGAACCACCAAACCCTCCCCAAACCCAATCTTTCCTGTAACCCCAACCATAACATCAACCTTTCCTGTCTCCCTAACATCAACTCTCCCTGTTGTCCAACCCTAACACCAATGTTGCTTCTTACCCTAACACTAACCTTTCCTGTAACCCAAACCTTAACACCAATCTTTCCTGTAACCCCAACCTTAACACCAATCTTTCCTGTAACCCCAACCTTAGAACCATCCTTTCCTGTAACCCCAACCTTAACACCAAACTTTCCTGTAACCCCAACCTTAATACCAACCTTTCCTGTAACCCCAACCATAACACCAACCTTTCCTGTCACCCTAACACCAACCTTTCCTTTAACCCTAACCCTAACACTAATCTTCTCTGTAACCCAAACCTAAAACCAACCTCCCCCACAACCCAACCCTAACACCAACCTTTTCTATAATCCCAACCCTAAAACCAAACTTTCCCGTAACCCCAATGCTAACATTAACCATCCCTAATGTAAAGTTAACCATCCTATTCCAGTTGCTGTGCTATACGATACCATTGTGGTGAACTTGATGTCACAGTCCACTATTTCACAGAATGTACTATTTCACACTATAGTAGAACAATGCTTTGTATAATCTATTATTCATCAAAGAAAATTAAGTAAGACAGATTTGCAGAAGCCTTTAGTTTATGACCGGTTATTTATAATGTTGTTACTCCACCAAATAAACTCAAAGAAATTATTGAGGCCTACATTGGCTGGTTCCCAGTCTGGTGGCAATAGTTTGAAGACTGAACTGCTATGGGGAACCAATTTAATAATATAGCGATACTCTGACCAAGGAACAGAGACATTTTGAAGCTTTTGCCTTCCATGTTTGCCATGTACAGTGCTTTTTTTTTTTTTTACCCTTTACTGTCTTATATCCACAGTAATAAAATAAATCATTAAAGTGCACCTAACATCAGGTATATGTTGTCATATTGCGTACATCATGCATGCTCAGTAATAAGTAACTGTAACATTTACATGTAGTTGTTATCTCTCACAGAAATCAGTGCTTCCCTGACAATGTCTTTATCTACTTTTCTCTCCTAGAGGACAGAGCTAACTTTGTTTGAGCATTATTTACGGTCAGTATTTACTTTCTAGACTATGACAGGTTAAAGATGTCCCTTTTTTTCAATCAGCCAGAAAGCTAATTGAAAAAATTGGACAGATTCCAATTCCAAGCGAGGTGGATAGGGGAAGCCTCCTATGCCATTATATTCTGAAAGCAGGACTCTTCAGAATACACTGATCAGCAGCTGCCAATTGGTTGTAGCCAGCTGATTGAGAAAATTTTTCCAACTGTCCCATTCAACCGAAATCGATTGCTAGAATGGGCATAGATGGATCAAAATTCTGCTGGTCCCTGCTGAACCAGCCACATGTCGCTCCATCTCTGGGCAACTTAAAGAGAAGTTCTTGTAGCTGCTGACTTTTAACATTAGTACACCTACCTCTCCTGGAGTCCAGCGATGTCGGCACCGCAGCTGATGTTTAAATCGGTTGGTTGGGTGCTGCTGCTGCCATTGCTGGTAAAGGAACCCGGCAGTGTAGCCTTTCGGCTTCATGGCCAGGTCGATACTGCGCATGCATGAAATACGCTGCACTCTCTCACTGGCCTGGCACATACTGACGTACTTTGCCGCGGCCTGGTCTCCCGAATGTGGGGGCAGGGTACCTGTAAAAAACAGGTAACCGCTCCCCCCTCCCCGAAAGGTGCCAAATGTGGCACTGGAAGGGGGGAGGAATCAGATAAGAGTAAGTTCCACTTTTGGGTGGAACTCCGCTTTAAGAAGCTAGCTTAGAGATGACAGAATGATGCAAATCCTAGTGCCTGTGCAGCTCTTTGCTGGGTACAACCTCTCATTTTGCTACAAAGTAACAGTGTACAGGTCAGAGTTATCAGTAGAAGAGAGGAAACTGAGGACATGCACTTTCTTACCTGCAGCAGACTGATGGCATCCACTTACCCTATGCATGGCCCCTGGACTGAAACTGAAGGACAGCATGTTAATGATAATTTTTTATTATTACACTGTTACTGTATGCTGTGACACTTTAGAAATGTATTTATGGAGACTTTTACAGTTAATGAGTGGTGAACTTTAAAGGGGAGCATGCACCCAAATGTATGATCTGCTTATTCAGTACTGGCCCACCACCTATATACAAGCACCCCATTACACCTGTAGAAGAAAAAAAAAACTTGAGAAAAAAAACATACTTGTCTTTTACCTGGCTTCTGCACAGGAGAAGGTGAGATCATAGTCCTTCTGGATATATCTTGAAAATGGAGAGTATTGCAAGGCTTGCAAAAAGACGCTGTAACACAATACAAAAGAGATTGGGGTCCTTAGCATTCCCAGGATCTTACTGGAGTACTGGGATATCTAGACATCCCAACCTGCAAAAACTAATTTCAGGGAGGTGGAAAACTCATTCGAGGGAGCTGACCCCCCCCAATAAAATGCAGCCTTACCAGTGCCCATGAAATACAGCCTGACCACACAGCTGCTGGGGCTGGGCTGCTGGTCCAGAGATCTGGCTGCTAAGGCCTGGCTGCTGGGGCCAAGGGTTTGGCTACTGGAGCTGGGCTGCTGGAGCCTGGGGTTTGGCTGCTGGGCCCAGGCTGCTGGTCCTGGGGTTTAGCTGCTGGGGCCTGGCTGCTGGGTTCTAGCTGCTGGGGCCAAGGGTCTGGCTGCTGGAGCCTGGGGTCTGGCTGTTGGAGCCTGGGGTCTGGCTGCTGGGGCCAGGGGTCTGGCTGTTGGTCCTGGGGTTTGGCTGCTGGGCTTTTGTTCCTGGGGCTGGGGCCTGGGGTCTGGCTGCTGGGGCAAGGGGTCTGGCTGCTGGGGCCAGGGGTCTGGCTGTTGGTCCTGGGGTTTGGCTGCTGGGCCTTTGCTTCTGGGGCCTGGGGTCTGGCTGTTGGGACTGGGGGTCTGGCTGTTGGTTCTGGGGTTTGGCTGCTGGGGTCTGGCTGCTGGGCCCTTGCTGCTGGGGCATTGCTGCTGGGGCCTGGGGTCCAGCTGCTGGGGCCAAGGGTCTGGCTGCTAGAGCCAGGGGTCCGGCTGCTGGGGCCAAGGGTCTGGCTGCTGGGGCCATGAGTCTGGCTGCTGAAGCTGTGCTGCTTTTCCTGGGGCCAGGGGTCTGGCTGCTGGTCCTGGGGTCTGGCTGCAATGGGGCCAATGGTCTGGCTGCTGGTCCTGGGGTCTGGCTGCAATGGGACCAAGGGTCTGGCTACTGGAGCTGGGCTGCTGGTCCTGGGGTCTGGCTGCTGGGCTGGTGAGCCATCCCAGTCAGAGAATTCCCCAGAAGGAAGGGGGGTGGGCAGAGGCAGAGAGAAGACTGAGCACCGTAATCTGCAGGCTGTAGCAATTAAAAGAAAAGAAAAAAACTTTCCCCAGACTCTTTCTCCACTTTCAGGTGCCGCCGTGCAGTAATCACCTGTGCGACAAGTACATGACAGTCCCGGTCTGCCCGGCAGATTGATATGGGAGAGACCAGGACCATCATGTACTTGTAGCACAGGTGATTACTGCGCAGCGGCACCCGAACGTGGAGTCCCCTTGACTGGGGAAAATTTTTTTTTTTCTTTTAATTGCTACAGCTTGCAGATCATGATGCTCAGTCTTCTCTCTGCCTCTGACCTTCCCCCTTCCTTCCCTGCTGAATCGGGTGCACCCGTTCAGGATTGGCCTTGTATCACTCAGCCACAGACAGAAGACAGAGCAGCCCAAGCGGCCGTAGTCAATTCAGTTGCTCGGGCTGCTCTGTCTTCTGTCTGTGGTTGAGTGACAGGCCCAGCCAGGAGATCACTCGGTGCTTGCGGGTGTCCAGGAGCCCACAGCCAAATGCGGGAGACTCCCAAGACTCGTGGGAGACATGGGATGTCTGGACATCACCCCTGCCTGAGCATCACAGACAAAATTTTAGCTGTGGGTTGCCCAGTTGCCACCACCTGGCTCAACAAAACTTGACTGAAACATCGAAGGAGATGGGTGGAAAATTGTCCACCAAACAGTGACTGCATCCAGTCAGATGCGGTCACTGTTTACTTATGCAAGCAGCTGCGGGTGCTCAGTCACCTTAATACAATAGCCAGCACTGTGGCATTAATGAAGAAATCTATCCACAGGCTGAACAAGAGAATTCTAGACGCCTATGGCTTGCTTAAGTCCAGTTGTGGGCTGACAAAACAGAATTTTTGTGAACTGAGAATTATCAGCCCTGCCCAGGTGTGTAGCACTTGTAGATTTATCTTTGTGGGCTGAACAGAGAAAATCACTTGATTCCCCAGTCTTCTCTAAACAGGATGAAGGAATCTGCACTGCCAGGCGTTGTATTCAGGCAGCCGCAGCACCCATGGCTGGCTGAGTACCCAAACAGTGACTGCATCTGATTGAAAGTAGTTGCCATTTGGCCGACAATCTTCCACTTGGCTCCTTCAATCAAGATTTTTTTAATTAAAGTTTGTCTTGCTGGGTGGTGCTGACAGGGCCACCCACAGTTTATATGTTGGCCAGTTCAGCAGGAATCCTCTGACATTCAAGCCATGTATAGCTAGTTGTAGGCAGGCTGTAGGCAGGCTGTAGGCAGCTGCTTACAAAGGGAATGTACCATGCTAGTAAACTACCTAGCCTGCCCAAGTTAAGGAAGGGTTAATACTAGTTCTGCAGCTCACGCTTTTTCTGTGCTCTGCCTCTCTCCCTGTGCTGTTATAAAAGAGGAGAGGGCTCTGCTCACACGAGGATATCTGCATGGGAAAAAAAACTGAGACAAGCCATAAAGATGTACTCTCCAGCTGCTTTACAGAGAGGGCTGTACCATATGGGAACAGAAGAAAGAGACTCACGGAAGATGTAACCCTTTACAGCCAGCAGTCACCTGGGGCTCTCCTGCCAAAGCATGAACTTGTATCACGTAATGTACTCGGACCTTTGCAGGGAATGCCTGGGCAGTCACATTCTAGAGTAACTAGTTAAGGATGGATGCATTGAACTATGTTTGCACTTAACCTGTCATGCTGCAAAACTTTCAATAAAGTTTACTAACCGTTTCCTGAGCCTGGTCTGAAGTTGCTAAAGGGGTGCATGAGTGTCCTATGGTAGATACACTACACTACTTTGGGTCAGTAAACACATACGGGTTATGAAGCAGGCAAAAAAGAGTAAAACCTTTGCTAAGGGTATCCAAGCGCAAGTTCGAGAGACAAAGCAACCAGCTGTTAGCCGTGGTACCTGGAAGGTAACAGGTCCTTCAGTAGCGAGGAGGTCGATGTTCTGGCTCCCTCCCTAGTGATAGGTATCGCATAGCAACCGGATCCGAACCCACATTATGGAGATCTATGGCCTGGTCACAAGGTATGTGAAGTGGAAGTGTAAATAAGTGCATGTATGAGGTCCGTGCTATGTGCACGGCGGGACCTCATTCTGTTACTGGGAGTGAGGTAGCAGAGGTACGCTGAACTAGTGGAGTGGGCACAGGCTCAGCACATCCCTCCTAATGCAAACATACAAGTTATAGTGTGTAGTGACATGGGACAACTCATTATTCAGAGGAACTCTGTACCTTAACAAATGCACTCAGTAAAAGCTCATCTTTAAAATAGTTGTAAACCCCCACATGTACCCAGTGCCTCAGATGATACACAGAGATGAAACAAATCCTCCTACATACGTTTTACTTGTTTATCTGCTGTCTTCCCCTTTCTACACCCTTTGAAAAGTGCAGATCATATTAAAAATCTTTCTTCTTCTTACAGCAGTAGATGGGGGGGGGGGACTGAACTTACACTTTGTGAGAGCTGATTGGAGGAAAGTAAAGAAATGTCATCAGCACACCAATGATTCCTCGAAAAGGGTCCAAAGTTTTATTCCGTGGTCATATGATAAATATACAGCAATGCCACGCAAGGCCCCTTCATCAGGCTTTTGGCACCTGCCTGACAAAGGGGCCCTACATGGCTCAGAAATGTTGCTGTATATTTATCATATGACCACGGAATAAAGCTTTGAACCCTTTTGAGAAATCCTTAGAGTGCTGATGGAATTTCTTTACTTTGAGTATCCACGGTTTCCAGCCTATGGTTATTACAGTATCACTGAACAGCTGGTTATCTTGAATGTGTGCGTGGGGAATATTGCATTCTGATTAGAGGAAAGGGACAACCCCCCTCCACATAGGCAGAGGAACGAAGGAACATGCAGAGCTGTATTCTGAATAGACAAGCTCAGTGCTTATCTCCATCTACGCTCCCTCCCTGACACAAATCTTTAGCTCATGCTTTCTCATATGTCAGAAAACTTGTCAGAAATGACTCATGCTGATAACAGAGGAGAGAAGCACCAGAGAGAAATGACACTTACAGTTTTGAAGAGAGATAAGTAAACACTACAGATACAGGGGCGTAACTACCACCATAGCAACCCATGCGGGTGCTATGGGACCCGCAGCCGAGTGGGGCCCAGTGAGGATAAGAGCACCGCCGGCACAGTCTCCTAGCCAGGGGAAGAGAGAGGAAAGGAAGAGGCGAGCTGTCCGTATCAGCAGAGAGCTGAATTGCCCGATGTAAGAGCTTTCATTAGAACTTCCAGTGTTCCTGGGGCTCACGTCACATAGCTCCACCTTTTGGCCCGGTGCCTTTGATAGACAGAACGCCGATCCAATGCGGGACATGTGACGTCATCAAAGGCGTCGGGCCAAGAGGTGGGGCTATATGACGATGAGCCCTGGGAAGACGGGAAATTCAAATGAAAGCTGTTACAGAAGGCAATCCCGCTCTGTACTGATCTGGGTGGCTTGCCTCTTCTTCTGCATAGGTGGGGCTGTATGGGGCACAGGCAGACCAGGCTGTATTGGGCACAGGTCACGCTGTATGGGGCACAGGTCACGCTGCATTGGGCACAGGTCACGCTGTATTGGGCACAGGTCACGCTGCATTGGGCACAGGTCACGCTGTATGTGGCACAGGTCATGCTGTATTGGGCACAGGTCACGCTGCATTGGGCACAGGTCACGCTGTATGTGGCACAGGTCATGTTGCATTGACACTAAGGCAGCTGTGGGGGGGGGGGGCTGTTTGCAGGGGGGCCCCATACAACATTTTGCTATGGGGCCCTGCTATTTCTAGTTACGCCCCTGTACAGATATATGCACTTAGTTCCAATTTCAGGAATGGGGTTTACAATTTTAAGTCAGAGAATTATCCTAATATTAAATATTCTTCACACGACTACAGTCTCCGCCTGGTTCCAGGCATTGATGAGCGTGCCTTGCACGGTGACCCCTCCCACACTGGCTGCCATAGCCCAAGAACCCCAAGAGCTGTACCCTGGGTTTGCAGCTTGAAAGAGTCGGCAAGAATGTGCTCAATCCACACCGCTCACATAGCCTTTTGCTAAACCACTCGAGCTCACCTTTTCTCAGATCTCCACAACATAAAGCCTAAGGCCGGCAATGCACAGAGCAAATTTCTTTCTTGCAATCGTGGGTTGCAGGAAACAAATTAGCACGATTCCCCCATCAACCCAGACAGTGTTGACAGGGAAATCAGCAATTGTCTTCTCCCGGTGGACGGAGGAAGCAGTCCTAGCCAGGAGAAGACAGTGATTATAGCCACTAGCGATAATTGCAAGGGAATCCAGCAGGCTGGATGTACCCAAGTTGATTGACTGCCCATTACCCTTTTAAATCTCACCGTGTATGGTCGGCCTAAGAACTAGGAGTGCTGTTTAAGATAATGAAGTGTGGAGAGAATACAGGACAGCTCTGAATTTCTGACAAAATCAAGGGTGTTTTTTTTTTTGTTTGTTTTTTGCACTTGTCAAATACAACAAAGTGCTTTCAATAGTTCAAGTTTATTTTTTGAGTTTACCTATGGATTAGGCAACCAAGCACTCCCATATTTCCCAGCAATGATTGCATTTGCTCTAAACGGCTAACACAAGCTACATAAACATTATCAACAGCATAGCCGATGCAGGACAGAAAACAGAATGCAAAATAGATGTAATTAAGAAAATATCTTAGTAAAGACTGTTTTTTAAAATGTCCAAGCTGCATAGGTAAAAAGTAAAGTGTTTAAACATAGGAAAGTGTGACCAGGAGAGATAGGTGAAAAGGAAGGCTCTCAGAGAGAACACTGAGGGTACTATACTGACTAGTACGAGAATCAACTGTGCTTGCTTTATTTATTTAGCTAACTGTCATTTTTTCCAGGATTTTTACGTCAACGTGAAATTCTTTCCACCGATTTTTCATGTTTACTATTTGTAACTGCTACAAAATACTCCCATCAATTTGTGATCCAGTTAGTGACAGGGGCAAGGTCTCTGCATTGGTATATGTTTGAATCTGTAGCTGTGAAACAAATAATCCAACATGTATTTCATTAAAACAAAAATGAAATAAAAAAATACACACAAGCAATACCAATTACCAGCCTGAAAAATCGTCAGACTGTATTTTCTACCGCTCACATAGATCACAGTACTTCCATTGACAATGTCTTCATCTACTTTTCTCTCCAGAAGGATGGCACAATCTTTGTTTAGGCATCATCCAAGGTGAACATCTACTTCCTGCACTGAGAAGTCAGCTCAGTAATGACATGTCATATCATGTAAATCCCTTTATCTGTACAGGTCTTGGCTGTTCATAATTGTCTAATGCCCCGTACACACGGTCGGACTTTGTTCGGACATTCCGACAACAAAATCCTAGGATTTTTTCCGACGGATGTTGGCTCAAACTTGTCTTGCATACACACGGTCACACAAAGTTGTCGGAAAATCCGATCATTCTGACGTAAAACACATACGTCGGGACTATAAACGGGGCAGTGGCCAATAGCTTTCATCTCTTTATTTATTCTGAGCATGCGTGGCACTTTGTCCGTCGGATTTGTGTACACACGATCGGAATTTCCGACAACGGATTTTGTTGTCGGAAAATTTTATATCCTGCTCACCGAGGCGACCTGCACACGACTTCAGCGGCGACTTGCAAAACGACTTCTGTATAGAAGTCAATGCAAGTCGCCTAAAGTCGCCCCAGAAATACTACAGGAACGTTTTTCTAAGTCGAAGCGACTTGCGTCGCTCCTATTAGAACGGTTCCGTACTACAGAACGGGAGGCGAATTGTCAGGCGGCTAGGTCGCCTGACAAGTCGCCCCTGTGTGAACCGGCACTGAGGGATTACTCCCTCCTGCCTGCAGCAGACTGATAACATTCTCACAGCCAAGGCAAAGTCACCAAACTGAATCTTAAGGACGACTTATTATTGATTAAAAAAAAGGTGGATTTTCTTGTAAAAATTATACTGTTGACCAGGTGGCACCTTTATACCATATATTCACAGGTTATTGGACAGTGCTTTAGAACAGTGCTTCTCAACCAAGGTGTTGTCTGACTTTCCCTGGAGTGCCACTAGCAGGGCTTCCCATAGCATTTAGGAGAAGATAGGGGTCTGCCTCCTCTACCTTCCACCCTCTTCCATGCTGCTGGAGCCAAAAGGTAGGGCTCTGATGTGAAGAGTGGACTGTGTGATTTAGGGGAGATTGTGATGGGGGACTTTGTGACTGAAGGGCTCCATGGTGGTGTGGAAGGGCTTTGTGATGGGGAGGGGGGGGGACTTTGTGGTAATGGGGGCTATGATGTGATGGGGGACTCATTTACAGAGGGGAAAATAATTATTTGATCCCCTGCAGATTTTGTAAGTTTGCCCACTTACAAAGAAATTAAGGGTCTATAATTGTTATCATAGGTAGTTAGAGACATGATAGAGACAGAATATCAACCAAAAATCCAGAAAAAACACATGATACAAATGTTATAAATTGAGCTGAAGTTCAGTGAGTAAAATAAGTATTTGAACCGTTGTTGGCAAGCATAGAGGTAAGACGGTTCTTGTAGCTGGTGACCAGGATTGCACACATCTCAGGAGGGATTTTGGTCCACTCTTCTTTTCAGATCTTCTCTAAATCCTTAAGGTTTCTTGGCTGTCACTTGGCAACTCGAAGTTTCAGCTCCCTCCATACATTTTCTATAAGATTAAGGTCTGGAGACTGGCTAGGCCACTCCAGGACCTTAATGTGCTTCCTCTTGAGCCACTCCTTTGTTGGCTTGGTGGTATGTTTTGGGTCATTATCATGCTGGAAGACCCATTCACAACCTTTCAGTGTTCTGACTGAGGAAAGAAGGTTCTCATCCAATATTTTACAATACATGGCCACGTCCATTGGCCCCTCAAGTCAGCCTGTGCCTTTATACCTGTACCTGTAGAGGTACCCCTGATCTGAAGAGGGGCTCTCATGCATAGGGGATCCTTTGAAATAAAGGGGGGACTTTGATGTGATGGGGGGACCTCTAATTTGATGGGAAAACCTCTTATGTGAAGTTACCTTTATCAAGGGGGTAGTGAGCATTGTCCCAGGTTTCTGATTGATAAGCAACATTCAATTTTTCTATTATAGGGTGATGTGAATGAAAAAAAAGGTTGAGAAATGCTGCTTTAGAGCATGCCAGGATCACAGCACATTAAAACACATTTTTGGAGAAGCCCCTCTGGTTCAGTCTTTTGGTGTAGCCGGGTTTGAGATTTTATGTGTCAGTTGACCAGGGTTTCAGTGAATCATTCATCAGCTCATTATCTGTTGTTCCTCCTTCCCCCCACAATCCTAAAAGTATACCATAAATTAATTTTCTCCATACCGGTGACTGCATATAAGACTATAGCATAACTCCCTTCCTAAGTATCAAGCTCGATCCTTGACTTACCCACAGGCACCTTTTGTAGGGTCACTATCTCTCGCTCTTTACTCACTGCTCTCTATTGGTTTATGAAAACAACGTCTGCTGTTTGTTATTCTACTTTTTGTGGTTAACAGGACAATTAGCTCTGTTTTCCCTTCTTTGTTTTTGTACAGTTGTAATTTGTGTCTGTGTATCTGATATGGGGCAGCCATATGTTTTCATTACGCTGTGTTGACATGAGAACATTGCAATTACCTGTGTTGCTCATAACTTAACGGTTGCTAAAGAAGAATTGCACTGAGAGCTTCCCTTCTAATGGCTAATCTACAGATCTCTGGATTTTTTCAACATGTTTCTCCTTTTTTTTGCATGGCGTAACATTATGTATACCACCAACACATATCCAAATTTTTTTAGAACTGAACATAGTGAGAAAAAAATGTATCAAATATGAATTTACCATCTGTCATGCTGATCCAAATGTTTCAATACTTTGAATCACCATCCCAGAGCAAGGATGGAGATTAGCAGTTTTAGCTTTCCCTTGCCTTTATTAGCTGCATGGTTTTTGTAGTTTGCTAACTCAACATATTGAGGCCATAAAAAACAGGTAACCAGTATTTTCAGAGTTTAGTGGGGTGGTCTCTGTATTTCTCTTAGTATAGCTTTCCTTTAAAGTACATTTGTGATTACACGTGGGTTGCCTTTGTTACCCTTGTTCTGAAGATATTAGCTGCTTGGCAATCATGCTGATCCTCTGGCTACAAAAACAAGTCACCAAGAACATGCATGCACCAAAATAAATTAGACCTTCCGATCTGCAAGCTTGTTTTGTTGTCAGTAACAACAAAACATAATAGAGAAAACATAATAGAAGAGGGCAAGCATGACAGGCAGGCAGCTAGCAATTTCGGAAGGCAAGGTGAGCAATGGAAGCCAGTTTAGGTTCCTGCACAGCTAGGCCTCATGCATAGCTCCCAACTGTCCCTGATTTCGAGGAACTGTCCCTGATTTGGAGCAATGTCCCTCTCCCTCATTCCTCCTCCTTTGTCCCTCATTTTGGCCTGATCCTCATAGTTGTATATAGAATGTACTTGTTATCTTTAAAAAAGTGTTTCCCAGTACTAAACCTTTCATCCAATTTCTAAACTGCTGCATTTGTACATTGTAAGAGCCAATATAAAGTAATAGTAGTGGTGAAAAAGAGTCCTTGTGGATTTAATTAACCTTTTTTTTGGTTAATTTTCCTTTTAAGGGGGTGTGGCAGGGGACGTGTCCTATGCCTACATACGTTAGTTAGTAGGTCATAAAAAGAAAAAAGGGGGGTCAACAAAGACACCCTGGGCAGACTTTAGAGGCACAACAAACCTGAGAAAGTATAGTCAGAATAACAATATAATCAATTTTATTAAATATAAATACATACAGTACAAAGACATTGACAAAAAGTAATAAAAATCATCTATATAGAAATATACATGATACAAGCCTAGATGTGTCTACGCGTTTCGTATAGAACTTCTTCAGGACACTTTCAGGTTTCAGTTAATACACAAAGGGGTTTCACTTGTATAGAGGCTTTTGGAAGGTCAAGAACAGTAATTAAAATTCATTCATGTATAGACATCAAGGTCTTAGCAATAGATGTGGATATTCTCATCTCAAAATGTTTGGAGGTATGCTCATGCACACTGAGCATTTGCTCAGTTCCTTGGAATGTCTTTTCTCCTGGCAGGAGAAAGCTGCTTAACCACTGGGCACTTTTACCCCCTTCCTGCCCAGGCCAAAGCGCTGTCGCACTTTGAATGACAATTGTGCGGTCTTGCACACTTGTACCCATAAGAAATCTTTATCATTTTTTCACACAAATAGAGCTTTCTTTTGGCGGCATTTAATCACCACTTAGTTTTTCATTTTTTGCTAAATAAACAAAAAAAAGACTGAAAATTTTGAAAACAAACTATTTTTTTCCTATGTTTCTGTTATGAAATTTTGCAAAGAAATAATGTATCTTGCTACATTTCTTTGGTCAAAATAATTCAAATCAGTGTATATTGATTAGTCTGTAGGAAAGTTATAGAGTTCACAAACTATGGTATATATATATATATATATATATATATATATATATATATGATCAAAATCGATCAATGTACTGACTCATTTGTTGAGGTACCAAAATTCCAGGACAGTACAAATATCCCCCAACTGACCCCTTTTTGGAAAGTAGACAGTCCAAGGTATTTAGTAGGAGGCATGGCGAGTTTTTTGAAGGTGTAATTTTTTGTCATAATTTTTTGGAAAATTAAGAAATAATTTTTTTTTTATTTTACATACTGTCACCAGTGCAGTACAGAGATATCATATAACTGGTGTGACGGGGATCAGGGATACTGACTGGTGATAGTATGTAAAAAAATAATAATATTATTATTTTGGCATGGAAATCCCCCTTCAAGATCCATACTAGACTCAAAGGGCCTGGTATGGTCAGATCAAAGTCAGATCCCGTTCACTGAATTTGCATGAAAGTCGGACATGAAGTCATAGGATAAAGTCGTATCAGAAGTCGTATGACCTTCACGTCGGATCAGTGTGAACATAGCCTAACATAGAAGGGTGTTTAGAGGCAGAAAGGAAAAGTGAAACGTCTGTAAAAGCAGAATTTTTTTCACCCAGTGTGCATGAGACCTTGCGCTACATTCACATTACAGTATCTTGTGAAAGCATTCAAAACCATGCAAGTATGTTGTGCTTGTGGTCTTATTCATTCTTAATGGCACCCCAAACGTGGCAAGTAAGGGCTCATTTAGGGCTATGAGTGTATATGTATAAATGGGGTAATGGCGCTCCCTAGAATTTCATTGGGCAGGTGAGTGATATAAAGTACCACTAATAGTTGGAAACGATATATAAACTCCACACCGAGTGGCCCCACCCGGATAAATTGAGTAAGTGAATAAATAAATAGGTACTAAGCAACTCACCAGATCCATCCACCCTTGGTGAGTGGGGACCCTTGAGGGGGAGCACTAAGTCACCAAGAACGTTGAACACACTCAAGTCACAATTTTAATCTTGCTTATAAGTTTTTTCCTGGGGTGCTTTGACATCGTATTGAAGACTTTTTTTCACGATTACGGACTGGTTAACATTTTTGGACTGTTCATTAATACGTTTAGAATATTAACTAAGGTTTAAAAGATGTTTGTTTAAAGCACCAAACCAAAGCCTCATCGAAGCCCCACAGAAGCCCCATCGAAGCTCCACCAAACCCTCATCGAAGCTCCACCAAAGCCTCATCGAAGCCCCACAAAGCCTCATCAAAGCCTCATCAAAGCCTCATCGAAGCACCAAGTAAAAGCAGGTGTTAACAAAGCGTGTCCGAAGCCATGTTTTGATAAAAAAGTGTAAACTAGCCCTAAGAAAAAATGTGAGGTAAATGCAGCAAAACATCTGGGTACAAAACGCAATGTAGGGCCGCCTCTTGAAATGAACTGGCTGCCCTATGGGCGAAGCGTGACAATGCGCAATAACACGCAATGCACCACAAAGAGTTCATTGGGGTTTACGACAGAGGGAATAATTGCCTGTTATGTACAATATGTGTTAATTTATTACAGGTATTTATATAGCAGCAACAACATATACTGCGTAATGTACATGCAAACCAGTGCCTGGCCTCAAGGAGCTTACAATCTAAGGTCCCTACTTCACATTCATACCTACACATACTAAGGACAATTTTGACATGGGCCAATTAACCTACCAGCATGTCTTTGGAGTGTGGGAGGAAACTCACACAGGCACAGGGAGAACATGCAAACTTTATGCAGGTAGTGCCATGGTTGGGATTCATACTGACAACCCGGCTGCTTCCCTGCAGAAGTGCTAACCACACAGCCATTTTTTTTACTTTTTTTTTTCTTCTTTTTTTATTTTTTTCTTATACTTTTTTGGGCTTTTTGAAGAGGTTGTACACTACGGAACCTTTGGGCATTCCCCGGCTCAGCAGCAAACAGCACAAAACAAACAAAAAGGGAAAGAGACATATGCAACATCTACAGTAAACCCCGCAGGTTGAAACCTGCATTAAAGAAAAAAAAAAAAAAGTCCATCTATTCGTTACTGCTCACATATAAATATTGAGTTATAGCAATACAATGAATCTTTTGTAATAAACAATATCAAGATACAATAGGTGTACTGGAGAATATGTGCGCTAAGTCTTAGGCTAGCAAAGCTTTAATATAGGACAACTATCTGAGCGTATGATTTGTAGAAGCATGTCATTCACCTTCTACCCAGCCACACATCATTGCTCAGCATTAGTTGATCGAAATTCTAGCCAGATGTTGCAAATTTTGTCAAATTTACTCGGGCATCCACGGGAAAGGTAAGTTGCTTTGTATAAGGGAACAGCTGCATTCACTAAGGACTTCCAAAAATTGAAGGAGGGTTCCACAGGTTGTTTCCATCTGTTAAATAATTGCTTTTTGAGCATAGAACAACAATAACGCCAATAGCGTTCTAGTAGCTCTGCTATATGCCAAGGGAACTACCGATTCCAATGAACAAACTGAGACAGTTTGGGGGATTATGATGGTTGTTAGAGAAGTTATGAATTTAATAACTACATTCCAGAAAGACTGCAATTTCGGGCAGGACCATAGCATATGACAGAAGTCTGCACCATCGCTGCCACACCTCCAACAGAGGCCCCGGGATAAATTTTACTCAATTTGAGAGGCGTTAAAAAAATTACATGGGGCCACTTATATTGCATAAGACAATCTCAAAATGCAATCAATAGTAAAAAAGGGTACTCCCAGACATCCTCCCAGTCCTCTGTGTCCAGATCTCCGTAATCTCCTTGCCATGCAGAGTATAAACCCTCTTGGCAAAAATTGAGGGAAGGAGTTCCTTATAAATATTGGATAGGGGCTTATCCAGCTGGTCATCTCGTAGTAGAGATTCCATGTTAGTTTGAAGGACAGTTAAGGGTTGCAAACCAAATTGAGTAGAAAAAGCATGTCTAAGTTGAAGAAGCTTAAAAAAATCTATTTGATAGATCATACCTTTGTTTTAAGGTATCGAAGGCTAACAGAGTTTTTAAAGTGGTTGTACACCCTGTAAAACCCTGGCAAACAAAAATTGTGCCATAGGGAAGTGGCAGGGGACCATCTGTTGGGATCCTCATAAACGCCTACAAACTTGCATCTGCCATCACCACCTTCATGGAGAGTGTCAAAGGAATCGGCCCCCGGAGGCCTCGATATAAAGCATTTTTCAATTATACATAGTAACCAAGATAGGTGGCTTCTAGAACAACAGAGGAATTTGTATCATCTGAGGTAACCCAGTTATGGGCATGGGAAAGGAATGCTGCTAAGTAATATTTTTGCAAATCTGGGCAGGCTAAACCTCCCTGTGTCCAGGGACATGGCGTAGTATATATAGAAAAACAGGGAGAATTTTCATTTTTAAAAGATTTATTCTACCAATTATAGAAAGGGGAAGATTGTCCCAAGCTTTCAATTTGGCCTTGAGCATGGTAAGGAGAGGGTGAAGATTCAATTTATTGTAATCCAAAATATTTCAGGTGAATGTAATTCCCAGATAGCGAATTGAGGTGACCCAGGTAAAGGGTAGTGCAAGATCTGTGACTTGTCTGGCCCGGATATCTATAGTTAGCATTTGGGATTTTTCCCAGTTCACTTTAGAGCGCCTCTCGGAGAGAGGGATCATGAAGGAAGAGCATCAGGTCATCAGCATATGATGCCAGCTTTGCGATTATGGAACCCACTCTTATTCCCTTCACAGCTACCGACAGGCGCTCCATCACCAAGGAGAATAGGAATAGGGAGAGTAGACACCCCTGTCTAGTGCTCCATTGAACTGAAAACAAGACCAAAACCAAAGGATTGCAAACCTGACAGCATATATTCCCAAATCACTGTATCACAGGCCTTTTCCACATCTAAGGCCACTAACACAGGGGTCTGGGAATCTGCCAGGGGAAGTTGCAGGTGTGTAAGTACTCTTCTGATGTTTATATCTGGACTTTCCTGGCATAAAACCAGTTTTGTCTATATTGATCAGGGAAGGTAGCACCCTAACCAGCCTAGTGGCAAAGAACATAATTTAGGATCCTTTCCCGGTTTGGGAAGAAGAACTACATGAGCTTGATACATAGAGGGAGGTAATGAGTTAGTTTCTAAGCATTGTAAGTAAAGATTTTGAAGTTTAGGGACTATTGGAGGGGGGAAGTGAGGAAATAGCCATCTCCACCTTCAATATAGAGATTCGGGGCCTCCAATAACTCAATATTCTCAAGAGCCAGTGTGGGTAAAGACAGAGACTGGAGTTCAGCCATAATATCCTCTTGATTTGGGGGTTGTGGTTGGCTATATAGGATTTGATAATAATTGCAAAACTCCTGAAGTATGCTTTTGGGGTCTGAGATTAGATTCCCTGTGGATGTTAGGAGTTCGGGAACTATGGTTTGAAAATGAGGATCTGCTACCAGGTTGGCCAAAAGCCATCCATTTTTGTCCCCAGACTCAAATATTTTACCTGCCAGTAAGTTACTGTTGGTTTGTGCGAGGGTATAGTGTAGATTCACTTCCCTTCTGGCCTGGGTTAGATGGAGGTTGGTATCTGGTATGGAGTGTGTCATAAAGGACTCAGCTGCTTCAGGCCTGCTAGCCTCCAATTGTGAGGTTAGAGAGGCAAAGTCAGATCTGACTGCTTTAATGGCTGAAATCAGTGGCGACCCGTGCATTGTTGGGGCATGGGCGGCGTCCCCCTATCCCTGCCGCTGCCTCCCTATCCATCTGCCTGGCCCCTTTCAGGACGCTAGATGCATGGACTCCTATGGGGGGATGTTTTTTTGAAGCACTTGATTAGAGCCAGAGGCTCTAATAGGCTTCAAAAAAGGGTGGGCTCGGGGCGCCCTGATCCCACCCAATTGTGTGACCATATTGAATGAATTTTCACTATTTTCACACCACCGTGCCTCTCTGCCATTTAGGTGGCAGGTCTTTGAAACCTGTTTCCCGATTGGCCAAAACACCAGGTGATCCTATTGTATGCCCAGCGCTTTGGCAGAAGAGGAACAGGGCCGAGGAAGCATGAGGAGCGGACTACTCCTCTTCCGTTGCTGCCTGGAGGAGACACAGGAGGAGAGGACACCACAGTAAGTGCCGGACCCCACCAGGGTGGGGTGTGTGCTATCAGTGTGCCGCGAGACCCGTGCGGGGGTGCTGTCATGCTGTCAGTGTGTCGCGAGACCTGTGAGTGGGGGGAGGGGTGTTTAGTGATGTTATGTGATGCTGATCTATAAACTATCTGTGATGCTGATCTATATACTATCTGTGATGCTGATCCATGTAGCCTGTCTGTGATGCTGATATATATACCCTGTCTGTGATGCTGATATATATACCCTATCTGTGATGCTGATCTTTATACCCTATCTGTGATGCCGATCTATATACCCTATCTGTGATGTTGATCTTTATACCCTATCTGTGATGCCGATCTATATACCCTATCTGTGATGCTGATCTATATGCTATCTGTGATGCTGATCTATATAGCCTATCTGTGATGCTGATCTACAGTGCCTTGCAAAAGTATTCACCCCCTTGGCACAGAATTAGTGAAATGATGTCCACCTATGTGCACTCTAAGTGTCACATGATCTGTCGTTACATATACACACCTTTTTAAAAGGCCCCAGAGGCTGCAACACCTAAGCAAGAGGCACCACTAACCAAACATTTCCATGAAGACCAAGGAACTCTCCAAACAAGTAAGGGACAATGTTGTTGAGAAGTACAAGTCAGGGTTAGGTTATAAAAAAATATCCAAATCTTTGATGATCTCTAGGAGCACCATCAAATCTATCATAACCAAATGGAAAGGACATGGCACAACAGCAAACTTGCCAAGAGACGGGTACACACCAAAACTCACAGACCAGGCAAGAAGGGTGTTACTCAGAGAGGCAGCACAGAGACCTAAGGTAACCCTGGAGGAGCTGCAGAGTTCCCCAGCAGAGACTGGAGTATCTGTACATAGACAGGATGACAATAAGCCCATAGAGTTGGGCTTTATGGCAGAGTGGCCAGAAGAAAGCCATTCATTTCAGCAAAAAACAAAATGGCACGTTTTGAGTTTGCGAAAAGGCATGTGGGAGACTACCAAAAGGAAATGGAGGAAGGTGCTCTGGTCTGATGAGACTAAAATTAAACTTTTTGGCCATCAAAGAAAACGCTATGTCTGACACAAACCCAACACATCACATCACCCAAAGAACACCATCCCCAAAGTGAAACATGGAGGTGGCAGCATCATGCTGTGGGGATGTTCTTCAGCAGTCGGGACTGGGAAACTGGTCGGAGTTGAGGGAAAGATGGTGCTAAATACAGGGATATTCTTAAGCAAAACCTGTACCATTCTGTGTGTGATTTGAGGCTAGGATGGAGGTTCTCCTTCCAGAAGGACAATGACCCCAAACACTGCTAAAGCAACACTTGAATGGTTTAAGGGGAAACAACATATAAATGTTGGAATGGCCTAGTCAAAGCCCAGACCTTAATCCAATAGAAAATCTGCGGTCAGACCTAAAGATTAAATAAAATTAATAGTGCACTAAAAAACATAATAATATTACACAGTGCATAATACTCCAAACACATATAAAGAAATGTCCATGAAGATATAATTGCTGAAAAAACTTTGAATTTGTGTAAAACAATCCTTGCTCTGTGATAATAACTGATAAACAGATGAAAAAAATTGCAGAAAGAAAGCCACCACCACCTCGGTATGAATTGCCTGCTCACCTTCCAAACATAAACCCCCTTGGGTCAAATAGCACGTTCAAGCAGGAATCAGGATCAGCTTATATGTATTCCGATTCTGGGTAGTGACTCAAAGATTTGCCTGTGGTTCTTCAAAGATAATTGGTTTCTCCGGGCTGTATTTATTCTCAAAATAAATAAAACAATATCATCGCGCAAGATTGCTGTATACTAATTACTTCTACTCAGTAGGGACTATACACTCACATTTACTCAGTAAGAACGCATATTGAACGATAAGTATTGCAAGCAGCCCTCCTCCTCACTGCACGTCCAGTATAACGAAACACCGGAATTGTCGTCACCGGCTCCTCCCAACGAGTTGCTTCACAGGTCACATGAATTTCTCAAGGGAAATGAAGCCATGTGACGAACGTGACGGGTTTTAAGCCACAGGTTGCGTATCGGTTGCCATGGTGACATAGGGATCATTGGATCATCATGCCGTCAATCACGTTTATAAAGGATTCCTTTGGTTAACAGCTTAATACATAGTATAAAATGTTATACATAACAAACTTTATAATCATTTAATAATTAGGATACATAATACTTATAAAACTAATTGAAAGCTAAAATTACCATTTTATAACCCCCTATTTTTAATAGTTTAAAAAATATTTTGAAATACGATCAGATGAAGACATATAACTCTATCTACTGGTGAATATCGAATACACAAATTAAAAATCAGAAATAAAACAATTTAAATCAAATTAATAAATTAAATTGTTTTATTTCTGATTTTTAATTTTTGTATATACCCTATCTGTGATGCTGATCTATATAGCCTATCTGTGATGCTGATCTATATAGCCTATCTGTGATGCTGATCTATATACACTATCTGTGATGCTGATCTATATGCCCTATCTATGATGCTGATCTCTATACCCTATCTGTGATGCTGATCTATATAGCCTGTCTGTGATGCTGATCTATATACCCTATCTGTGATGCTGATCTTTATACCGTATCTGTGATGCCGATCTATATACCCTATCTGTGATGCTGATCTATATGCTATCTGTGATGCTGATCTATATACTATATGTGATGCTGATCTATATACCGTATCTGTAATGCTGAGCTATGGGCTATATACCCTATCTGTGATACTGAGCTGTATACTGTGTGCTGTGATTTTGGGGCTGTATACTCTGTGCTGTGATTCTGGGGCTGTATGCTCTGTGCTGTGATGCTTAGCTGTATACTCCTGGCACTATGGGTGGGAGCAAGTGGAATACAGGGGATGGAGTGAGTGGATTCTATAAGGGGTTGGGCTTATGAGATATGGGAGGGGTCAAAAAGGAAGGGCAGGGTCTGGCTCCCCCATCCTAAAACTTCCTCAGCTGCCACTGGCTGAAATATAGTTACCCCTGGTATCAGCTTTAAATGCATCCCAGACCATTGCCAGAGCAGCCATATCAGAGTTGGTAGACCATTAGGAATCAATAAGTGGAGAGACAATTTCTGACACTTTCTCATTTTGCACCCAGAGCAGAGCTAATCTCCAGGTGTGTGGATGGGATGCTTGTGTCCCCCCAATCTTTAAGCATATCTCTAGAGGCAAATTAGAAGATGAAACAATCAGTGCCACAAGTAAAAAATATTGTGAAGTTTAAAAAAGATAACCTAATAATAAACGTGCACAGCTGCTAAACATTTCAAGTGGTACACCACATTAATTTCAAACTTTTACACTGCCTGGATCAGATCTCCTGTGCCTGGTCAACATATCCAGATACTCTCTGCTGTGTTTTCCTGTTAAAGACTTTTGCCTGGCTGACTTCCCTTCTGGTTCCTGATCCTGTTTACTGCCTCTACTATGCTGATCTCTGGATTCCTGTTTCACTGGCTTGTTCCGACTACCCGCTCTGTTTACCAAACCCTGGCTATGTTTTGACTATGTTTGTTCTGTTTATACAATTTTACCATGTTATTAAAAAGTGTGATTTTTACTGCACTTCCGTCTCAGTCTGATTCCTGGTTCCTGACAATCGCTGGATGTTGTGGGTAGAGGTGTCCAGAGATGTGTCTAAAATAGAATTGAAATCTCCCATATATATATACAGGCCTGTGCTGGCCATCGGGACTACCGGGAGATTCCCGGTGGGCCGATTGGCAGTGGGCCACTACACCAATGACTCTCTCTCTGACTGTGTCAGACAGTGACTGTGTCACTGTCTCTCTCCGTCCGAGCGTCGCCGGGCGCCGGGCGGCCCCGCTCCTGCACTCGGCGGGCGGGCCGGCCGCCGGCGTCACAAAAGAACAGGCATTGACACTCCCCCAGGCACTCCCCCTAACAGCTATCAATATAGCCATTTGGGCGGCCTCTTTGTCCCGGCGCCGTGACGTCACTCACGGACGGAGGGCGGAGGCAGCCCGGGGACATAGGAGGAGGCGGAGCCAGGGCGATGTCACAAGCAAATGGAGATGGACAAGAAAAGAGGAGGAGGAGGGGCCGCCGGGGGGAGCAGCAGCAGCGTGACATGAGAAAGAACTTACTACAGAGGCTGCCTGTGCTACTCTGCATGTGAAGAAAACAACAAGTAAACGCTGTGCCCTGATTGTACCCCATGTGCCCTGATTGTACCCCATGTGCCCTGAATGTGCCCTGATTGTAGCCCATGTGCCCTGAATGTACCCCATGTGCCCTCATGTGCCCTGATGTTCCCTGATGTTCCCTGAATGTGCCCTTATGTACCCCATGTGCCTGATGTGCCCCATGTGCCCTGATGTTCCCTGAATGTACCCCATGTGCCCTGATGTTCCCTGAATGTGCCCTGATGTGCCCTGAATATGCCCTGAATATGCCCTGATGTACCCTATGTGCCTGATGTGCCCTGAATGTACCCTGATGTTCCCTGAATGTGCCCTGATGTGCCCCATGTGCCCTGATGTTCCCTGAATGTACCCCATGTGCCCTGATGTTCCCTGAATGTGCCCTGATGTGCCCTGAATATGCCCTGATGTACCCTATGTGCCTGATGTGCCTGATGTGCCCTGAATGTACCCTGATGTTCCCTGAATGTGCCCTGATGTGCCCCATGTGCCCTGATGTTCCCGGAATGTGCCCCATGTGCCCTGATGTTCCCTGAATGTGCCCTGATGTGCCCTGAATATGCCCTGATGTACCCTATGTGCCTGATGTGCCTGATGTGCCCTGAATGTACCCTGATGTTCCCTGAATGTGCCCTGATGTGCCCCAGGTGCCCTGATGTTCCCGGAATGTGCCCCATGTGCCCTGATGTTCCCTGAATGTGCCTGATGTGCCCTGATGTGCCCTGAATGTGCCCTGATGTGCCCCATGTGCCCGAATGTGCCCTGAATCTGCTCTGATGTGCCCTGCATGTGCCCTGATGTGCCCGATGTGCCCTGATGTGCCCCATGTGCCCTATGTATCCTCATGTGCCCCATGTACCCTCATGTGCCCCATGTACCCTGATGTGCTGTACCCTGATCTTGCTGTGTTGTGTTGCCCCAATGTGCGCTGTGCCCCGATGTGCAATGTACCCTGATGTGCTGTGCCCTGATGTGCTGTGTTGTGTTGCCCCGAAGTGCGCTGTGCCCCGATGTGTGATGTACCCTGATGTGCTGTGCCCTGATGTGCTGTGTTGTGTTGCCCCGAAGTGCGCTGTGCCCCGATGTGCGATGTACCCTGATGTGCTGTGCCCTCATGTGCTTTTACCCTGATGTGCACTGTGCCCTGATGTGCTGTGACCTGGGCCATTCTGGATAAAGTCCAGGGCCACATTTTTGTCCCAGTCCAGCCCTGTATATATATATATATATATATATATATATATATATATATATATGTGTGTGTGTGTGAGGGCTAGTTTCTCGTATATAGTGTACAATATAGAGATATAGAGATATCTGCTGGAGGAGGCAAATATACATTCACCAATGCCCAAAGAACTGCATGTATTTCCACAAGCACTATTATAAATCTACCCCCCGGGTTTGTTATTACTCTCTCCACTCTGTATGGAATTCTTCTATTTTCTTGATAACTGTTGAAAAAGTTCATGTTATTCACTTTTATTTTAGTCTAGTCTCCAGCATGACACGGAAATGAGAAAAGATGTACTTGTCTGATTTTATACGCAAAGTGCCAATCATTTGGAACTGCCTGTAGACATCACATCTAGAGTATTTTCTACAAATAGCTGACTCACGTAATGGCAGGTAATAACTGCTGCTACCAGTACATACTCTGTGACAAGGAAAAGGAATGATAAGCAGTGATGTAAAGGGTGTGCTTTTCTCTTAATCTGTGATAATCCCTTTTACATACCTCCCAACTTTTTGAGATGGGAACGAGGGACACCTATTAGCAAAAGTATGTAGGCATAGAACACACCTCCTACCACGCCCCCTTAAAGGAGAATTATAGAAAAAAATGATTAGCTAAACCCACAGTTACCACTACTATTCCTTTATACTAGCTTTTAAAATTTACAAATGCAGCAATTTAGAAATTATATGAAAAGTTTAGCACTGGGGAACACTTTGTGAAAGATAAATAGTGCATTTTAAATACAATTATATAGATCAGACCAAAATGAGGGACAAATGAGGAGGAAAGAGGGACAGAGGGACTTTGTTCCAAATCAGGGACAGTCCCTCGAAATCAGGGACAGTTGGGAGCTATGCTTTTATCTGTTGGCAGAATTGCATTAGCATTCCTTTAAACCAGTAGTAAACTTAGAAAGCAGAACACTACAGCCAGCAGAATCATTTGTATTGTCTTCCAATTTTTCAAATCCTTCAACATCAGTATAACACTAGGCCTCATAAATACCCCATATGGTCAACAGAAACATTTAGAGGCCTGTGTGATTTCTTTTAACTCTAGGGCAAAAGATTGTGCTTCCTACATTAACCTATCAGATTCCAGTGCTTCATTCTTTAACGTGAGTGAGGAGAAAAAAAAAATTCTGAGTGGCTGTTGTGGAAAACACCCGCCACTTTCCCCTTCTTCATTTTTGATCATTTTTGCCTGTAATATACATTGTTTTGGGATGTAATAATCACTCATATTGCTGTGCGACACATTTTACAATAATTTATGGTGGTGCTATAATATTAATACTTCTCTGATTTCTGTAGGTTTTTTATTGCCAAGTCCTGCAAGCAGCGCTTCTAAAGTGCCCCTGCCCATTGAAATCAATATGGCAGCGCCGCCACACAGTTTCAACTCTTTTTCGGCTGCTAGCGGGGGTTAAAAGCGCCCCGATAGTAGTCGAATAGCGTCACTAAAACGACAGTAAAGCCGACGCCTGCCCCAGTGTGAAAGTAGCCTAAGACCCCTTTCACACTGGGGCGGTGCAGGCGTTAGCGGTAAAGCGCCGCTAGTTCTAGCTGTGCTTTACCACAGTTATAGCGGCGCTTTTCAGCTTTTAAGCAACTGAAGAAAGGGTTAATAGTGCTCGTGTTGTGGTGAAGTGCTGTGCAGGGGCGGTGGAGGAGAGGTGTATACACCACTCCCCCAGTGCCCCAAAGATGCTGCTTGAAGGACTTTTTTTCCTGTATTGCAAGCGCACCGCCCCACTGTGAATTCACTTGGGCTTCCACACTGGGGTGGCTTGAGAGGCGCTTTTGAGGCACTTTGCAGGAGCTATTTTTGGTACTAAAATGCCTGAAAAGCGCCCCAGTGTGAAACGGGTCTAATTGCAGAGGCTGAATTTAGAAACTGATTGGCTACCATGCACAGAAAATGCAAAGTATATAAACAGAAGAGAAATCCAAATCAAATCAATATTTGGTGTGACCCCCTTTGCCTTCAAATCAGCATCAATTCTTTAAATTGATTCTTCAGTTTTTGAAAGAGCTCGGCAGGTAGGTTGTTCCAAACATCTTGGAGAACTAACCACAGATGTGGATGTATGCTGCCTCAAATCCTTCTGTCTCTTCATGAAATCTTAGACAAACTCAATGATGTTGAGATGAGGGCTTTGCCATGGCCAAACCATCACTTCCAGGACTCCCTGTTCTTCTTTATGCTGAAGATAGTTCTTAATGACATTGGCTGTATGTTTGGGGTCATTGACCTGCTGCAGAATAAATTTGGGGCCAACCACACACCTCCCTGATAGTATGGCATAATGGATAAGTATCTGCCTGTATTAATCAGCATTGAGGACACCATTGATCCTGACCAAATCTACAACTCCATTTGCAGAAATGCAGCCCCACCATGCTTTACTGTTGCCTGCAGACACTCATTATTGTATCGTTCTCCAGCCCTTTGTGAACAAACTGCCTTTTGCTACAGCCAAATATTTCAAGTTTTGACTCATCAGTCCAGAGCACCTGCCGCCATTTTTCTGCACCCCGGTTCCTATGTTTTTGTGCATAGTTGAGTTGAGCCTTGTTTCCAAATCCTATACATGAAAACATACAGTAGGTCCATTAATACTTTCTTTGACAGACCTAAGAAAAAGGTCAGGTTTCTTACCTAGAGATGCGTGGAGATATTCTTAGGTTACACATTTTATACATTCTCTTCTTGCCCACCTGGGGTCTGGCAGATTTAAACTAGTGTGAGGTTCTTTAATTAGGCCCTGATTACTAACTAAGAAACCCCAACTTTTCCTGATTATTTTGATACATGGAAAAAATACCTTTGTATCATGTTATCTGAAAAACAGAATTGTAACATTGTAAAGGTTATGTCATACTTCTTCTATTAGTGCATAATATGAGGAGCTGAATTTTTAAACTGGTTGCATGACACCTCTAGCATCTATTTCTATGGGTTATTTATCAAAGTGTTGGAGAGGCTGTGGTGTAGGGACCATTGCGTATATGTGGTGGTCATATCTTGCAACTCAAACATATTGGTTGAGAGTAGAGTGGTTGAGAGTGTAATATCCAGGATTTCTGGTTGGACTGCTTCTTTTGGATCCATAGGTCTATTTATTAAATGGTTTTAAAATTTCATATAAAGATCATTGGAACAATCAAATTCCCCATTTAATACATTTTGCATAGATTAATGTGTCTTTACATTGGAAGTCATATTGCGTAGTAGTCGTATTTAGTCAGATAGCTCATTTAAGCATTGAGGAAATAATGTAGTGCAAATCTTTGGAATCTAGTATGTAGAAACTTTGGAAAGAATTTAAGACAACTATAGAATATTTACAGGATTGAACATCCTTGACCTAATTGATTTCATGACCCTTTGACTTCTTTTTGTTTTTGTATAAATTCTCTTACTTTTGTGTAAAAATTGAATTGGAGTTTGCTATGATGATTATTTTTCCGATATGACCACACACCAGCAGAATTTTTTTTTAAGGGTCAACAGTCATGTGAAAATCCTGTGTGTTTGCACTTGTTTTGCCCTTCATCTATTCCATCAGAATGCATGTGCTTCCACTGTGGAGCCTCTTATAAGTTAGAGGATGGAACTACAGGTAACAGAGTGCCTTGCCGGGGCCTGTAGCTTACACATGTATTTGCAAATGTGTGCAGATTAAATCCCTGTTTTTAACGCATACTGTTAGACAGGTTCATCAGGTTGGTCGCAAGCTGGTTGGTAAGTAGAGCTTGGATTTTTTCTTGACTGTTTTTTGTCAGTTGTTGCCCTCCAGTGCTCCTTGCTGTATAGGCCAGTCATAGGCGTGCACACAGGGTGTGCTGGGTGTGCCTGGGCACACCCTAGTTACCTGGTGCACATTAGCATTATTGCTGCAGGGAGATGGGAAAGATCTCCCTCTTACCGGATATGTCATAAGAGAAGTGCTTACCCACTTCTTTTTCACTGTGGCGGCAGGGAGATCAATGTGCCAGGGCCATATATATATATATATATATAGACAAATACACACGCATGTTTGGGTCCACACCCTAATGCAATAGGCTGTGCACACCTATGAGGCCAGTTATAGATGGGGCAGCGGCTCACTTTTAGTATGCGTGTTATATTGGTCAGGTAACACACTGACACCTTTGCAGCCATGGTGCTATGTGCTGGGTGTTCAGTGTGTCCCTGTACCTTTAGACAGGGGTGGGCTCCCTCCAGTCCATCTGCCTATCATCTATCCCATCAGAATGCACGTGCTTCCACTGTGGAGCCTCTTATAAGTTAGAGGTAGAAACTACACTTATAAGACAACATTTTGGGGTGCTGTCACTTTTTCAGGAGACAAAGGTACCCCAAAAGCTGTCTTTGGTATCTAGTCCTACAGTTTCTAGAGCTTTGGCTGATGTTCTTTGTATGTTATGACTACATGGATAGAGCAGTAACACTCAAGTTATCTTGTTACAAAATACTTTTAAAATGGCACTTAAATTATAATTAAGGGCAACATTTTTTTTAGTTTTGGTTAAAGTGGAGAGAGATTAGAACACCTGTCAGTTTTTATCGCTGTCTGTGCCCCCTGTTAGGGAGATTCATGCTTTTTATTCATCCTGTTTACCGCTATCATTGAAAGTAAAAAAAAAAAACAAAATAAAAAAGTAATAGAGGGGAAATCTCCCTATGGGGACACTAGTTCTGGTGACCTGTGGGTCCCCAAGGAATCTTCGTATTTTTCAGAGATTTCCTCTCACTTCCTGTTTGGCTATGGGACAGGAAGTGAAGGGAAATCTCCACAATGGGACACAGATGGAAAAAAAAAATCTGATGGCAATAACCCTCTCTTGCTCCATCCAAAATTTTTTTTTAAAGTTTTGCCCATAGTTATACTTTAACTATGGTTTAAAAAAAATCTTTTGAAGTATGTATTCCTAATTCAAATAGTACCTCCAAATCTGCAAACCTCTTTCCTGGTGCCTCCATGGCAGCATACTAGTGATAGAGCTCCGCCTCGACTCCTCCCTCAGGACCAGTGAATAGCATAAATTAAAGACGTAGTCCCTCCCCCAACATTCTCCTTTTTTTCCTCATACCTCTTGTGCTGGTGAAGAGTAGCAGTATGTCCATACCTCTGCAGTGGGCAGCGTCCGCCGGGTTTAGCCTTTCCCGTGCGCAGTCCCTGTTCTTGGGCCGCTCACAGCGCTGATAAGACTGGGAACCCCTCTGTGGATCTGTTGGGGTCTTCTTGCAGAGTTTCCTCACAGGAACGCAGTCTGCCACCATATCCTATGATGAAGGCAAAAGGAGTCGCAAAAGGATCAGCTCCCATCCTTTCAGGCTTGTGATTTTTCATTTTTTTCCATTTCTCATTTAAAAAAAAAAGACAAGGAAGATGCATATGTCTTTCCCTCCCCTCTTCCCTTTTTCTGTCCTCCCCTTTCTTCCCTTAATGAAAAGAGATTATACACTGAAGAGGGTGCAAGAAGTTCCTTTTGTTTAGATACCTGTTATGTTTCTGTCATGCTGTGGCCTTTAGGATCGACATCCGTCGCCCTGCTGCTGTGGGGGGCCTTGTGTTCTGTTTTCCCTTTGGCAGCGCGGTCCGGCGTCCCCTCCGCCGTACTGCGCATGCGCGATCCGGGGAACTTACAGCCGTCATTGGTCAGGTGTTTTCTCTCGGCTTTACGTCCTCTGCTCTACTGCGCATGCGCGGGCGCATGTGCGGTCTCTCGGCGCTCCGGCGGCCATCTTGGTCTCTGGAAAAAGGGCCAGTTTTGCCCTTTTCTTTCAAAAAAAAAAAAAAACGAAAAGAGAGAGAGACTGGGGGTTTATGGGACTGCCCCACCCACCCCTAGGGTATTTAAGGTCAGCTTTGAGAGCTATCAGTCAGAGTCGCCTCAGCTGTGCCCTGCTAGGTTTCTCTAAAGGCTGCTCTGTGGTAAGTATTTAAAAAAAAAAAAAAAAACAACAAAAAAAAAAAAATAAAAAAAAAACTTCTTTTTCTTTCCTTACCTTTTCTTGCTATTTTCCGCAGCTGATCCTTATGCCCAACTCCGCAATGAGCCATTCATCTCGCAACAAAGATCCTCACACTTCCGTTAGGTATGGGACCACCTATACGTGAGTATAAAAAAAAAAAAAAAAAAAAGTGCGCTCACTGGCCTGACATGATTTTTTCTTAAAATCATAGCCCTGCCCACTCCAAGAGGACCGAAAAATCCTCAAGGCACCGCGATGACGACAGCCCAAGTCGCAGATCTCGTTCTTCACGCCACCGGTCCCGCTCATCAAGACGTGAGTCCCATTCTTCGCGACATAGATCAAGATCCAGAAGACGGGACCGGTCCTCCTCTCCTAGATCCTACAAAAAGAAGAAGTGCTGGACCTGTGGGGCTAGTCCGCTACCGAATAAAGTAGTCTGCAAGGATTGTTTCGCGGACTATGCGTCCAGCCGCGAGTTAGAAAACCAACAGGTGGTGGACCTGCTCAAAAGAACTATGAAGGACTCCTTCTCTGAGCTTGCGGCCTTGGTTCCTGCCCAGCCAGTCCCGCAGACGTCCCAGGCGCAGGATGTTGAGCTTGTTCTTCCTGGTCCCTCCGCAGCCAGTACGCCTCTACCTCCATCAGGCCGACTGGCCAGAGATTCCCCACCTGAAGACCTTTCGGGCGATTCGTCAGATGAGTCAGATCCTTCCGGCTTCAGCCATTCATTGGTAAAGCCATTCATCCAGGCAGTAAGAGCCGCAATAGCTTGGGAGGATACTGAAGAACCTCCCCAGGAAGCAAAAAGCTACTTCCCATTCCTCAAAAGGAAACAGGCTTTCTTCCCTTTGATGGGAGAAATTACGCAAATCATTCAAAACGAATGGTCAAGAACTGATAAAAACTGTCATTGGGCCGTTTCAATAAATTGTATCCCCTACCGGAGTCGGGAACACAGTCACTGAACTCCATGCCAGTGGTAGACGCATCAGTGGTGCGACTCGCAAAGAATATTACCCTGCCTATGGAAGATTCCGCTTCTTTCAAGGATCCTCTTGACAGAAGAATCGATCTAGATCTCAAGAGGAGCTATTTAGCTGCAGGAGCGGCATGTAAGCCAGCGATCGCCCTCACCTCCGTATCTAATGCCATTAGAGCTTGGACGGATAACATTGAAACAGCTCTACGCCAGGATGTCCCCAAGGAAGACATAATTAAAGCTCTGGAAGAAATTAGATTGTCAGCAGACTTCGTTGGAGTAGCAGCTATTGACACGATTAGGTGTTCAGCAAGATCTATGCTGCACTCAGTAATGGCAAAAAGGGCCTTGTGGTTAAAACCATGGACGGCGGATTTGGCGTCCAAACAAAATTGGTGCAAAATCCCGTTCGACGGGAAGGCATTATTCGGAGACAAAATGGATAAAGCCATATCTAGGCTGTCAGGAGGAAAGTCAGGTATGCTCCCCCAAGACAGAAGGATGCGAAGATCCAGAGGGGGTTCTTCCAGGTTCCGCCAGTCAAACCCTAGAGATTTCAGACAAGCAAGGCAGTTCAGAGACGGCAGAAGACCCTGGAGGGGCACTCAGGCATCTTTCTTGGGCAGAAAGTCGAAGGCCCCTCAGACTCCACATGAGCAGAAGCAGTCCTTTTGACGCCAGATTAGCCCAGACACTCCCGGTGGGAGCCAGACTAAAATTCTTTCTTCCAGTCTGGGCCAGCAAATGCCAGGATCCCTGGGTTCTCTCAACAATCCAATGGGGACACTTTTGGAGTTTCTCTCATCCTCCACCTCAAAATTCGTTCACACGAATGGAAATTCCATCCTCTCTGCTGAAGGCTCAAGCCCTAAGACAATTCATATCGTCACTCCAACTTCAGGGAGCAGCTGTGCCGGTTCCTTTGGCGGAGCGCTTCGCAGGCTTCTATTCCACTCTATTTCTGGTTCCAAAGAGAACGGGTGGATGGAGGCCTGTGATCGATCTAAAAAGACTCAACAGGCACATACACCCAGAAAGCTTCAAGATGGAGTCTCTACAAACAATTATTCAGGCAGTACAGCCAACAGATTGGATGATATCAATCGATCTGCAGGATGCGTACTTACACGTGCCAATTCTACCTGCCTTTCAGAAGTATCTCAGATTTGCAGTAGGTCGGATCCACCTGCAGTTCCAAGCCCTGCCCTTTGGGCTGTGCACCTCCCCCAGGGTGTTCACCAAAATTCTAATATCCGCTTTGGTTCCCCTGCGGGAGAGGGGTTTGAGGATATACCACTATTTGGACGACATCCTCCTCCTAGCAAGCAGTCCGGGTCAGTTGGTGTATCACCGAGACATCCTTCTCCAGTCTCTGAGAGAACTAGGATGGTTGATAAACTCAGAGAAGAGTCAGCTGGCACCTACACAGCGGATGATCTATCTAGGTGCGATGTTCAACACCCGGGAGGGGACAGTGTCATTACCATCCCTGAAGATGAGGATTATTATCCAGAAGATGGTCAAAACCATTGCGAGCCGGTATCTAACGGCGTCGCAATGCCTGAGCCTCATTGGCACAATGTCTGCCTGTATACCGATGATTCCTTGGGCCCATTGGCATTTGAGGTATTTTCAGACGGGTTTCTTGGCGCAGTGGAAGAAACAGCAACTCTCTCAGACAATTCTGCTGACGGGAGCAATGCGCAGGAGCCTTCATTGGTGGACTCTGCCGGAAAACCTCTCAAAACCTCGCTATCTGGGTTCCCTCTTCTGGATCACAGTTACGTCCGACGCAAGTGGACAGGGCTGGGGAGCCCATTGCGGGGATACCAGGATACAGGGGAGATGGTCCTGCTCCACCCAGGGAGTAGTATCCAACATACTGGAGATGAGAGCAGCATTCTTGGCATTAACTTCATTGGCTTCTCAGGTCAGGGGCCAGAGAGTACTTCTACGCCTGGACAACAGGGCAGCTGTCGCATACCTGCAGAGGCAGGGGGGCACTCGCAGCACATCACTCCTCAGGGAAGTGGAGCCGATTATGCTCTGGGCAGAGAAGAACGTCCTAGACCTCAGGGCGATGTATCTCCCGGGAAGGTTGAACACGGGAGCAGACACGTTGTCGAGGAAATTCTTGAACAACAACGAGTGGGCTCTTCATCCCCAGGTCTTCCATCAGATTGCCAGCCTCTGGGATCCCCCTCAAGTAGACCTATTTGCCACCCCGGGGAATACAAAACTGACCAGGTTCTTCTCTCGCCTTCCGTATACGCAAGCGGAGGAAGTAGATGCCCTGTCATGCCCCTGGAGGTTCACCACCGCATATGCCTTCCCTCCCCGGCCATTAATATTCAAGTTCCTCCTGAGACTTCTCAGAGAAACAGTCCAGGTACTGGCAGTACTCCCATATTGGCCGAAGAGACCTTGGTTTCCTCTAGCTATGCGTCTCAGTGTGAGCTCTCCAATCAGGATCCATCCTTTCCCTCAACTTCTGACGCAGGGCAGTTTAATTCATCCAGACCCTCAGAAGCTGAACCTTCGAATCTGGAGGTTGAGAGGCGAAGGTTCGAGTCCCTAGGATGCTCCCCAGGGGTCATAACAACCCTCCTGGGAGCCAGGAAACCAGCAACCAATGCTATATATTCTAGAATATGGGACAAGTTCTTGTCATTTGCTGCCTCAAATGAGTTTAATCCAATCTCTCCTTCTACATCAGGTGTTCTCGGCTTCCTCCAATCAGGACTTGATCTGGGTCTTGGCCTAAGTTCTCTCAAAGTACAAGTAGCAGCAATTTCTGCTGCAACAAATAAAAGATGGGCGGAAGAGCCCTTAGTAGTCACTTTCCTCAGAGGAGTGCTGAAGATCCGGCCACCTGCCAGACGGTCTTTTCCCAAGTGGGATTTATCCCTGGTCCTTGAAGTCCTCTCTGACCATCCATTTACCCCAGTGGAACAACTGACAATATGGCACATAACACTGAAAACGGTTTTTCTGTTAGCCATTACATCTGGTAGAAGGATCTCAGAACTCCACTCGTTGGGAATAGGTGATGACCACATCTCTTTTTATCACGATAGAGTAGAACTTCATCCCCTTCGGGGGTTCACACCTAAGGTCACTACTCCAAGCCACCTTTTGGAGCCCTGGGCACTACCGGTATTTGCTGAAGCAGATTCAGGATCATGTCACAAGCTGGACATATCCAGAGTGCTCAGAGCCTACCTAGAGGCCACTAGATCCTTCAGGAACTCGGAAAGACTCTTCATTGTTCCATTCGGCAAATACAGGGGCAAAGAAGCTTCCATCAGAACTCTGGCATCTTGGGTGGTAAAGCTAATCCAGAAGGCCTACAGGATAAAGAATATGGAACCTCCATCCCGAGTGAGTGCTCATTCCACAAGGGCAGTCTCAACCTCCTGGGCAGCAAGGGCTAACGTGTCATTAGAGACGGTGTGCAGGGCCGCCACCTGGTCTTCTCGCAATACTTTCCTCAGACACTACCGTATCGACCCAGGAGCTCTCACAACGGTTGAGTTCGGGAGAAGGGCAGTTCAGGCTGCGATGTCTCATTCTAATTAAACATTTATTGTTAAGCATTATCCCACCCGTGTCAGCTAGTTATTTATCACTAGTATGCTGCCATGGAGGCACCAGGAAAACGGAAAATTGTATCATACTTACCGTAATTTTCCTTTCCTGGTGCCTATCCATGGCAGCATACGCTCCCACCCTCGGTATTCTATTTTACGGAGAATGTTGGGGGAGGGACTACGTCTTTAATTTATGCTATTCACTGGTCCTGAGGGAGGAGTCGAGGCGGAGCTCTATCACTAGTATGCTGCCATGGATAGGCACCAGGAAAGGAAAATTACGGTAAGTATGATACAATTTTCCGTTTTTTGGTCACTTCCAGGGCACATGGAAAACAAATGTTTTTTACTGTATGTGTCCTATTCACACTGCAACTGCAGCGTGCAGGAAGGCACCGCATATCACTGCACAGCAGCAAAGCACACTGCGCTGCTGTGCAGAGACATGAATGAAAGGTCACTTTGTATTTAAAAGAAAACTCTGCTCTGAAGCACGGACCCTTTTACAGCAGCTCACTGGAGGGTAAAACTGGCAGCTGCAGAGTGAATGTGCCCAGCAAGGTAATTGACCAACCAACAAAATGAATATCACTAACAGACTTAAGCCGGCCATAAACAGATTGTTCCTGCTGAACCAGCCGAATTTCGTTCCGATCGATCGACTTCAGTATGACCAGCCTGTTGTATATCTTTTTAATTTGATCACTGTGTTATTACAGCGGGAAACCTCAGTGGGAGAGAGGGATTCCCCAATCAACACAGAGCAATTCTCTTTCCTTCAACGACCTGTCAATGGGAAGCTCAGTTACTGTTTATCGTCCCCCAAGCTCTTTTCAGCTGAGAACAGAGGGAATATGATCACTTATGCCCAAGGTCGGACATTGATCCGACATTCCGACAACAAAATCCTAGGATTTTTTCCGACGGATGTTGGCTCAAACTTGTCTTGCATACACACGGTCACACAAAGTTGTCGGAAAATCCGATCATTCTGAACGCGGTGACGTAAAACACGTACGGTGGGACTATAAATGGGGCAGTAGCCAATAGCTTTCATCTCATCTCAATAGCATTTCATCATTTATTTATTCTGAGCATGCGTGGCACTTTGTGCGTCGGATTTGTGTACACACGATCAGAATTTCCGACAACGGATTTTGTTGTCGGAAAATTTTATAGCCTGCTCTCAAACTTTGTGTGTCGGAAAATTTGATGGAAAATGTGTGATGGAGCCCACACACGATGGGAATTTCCGACAACAAGGTCCTATCACACATTTTCCGTCGGAAAATCCGACCGTGTGTACAGGGCATTACAGTATAAAAATGGGGAAAAAAAGTAATTTAGAATTTTTTTTTTTTTATATCTCTATACAAAAATGTTTTGCTTTTTATTTCTATTTTAAACTGAATGGCTTGTTTTACAAGGTGATCATTTACAATCACTTTAAGGATTACATTAACCTGTGCAACAGCATCCATGTAATGCTAAAAAGCTTCAGTTTTAAATCATGGTGACCACTACAATTGTATAAACAATTATCTGCAGTGTAAAAACACAGAGCAGTGTCAAGGACTCCCAAAATCATGCATCTTTCCTGGAAGGAAGGTTGGAATTCAAGTAGCAGGTGGAAACACAGCTGAATTTCCCTGATTACTTTGCAACAGCAAGAATATTCGAAGTAAAAGCAGTTTTTAGATTGTTCTGTATATTGACAAAACCTTATTACCTAGCTAACATATGCAAGAGAATCAACAAAACAGAAGAATAAAAAAGAGGTACATGATATTTGGTAACTTATTTTGTAAAATAAATAAATACTGTTATGCATTTAGTTCACAACCAAAATAATACACAATGCCATTAAAATTCTTAGCTACCGTATATACTCGAGTATAAGTCGTTCCGAGTATAAGTCGAGGCCCTACTTTACCACAAAAAAAATGGGAAAAACTTATTGACCCGAGTATAAGACGAGGGTGAGAAATGCACAGCTACTGTAAGTGGAAAAGAGGGTCAACAATGCCAACTTGCAGCATCACTGTTCCCATTTGCATGCCTCACTGTGCCCATTTGCAGCCATAGGTCCCCTGAACTTCAAACTCGGTAGTTAAGGGTTCCTAGATGCCCCCTAGCTGCAGCCAAAATTTGGGGTCTCTGAACCCAAAAGGTCCCGAAATGACATTGCTGCAGATGGACACAGTTGACTGAATGTGGGGCCCCATATCTCGGGGCCACTAAGTGCTAAGAACCCCAAATTTGGTATGCAAACCCAGTGGAACTAGCACCATAACATTTCCAACATTTCCAGCTGGGGTTTCTAGCACCAAGTGGCTCCGAGATACAGGGCCCCAAAAATCAGTTCAGAAAATGTCAAGCACTTTTTTGCAGCAGAGAATGACATTTTCCGAACCGGTTTTGGGACCCTGTATCTCAGAGCCACTTGGTGCTAGGAACCCCAGCTTTGGATATATTATGCTACCAGTTCCACTGGGATTGCACATCAAATTTGGGGTTCCTAGCACCAAGTGGCCCTGAGATATGGGGCCCCAAAATCGGTTCAGAAAATGTCAAGCTCTTTTCTGCAGCAGAGAATGACATTTTCCGAACCGATTTTGGGGCCCCGTATCTCGGGGCCACTTGGTGCTAGGAACCCCAGCTTTGGATATGTTGTGGTACCAGTTCCACTGGGTTTGCACACCAAATTTGGGGTTCCTAGCACTAGGTGGCCCTGAGATACGGGGCCCCAAAGTCGGTTCGGAAAATGAAATTTTTTGCTGCAGAAAAGTGCTTGACTCAAGTATAAGTCGAGGGGGGCACTTTAAGCACAAAAAAATGTGCTGAAAAATTCGACTTATACTCGAGTATATACGGTAAGTATTTCGAATCACACTTATGAAACTATCACCCTTCAAATAGCTCTGAACTATACTTAAGAAATGTTATTTCAGTTTTGTAATTTTAGTAGGAAGCTGAATCATTGGGTCTATTTTGTCATCTCTTGAGGTCTCCAGCAGCAAGACATCATACCAGATACTGTATTTGACGTTCACTGACAGGAAAATGGAAAACCAAAGCAAGGTGTAATGTACATTATGGGCTTTCCAAAAAGTGACTAAATAAAACAAGAAATACCTTTATTTCAAACTTGGAGGAAGGATTACAGACTCAAACTGCTTCAGGGGAAACCTCACCACTGGCGTTTCTAAAAGTTATATAGAAGCTCCTTTTTTTAACAATATCAGAAGCATAAGTTTATCTCAGCTAAGCAATGGCCAACCATAACTTATGGTTGTTAGCCCTTAAGCCTGACTTTCATCAAAACTTAAAAAAATAAAATATTTATGAACAGAGGAAGGGTGGATAATTGAAAACTCTGCCACCTCCATTCACAGATTGTGTCTCATTGATGAAAGCTTTGGTGCAGCTTCTATAAATGAAGAAGAGGGGCAAAAAGGGAGAGCATAGTTGGACCTCTTGTTGTTGAGTGCCTATGACAAGCCTCTTGGCTCGTAATAACTTTTACAGCACCTAAAGATGCAAGGGGGGGGGGGGGGTCAGAGGACTTCAACTAAAACAGTAGGCAGCAACACAAGGGTCACTTGACATTGACTTTAACCATTTCAGCCCCGGAAGATTTTACCCCCTTCCCGACCAGAGCACTTTTTACAATTTGGCACTGCGTCGCTTTATCTGACAATTGCGCGGCCATGCAATGCTGTACCCAAATGAAATTTGCATTCTTTTTCTTCTTCTCCTTTTTTTCTTTTGGTGGTATTTGATCAGCAATTGATGTAGCACATGTTTATGCTATGTTATTTTATCTGATATTCTTTTCTCATGAAAGTGGCGTTACCTTTTAAAATGGTTGTTAACCCAGCACAATAAAAACATCCCATCATCTCTGTAACATAACATTTTGTGCCTCTGTGTCTGTGTTATATAAAAAAGCTGCCAATCTGTACCTATATCAGAGCATCTCCCGGCGCTCACGTGACTCCTTGGCTCTCTCCTCTACCCGGCTGACAACTATAGTGGACATAGTGGGGGCTGATCACTCCCGCTGACATCAGCCAGGCAGGAGGGGAGGAGGGGAAGAGGGGAGGAGACAGGAGAGAGAGCCGAGGAGTCATGTGAGCGTCGGGAGACACTCTGATATCAGCTTTTTTATACAATACAGACACAGGGACACAAAACGGATGGGATGTTTTTATTGTAGTTATAATAGCAGTAGGAGGGGAGAGGGTCAGCACTGACATGAGCAGACAGATGGGGGGGGGGAGGTTCACAGAGCAGGGCTGCCGCTGACGGAGGCACGTAAACTAACCATGGTGTCAGGGTTCAGCAGCCATGATAAACCGTGGCCAGTTGCTGTTATTTATGCTTTAAGGGAACACGATCTGTGGGGTTTTTTTCTTTTTTAGGGTAACAAACACTTTAAATACCCTCCCTGCATTTTTGTTTACGTTTTGACTAAACTGAGGCATAAAGCAGTTGGTCATTCAATTTTTTGTAAAGATTTATACCTAGGCTACTTTTATTTTAGACATTGGCAACATGGCAATGGGTGTCACAGCAGTCATAATAATATCTCAACTTCAAAGGGCCCCAGGGCCCCAGCTGTGACACCGCATGCCCATGCTACTTATTGCTCAACTGTTATGCACCCAAATCCGCACAGATTTCAGGAAGGGTGCAAGGGTTCAGTACTTTGCTGGCGCTCTAAATCTTAGGATGGCCATATGCATCTTGATGTTTAATTCATCTAGGGATCAATTAAAATATTGAACGATGCAACACATACAGTATGGAATATGAAATTACAATATCTCAGAAATGATCAATTAAAATAATCTTTTAATTGATCTGGATCTGCACACATCCCCAGCTATTCATTGAATTGTATAGAAACGATCTATAAAATTCTTTCACAGCTGACTAACTTGCCAGTGTTGAAATCCATTCGATTTGTCAAATAAAGATGGTAAAGTTCTTTATTCAGTTCCATCATTTTAGTCTCATTGAATGTTTGTGGCCACTCTTATGCCGTGTACACACGGGTGGACTTTTCGACCGGACTGGTCTGACGGGACGAATCTGTCGGACAATCCGACCACGTGTGGGCTGCATGGGACCTGCAGCGGACTTTTTTGCTCGAAAATTAGACGGACTTTAGATTTGGAACATGTTTCAAATGTTTCTGACGGACTTGAGTCCGGTCAAAAAATCCGCTCGTCTGTATGCTAGTCCGACGGACGAAAACCAATGCTAGGGCAGCTATTGGCTACTGGCTATCAATTTCCTTATTTTAATCAGGCCGTACGTCATCACGTACGAATCCGTCTGATCTTTGATGCCGAAAAGTCCGCCCGTGTGTACACGGCATTAGAGTCTAAAATACAAATCAGAGATGCATTAGTTTCATTGTAAATTACTTTAAACAACCAACCAATCAAACCAATTTGTTTTCATTGTTCGCCTTGTGTTAGGCTGGCCATAGATGGAAAGAATTTTGAACCAAAATTCTTAGGAAAAATCTTAGGAAAATTTGTAGCAAAATTCTCAGCATATTTCAAAATTGTTCAAAATTCGAATGTTGTTCAAAAAAGATTTTTTTTTTGCTTTCAGCATCTGATTTTGGAACGATGGGAATTTTCTGAATGAAAACCAAGTTTGTCTGAGAAAAATTGTCATTGCAGTCAAAAATGAACGTCGCTTTGACCCACTAATGATTATAAAATATTCTTAGAACATTCTTTTTTTTCTGTTGTGACAGTACGAGACCCTGCCACTGTGAAAATGTAAGAGAATATGACACAGGATTCACATTAAGACCCCTTTCACACTGAGGCGTTTTGCAGGCGCTATAGCATTAAAAATAGCGCCTGCAAAATGGCCTGAAACAGCGGCTCCATTCACTCTAGTGTGAAAGCCCGTGGACTTTCACACTGGAGCAGTGCGCTGGCAGGGCGTCAGAAAAAGTCCTGCTAGCAGCTTCTTTGGAGCGCATTAGGAGTGGTGAACTCACCGCTCCTAAAGCGCCCCTGCCCATTGAAAACAATGGAGCAGCGCTGCTATACCAATGGAAAAGCGCCGCTGCAGCGGCGTTTTGCGGGCGGACCTAACCCCTTTTCAGCCACTAGCGGGGGTTAAAACCGGCAGGGAGTCAGAAAAAGTCCTGCTAGCAGCTTCTTTGGAGCTCATTAGGAGTGGTGAACTCACTGCTCCTATAGCGCCCCTGCCCATTGAAATCAATAGAGCAGCGCTGCTATACCGCCGGCAAAGCGCCACTGCAGCTGCGTTTTGCGGGCAGATTTAACCCCTTTTCGGCCACTAGCAGGTGTTTTTTTTTTTTTTTCTTTTTGCCACTTCAGCAAGGTGTTTTCCGGGGAATGTTACTTCAACTTTACAGTTCAGTATCTTCCCTCATATCATCACATCATTGTGGCTTGAATATCATCTCAAAAAAGAAGAAACCAAACAATTACATTACTTTCAACAATGATTTGCCCCCCCTTTTTTATCTATCCCCAATTATTACCCGCTCCGGGCACAACCACCAAATGTATGCCATTGTCCCGATATCGTTACATCCCCTCCAGCATAGTTGTGAGGTTTCCCGCCGAATCCTATGTGCTCTATCAGGTGTAATATACATTCTCGCCAGTAGTTTGTAATTCATCTCCACTATCCTACAATCTACCGAAGTGGTGTTGACCCTTTTCAATATCTGCTCTAATTCCTGTTCATCAAACTTGAGACTCAGTTCGTTCTCCCACTTCACCATG
This sequence comes from Lithobates clamitans, assembly GCA_037952925.1. Classification (NCBI taxonomy): domain Eukaryota; kingdom Metazoa; phylum Chordata; class Amphibia; order Anura; family Ranidae; genus Lithobates; species Lithobates clamitans. The sequence continues at coordinate 5,852,622 of JBBGZY010000049.1, forward strand.
AATGGGGGGAATTCTGCACTCTCCAAATCTGTTAAGACTCTATATATCTTCGAGACCCCCCCTTTCCCTTTTTTCTCCGTGCATATTTTCTCCAGGGGTAACAAGTTCTTTGTCGACCTAATAGGCTGCGGAAGTGAATCAACAAAGTGTTTCAGTTGTTTATAACGCCAGGGGTTTATAATGAACCATGCGTCTTTATCTTTTAGTTCTTGGTATGTGCAAATATTGCCCTGTCTCATGACATCTTTTAATTGGGCGTCTTTCTTCAGTATCCAATTCTGTGTCTTTAAGTTGGATCAGTGGTGAATTAAATTCCCATTTTTCCCTTTTATGTAATTTATCCCATATTTTTAATACGTGTCTAGTGCTCTCCATTGTTCCCGTGCTCAGTTTTCTGCAATGTGGTGGGATCCATATTATCTTACCTAAATCCACTTCACTCTTATGCCCTGTACACACGGTCGGATTTTCAGACGGAAAATGTGTGATAGGACCTTGTTGACGTAAATTCCGACCGTGTGTAGGCTCCATCACAAATTTTCCATCGGATTTTCCGACACAAAGTTTGAGAGCAGGCTATAAAATTTTCCGACAACAAAATCTGTTGTCGGAATTTCCGATCGTGTATACACAAATCCGACGCACAAAGTGCCACGCATGCTCAGAATAAATAATGAGATGAAAGCTATTGGCTACTGCCCCGTTTATAGTTCCGACGTACGTGTTTTACGTCACCGCGTTCAGAATGATCGGATTTTCCGACAACTTTGTGTGACCGTGTGTATGCAAGACAAGTTTAAGCCAACATCCGTCGGAAAAAATCCTAGGATTTTGTTGTCGGAATGTCTGATCAATGTTTGACCGTGTGTACGGGGCATAACTATTCTCTATTTTCACCCACTGTTTTTCTCTATTTTTTTTACCCATTCTAAAACACGTGATAAGGCGATTGCCTCGTAGTATTTCTTAATATCAAGTGCCCCCCACCCCCCTTTCATCTTATCTTTAATTAATTGTGTGAAATTTATACGAGGTTTTTTCCCTCTCCAAACAAACCTCACCAACATGGTGTGCAAACTTTTAAAGTAACCCTATGGCAGTACTATTGGAAGCATTTGCATTTTATAAATAATCTTTGGTAAGATTATCATTTTGTATAGATTTATTCTCCCTCCCCATGAAAGCTGTCCTCTTGAGATTTTGTTAAGTTCTTTCTTGATCTCATTAAGGAGTGGAATAAAGTTAGCCTGGAATAGTGATTCTATTGTTGGGGTGATTTTAACTCCCAAATAATTAAGTTCTTCTAATCCCCACCTAAAGGTGAAATATTTTTGGTATGTAGTATCCCCATAACTGTTTTTATTGATCTCCAGCGTTTCCGATTTGTCTGGGTTGACTCGGAGGTTGGAAAATTTCCCAAATTCTTTTAAGGCCGATAACAGGTTTGGGAGGGTGGTCCTTGGGCGGGTGACATAAAACAGTATGTCATCCGCGTAAGCGGCTAATTTGTACTCCTCATTGCCCACTTTAACCCCGCTAATGTCCGGGCACTCCCTTATCTTATTTAATAGGGGTTCCAGGGCTATCACAAACAGTAGCGGAGAAAGTGGGCATCCCTGCCTAGTTCCGTTATGCATTTCAAATGTGTCAGAGAAGGTGCCGTTTACTTTTACTTTTGCAGTGGGGTGGGTATATAAAGCCTTGATCCAATTAAGCATTCTTTCTCCCAACCCGATCTCCTCGAGAGTACTCCACATGAAGCCCCAGTCTACCCTGTCAAAAGCTTTCTCAGCGTCAATTGACAGGAGTAGACCTGGGGCTCCACTCTTCTTAATCTCCTGGACCAACAATAACGTTTTAATACCGTTGTCCCGCCCCTCTCTACCTGGTACAAAACCTACCTGGTCTGGGTGAATAGTCTCATTGATTATTGATTTCATTCTTTCGGCTAGTATTTTGGCAAATAGTTTTATATCTACGTTTAAGAGTGATATGGGCCTATAACTGGAGCATAACGTATTATCTTTACCTTCTTTCAGGATGATGGCTATGTTGGCTTCTAATGCTTCCCTTCTTATCTCCCACTTGTAACCGATCTCATTCAAGTATGAACACATTCTCGGGACAAGTAGATCCTGGTACTTTTTATAGTATAAGACAGTCAGCCCATCGGGCCCTGAGCTTTTACCTACTGGGGTTTCCTGCAGAGCTTTCCTTAGCTCCTCTTCAGTAATAGGGGCCTCTAACAAGTTCTTTTCCTTATCCGTGTTTTTATGTAATCAAGCCTCTTTTAAATAGTTTTTATTCTCTCTTTTTTAGTTTCTTTGGCCTTTTGCAAGTCGTTTTTTTCTATTGCGTATAGCTTGCCATAGTACTTTTGAAAGACTTTCGCGATGTCACTGGTTTTATATATAATAAGTTTACCCGAATTTGTCTTGATTTTTTCAATAAAGTTTTAGATTTCTTTTTTCTCACGACCCTTGCCAGAAATTTGCCAGGTTTGTTACCGTTTATATATCTTTCTTTCTTCGTTAGATTGAAAACCTTACGTGTTTCTCGCTCTACCAGGTTCCTCATGTCCTCTCTCTTCCTATGAAGGCTTGCCAACACAGCCCCATCCCCCGATTTTTTATGCTGTTGTTCTAACACATAGATTTCTTTTGTCAAAGCTATCTTATCTTTCATCATTTTTCTCTTTTTCTCAGCACCCACCATCATAGCAATACCCCTTATGTAGGCTTTATGAGCCTCTCAGACCGTTGCCTCAGCTTCCTCCCCAGCTCTATTAATTTTGAAATACAACTCAAGTTCTTCTCTTATTCTCTTGTCTATATCTTTGTCTTGAAGTAGGTCCTCGTTTAATTTCCAGCTATTACCCTGTTTCCGTTGCTCCCCTATTTTAATCTGTAGGCTCACCGGTGCATGGTCTGAAAGGGTTATAGGGTGTACACACGGTCGGACTTTATTCGGACATTCCGACAACAAAATCCTAGGATTTTTTCCGACGGATGTTGGCTCAAACTTGTTTTGTCTACACACGGTCGCACAAAGTTGTCGGAATTTCCAATCGCCAACCACGCGGTCACGTATACCACGTACGATGAGACTAGAAAAGGCCGGTTCAGAACCAAGCGCGGCACCCTTTGGGCTCCTTTTGCTAATCTCGTGTTAGTAAAAGTTTGGTGAGAGACGATTCGCGCTTTTTCAGACTCGTGGCTTTCAGATCGTTTTCTGCCATTCAGTTTGTGCTTGTGGGTTTGTATCTGCTCTTCAGTGCGTGCAGCAAGTTCCGCGTGACTTTAAGTAGTCATTGTATTCTTGTTCGTTCGTTACTGTTTTTCAGGTCGCTCTTCACAGGCCTTGCTGTTCTTCAGTGCGTTCTGTTACTTCGTTCTGAGCAGCCGACCGTTTTCTAGCCATGTTGCGTATGCATACTCCTCGTAGAGTTCGTGCTGTGCGGGGGCTTGGTGTTGGGGTCCTGACCTTGACACAAGTCCAGTCCATGAACAGGGTGGGGAGGAGTTCATGGACCAAGAATTGGTTGCTTGAGCGTGACCAGTTCTCTCATATGCCTTTGCTCCGTGAGATCCGTGAGAATAATCCTGATGATTTCAGGAACTTTCTCAGGATGACGGACCCCGTGTTTCACCGTCTGTTGGCTTCGCTGACCCCCTATATCAGCAGGCAGGATACCTGCATGAAGCAAGCCATCACTTCGGAGCAGAGGTTGGTCGCTACCCTGTGGTACTTGGCGCCAGGGAGAAGCCTGCAGAACTTGAAGTTCTCGACAGGCATCTCCCCCCAGGCTCTGGGGATCATTATCCCAGAGACCTGTTCTGCCATCATCCAGGTCTTGCAGAAGGAGTATATGAAGGTAAGATTTTTATCCTTTAATATCACATTTTATTGTATTTAATGTTTGATAATATATTGTATTTCTTTCCTCATTCCCTAATTACCATGATTGTAATATGCTGTGAATGTCCCCTTTGTTCTCATGCATGCTGGTTTTTTTATGTAATTATTATTTTAAGTCCTTCATACATATTTGCCCTTCAATAACCTCCCCAGCATGGTGTCTCCTGGCCTATATTCACCTCATGTAGTCACTTAACAATGTATTTTATCAGCTCCATAGTAGTGCTTTACCCCAAACACCCCCTAAAATGTTTGGAAATGTTATTTTTGCTTTAATTTCAGGCAGAGTGCCAGAGGCTTTTTTTTTGTGGTGTCCCCAAATAATTTTTAGTAACCCTCCCTCCCCCAACTGCTAAGTCAGCTGATCCCAATTCTCTATCTATCCTCAATCATCTATCTGCTGACTTTGCCAAACCCATACACACTATACCCATCTCTTTTGTGCTCTGATTTATGGATGAATTCCCCAAAGCATGTAGTGCAAGGGCCTGCCTGTATACTTTCAAATGGTACTGTTTAAAGTTTTGGGATCCTATTATTATCTTGATAGGTAATAGCAGAATGTTCAAATGTCCTCAAATGTGTACAGTGTGTATTTCTATCTTTGTATTATGACACTTCTTACCTGTCCAGTGGGCTGCCAATAGTGTAACTAAGGAGGGGCTGTTCCAAGTAATACCCATTATTTAGGCATTCATCTCTCAATGAAGTGAAGAGGGTTACCTGTCCAAGATTTCCACACACCCCCTATAATGTTAGAAATGGCCCATGAGAGGGGGGGGGAATATGATAGGTATACCTTATACTTTGGCGTTGTTAAATTCCCCTTAATAAATGCTATCTGGAGGTTGCCCCATAATGTTTGTGCCTAATCTGCTTGCCATGTTTCAGAGTAAAAATAGTAATGTTTATTGTTTTTTCCTCAACAGTTTCCTTCCACGCCACAGGAATGGCAGACTGTGGCCTCCCACTTTGCCGAGCGGTGGGACTTTCCTAACTGCGGAGGGGCAATTGATGGGAAACACGTCCACATCGTCCCACCACCCAACTTGGGGTCATACTATTATAATTACAAGGGGTTCAATAGTATAGTGATGTTGGCGGTGGTGTCGGCTAATTACGACTTCTTGTATGTGGACGTAGGGAAGAATGGCCGGATGTCCGATGGTGGAGTCATCGCCCAGACAGAGTTCTACAGGCGTCTCCACAATGGCAGCTTGGACTTGCCAGCTCCAGAGGACAATGTGGAAGGACTCCCATTTGTGTTCGTTGCTGATGAAGCGTTTGCGCTGGGGGACCACCTGATGCGGCCATTCCCAATGAGGACCCTAACCCCGGAACAGAGGGTTTTTAATTACCGGCTGGCCAGAGCCCGAAGAGTGGTGGAGAACACATTTGGAATCCTGGCCAGCCGGTTCCGCCTATTTATGACACACCATCCATATGGCGGAGTATAAACTGAACCATATTATACTTGCGTGCTGTGTTCTCCATAACTTTTTAAGGAAACATTCGGCCAACTATGCTGGCTCAGTTGGGCCTGAGGCCGGAATGATACATCAAACCACACTGATGGCGCTTGAAAGTGGCCGTCCTGGCTTGCCCTCCCTGAGTGCCCGTGATGTCCGGTTACGCTACCTGGAGTTCTTTGTGGGTAGGGGGGCTATCAATATGCCAGACAATCTGTGAAGCCTTTTTATAATAATAAAAAAAAGAAATTCTTTGTGGACATTTACTGCTTGTGTTTGTTTTAGCTGACCCTGACAGAAATGTGTTGAGTCCAGAAAATGTTGTGATTGTGTAACCTTATTATACAAAGCACTGTTGGCTGTTATTTACTAAATGCAAAAACACATTTCACTACAAGTGCACTTGCAACTGCACTGAAACTGCACTTGTAGTGCAAAGAAGATTTGCCCTTAGGAAATAACCCCCGTTTTTGCTGAAAACAGCAATTACATCACCCCAAAAGTGTTGTAGTGTTGAGACAATAATCCACACATTCTTGAGTAACCAACTTTTTTATACCTGCACAATCACATGTGCATTTACCAAAGGTTTTTAAAACAAACCAACATGTTTGTTGTATAACAATTTTTGGGGGGGCATTATCAAAAATCGAAATGTCCATTTAAGATAAAACAGGCCTGTGTAAAACCAACAAGAAAGACAAAAAACTTGAACTTACAAAGTTCACATTAGGTAAAACCTGAAGGCTATATCAGACATCAGTATTTAGGAACTGGGTTTGATATAGCGTTCAGATGGGGGGAAATCACCCCTGGAAAAGCCAAATTTGGAAGAGGCACACCAATTTACGAATGTCAACATGTGCTAGCTGCCCTCAGGGGGGATCAAGGGACATGTTTTGGGGGAGCAAGCCCTTCCTCACCGCTACTTTATAATTGACGAAGGGGTTGCACCCCCAAAACGCGTCCATTGATCTCCTGTGATGGCAGATAGCACATGTTGGCACACTGTGTGCAGCCTCCAAATTTGGCTTTTCAAAACATACACAGAATCTAGTTTGCATTTCATTCGAGTAACAAACCCATCTACACAAACAAATATTTGACATCCAAGTAGGCCCAAAAAAAATGTGGGAAAATGCATATGGCCTAAACAATGGTGTTTTAGAGGCCGAAAGAAAAATGTTCGATACGAACGAATAATGGGCCCATGAACATAAAATTTGCCCTTTTAAACGTTACAATTAAGAAAAGCATATGGAGCAGCACGAACGGAATAAAGACAGAAAGAATAGGAACACACCACAACTACTTACTTTTTTGCAGCACTCTCCGGATCTTTCGGTACTGCTCTGGCTCTCTTAATTTCAGGTCCGACCACCGCTTCCTGAGCTGATCTTTCGATCGTCGTACCCCGAAATTCCTGTGAATACTTTTGACCACTTTCGCCATGATCTTGGCCTTTCTGATATTGGGGTTGGGGTAAGGCCCATACTTTCCGTCATAGTCGGACTTCTTCATGATGTCGACCATCTCCAACATCTCCCCAAAGGACATATTTGTGTCCTTCTGGATCGGGACATGTCCGGATCCTCCTCGTTCCTGCAATTATCACGCACCTGCTGTGACACCACCATGTGCTCTTCCCCCACTGTGCCGAACAAAAAGGGGCGGGGAATAGACTAGAAAGAACATCAGGGGCGGGCGGAGTTACACGCATGCGCAGTGTGTATAAAGCGTAACACGCGTGCGTATTACGTACGATCTGTGAGCGGAGGAAGGAGCATTGGATGCGCCGATCGTAAGAATGAAGGTAAGAGACAAACTTGTGCCTATACTGCTTCTACATTGAGGCCTATATTGTAACAAGATTAGGAGAGTTTTGTCTGACATTAGGCTTTGTCTTGTGTTGTGTCTTGCAGTGAACATGGATAATGCTACTGAAAGACAATGACTTCATGTCAGTATTCGTAGATATGTTAAGGGAGCTGCCATGTCTGTGGGAGGTTAACCACCCCCATTTCAAGAACCAAGCAAAGAGGAAGGCAGCACTGGTGCAATTGTGTGAAATTGTGAAGCAGGTGATCCCCACGGCAGACATCACCTATTTAAAGATATTAATTGGTGGCCTGAGGAGTACATATCTAAGGGAGCGCAAGAAGGTCCTGGATTCACAGAGATCCGGAGCAGCAGATGACATCTATGTCTCCAGGATGTTGTACTACGACAGGCTGCATTTTCTGGCAGGCCAGACTGAACCCAGGCCATCCCTCTCCAGTCTTCCTTCCACGCTTCCTTCCCCCCCGGCTGAGGCTTCTGACGCCCAACCTGGGCCTTCCAGGCCGCATGTGGAGGAGCCCAGATTGAGCCAGGTATAGCATTCCTCTAAATATTTCTGCTTGTCCAATCAATGATGTTAACTAGATGTTAGTTTGGAGTACTAATTTAGGATTGTGATTGATGAAACAAAAAATAAAACCATGTCCCTTTTTCATACACAGGGAAGTCTCAGCCAGGAGGTGGCCGGGCCGAGCCGGCTGGCTGATCTGCAGGTCCCTCCACCCCCCCTGGAAAGAGAAAGTGTCAGGAGGAGGAGTGCCCTAGAGGAGGCTGCCAGAGGACTCTTTTGGAGGGCTACAGAGGTCCTGGGAGCACCACACACCGTGGAGGAGGACATTGCTGCCACCATTGCCTATAAAATGCAGAGGATGGAGGAGGGCCAACAAGCCATGTGTGAGTCCCTCATATTGGAGGCTCTTAACAAAGGTATGAGGGTCCAAATTACAGCTCAGACACACCTTTGCGATGGTCCTCCTCCTCCTCCTGCAGGTCCTCCTCCTCGTCCTCCCTCTCCTCCCAGTCCTCCTCCAGGTCCTACTCCTCCTCCTGCCACATCTCCAACAGCACAGCCACAGCCCAGAAGGAAGCGTGGAAGGAAGACCAGAAAGTGAGGACCCTGGATCCAGTCTGGTCGGCCAAAAAATGCAGCCTCTTGTGGTACCACAGCCTGGGGACACAGATGTCATCTGCTGCTATCCTGATCTCTGCGAATTCTGGACCAGACTGCCCTCCCTTACATATGGACTCCTCAGGCCACCAATTTTGATGTTCAAGAATTGATGTCTGCCGTGGGGGTCCCAGGCTTCGCTAATTTCTCCTGTTGATCCAGTGTTGCCTTCCTCTCTGTTTGGTTCTGATACCTTAATAAAGGATTTTTGTTTTGAATTATACTCTCCTATGTGTTTTACTTCAAAAATGACAGTTTTTTTGTGAGGATTCAGGTACATTTAAAATACACAATGTGAAATGAACAAGGGACACCAACAACAAACAATCTCCTTGAGATTAAATAATAAAAGATATCAATGGTGTTGGGGTAACTTGACACACAAAACACACACAAAAATATTCTGGAGTAAAAATAAAAATAACATTGAACAAAGATCAGCCTTTGAAAAAATACAAACATTAAATAAAAAAAAAAGGCTTAAAATCCCCCAAAAAATTAAATAAAAAAAAAATGATGTCAGATGTGACAACTAATAACAATATATTCAGGGAATCCCAATAAAAAAACAAAAATAAAACTTTGTGAGAAGTGTGTGTGAATATGAGCAGCAAAACTACTTCATTCTTGTCACATTATAAAGAAAAAGAGAGTGCGCTGTATTAAACCATTTTTAACATTGCAGCGTGACGAAAGTGCTGTATCCATTGCGAACGCTAAGTTTACCAGAACGAGCTGTTCCGTCTTGGAATTTCTTCTGAGCATGCGTGGCACTTTGTGCGTCGGAACAGGCCACACACGGTCGGAATTGACGCAATCGGATTTTGTTGTCGGAAAATTTTATCTCCTGCTCTCCAACTTTGTGTGTCGGAAAATCCGATGGAAAATGTCCGATGGAGCCCACACATGGTCGGAATTTCCGACAACACGCTCCGATCGGACATTTTCCATCGGAAAATCCGACCGTGTGTACGGGGCATTACAGTACCAATGCTTGTACGAGTGACCACTTCCAGTAACCTATGGTCTATTAAGAAAAAGTCTAACCTCGAGTATGTCGCATGCACGGGGGAGTAATATGTGTAGTCACGTACTTTCTCACGTTGCATCCTCCAGACATCGACCAGTTGATATAGGTGCAGCTTCTTTTTTAATTTTTTCACCCAACCTTCTCCTGCCCCCCGTGCCTGGGACGTACTGTCTCTCGCTGGGTCCAAGCAGAAGTTAAAATCCCCAGCGATTATGGCCCCTCCTCTCTTAAATTCTTCAAACTTCACCAAAACACCCATTACAAATCTATTTTTCTTTTTATTTGGTCCATAGATGTTTGCCAACGAGCATTCAAAGCCGTTTAATTTCCCCTCGGGATCAGTCAGTCTGGACTCCAGCTCGAACTTTACTTCCTTGGCAAACCCTATGGCAACCCCTTTTGCACCCCTAGTCGGAGAGTCACCATAGAACCAAACTGAAAAATCTTTAGAGTAAATTTTTTGACAGCCGCCCACCCACAGGTGAGTCTCCTGTAGCAATGCTACATCAGCCTTCAGGAACTTCAACTCTCACAATAGATTAGCCCTCTTAATGGGGGCATTCAACCTCCTAACATTATATGTTATTATATTTACACTAGTCATTGTTTTTTTCTTTTTTTTTTCCCTTTAAAGCACAGTCAAGGGAGAAGGAGACCTGAACCCCCATCCTAACTTGTTTCCCCTTCACACCCCCCCTCCCCAACCCCTCCCTCGCCCCTTCCCACCCCTCTACCCCCCTCCATCCCCCCCTCCCCCCCACCCCCCTGGGGTCATTAAATCTCCTCATGATCCAACAAACCGGGTTCCCACCTACTTCTCCTGAACCCCCGGTGAGTCCCCTGGAGGTTGAACTCGGTTAGGCCATGGTCTGCGCTGTCTTCCCCCCCACGATGTTTTTTTTTTCCCCCAGCCCGTTCCCCTCCCCACCAACCCACATCCGCCCACCCCCCTCCCACCGCAAACACTATTTATTATTCCCTAGTGGGAAGAGAGGGGTAGTACAAAAAAAAAAAAAGAAATGTCATCCCCACTCTCTTTCCACATTACGGTCCAAGAAATGTCATTTCTTTCTCCCTGTTGATCTTTTTGAATTAATAACTGGTTGCCAAGATTGTAATACTTCAGGACCCTCCGAGTTCTTAGTCCACTCCCACCATCCTGGTATTTCTTTTTTTTTTTTTATTCTTTTATTTAAAATTTCACAAGTAAAATACATAGATAACATACCGTATATACTCGAGTATAAGTCGAATTTTTCAGCACATTTTTTTGTGCTGAAAGTGCCCCCCTCGACTTATACTCGAGTCAAGCACTTTTCTGCAGCAAAAAATTTCATTTTCCGAACCGATTTTGGGGCCCCGTATCTCAGGGCCACTTGGTACTAGGAACCCCAAATTTGGTGTGCAAACCCAGTGGAACTGGTACCACAACATATCCAAAGCTGAAGTTCCTAGCCCTAAGTGGCCCCGAGATACGGGGCCCCAAAATCGGTTTCAGAAAATGTCATTCTCTGCTGCAGAAAAGTGCTTGACATTTTCTGAACCGAATTTGGGGCCCCATATCTCAGGGCCACTTGGTGCTAGGAACCCCAAATTTGGTGTGCAAACCCAGTGGAACTGGTGCCATAACATATCCAAAGCTGGGGATACTAGCACCAAGTGGCCCTGAGATACGGGGCCCCAAACCAGTTCGGAAAATGTCATTTTCTGCTGCAGAAAAGTGCTTGACATTTTCTGAACTGATTTTTGGGGCCCTGTATCTCGGGGCCACTTGGTGCTAGAAACCCCAGCTTTGGAAATTCTATGGTGCTAGTTCCACTGGGTTTTCACCCCAAATTTGGGGTTCTTAGCACTACGTGGCCCCGAGATACAGGGCCCCAAATTTGGTCAACTGTGTCCATCTGCAGCAATGTCATTTCGGGACCCTTTGGGTTCAGAGACCCCAAATTTTGGCTGCAGCTAGGGGAAATCTAGGAACCCTTACCTACCGAGTTTGAAGTTCAGGGTACCTATAGCTGCAAATGGGCACAGTGAGGCTGCAAATGGGCACAGTGAGGTTGCAAATGGGCATTGTTGACCCTCTTTTCCACTTACAGTAGCTGTGCATTTCTCACCCTCGTCTTATACGCGGGTCAATAAGTTTTTCCAAATTTTTTTGTTGTAAATTAGGGCCTCGACTTATCCTCGGAACGACTTATACTCGAGTATATACGGTAAATCAAAAGAATATGTTTGAACAATAAAATAACATTGAAGTACATTATCAGACAAGTTTTTACAATATTTACATAACCCTCTCACTTCCCTCCCAAACCCACCCACAAAAACCCAAAATGTACATAACAACAGTAAAGAAAATAAAGACATCTCACAACAATAAATATATCAAGAATGTTTCAAAACAACAATAAAGATAACAAGAACTTTAACAAAACAATCCACTCCCATCCCTCATAGCGTCCCTCCACCCTATCCCTACACAAACAAAAAACACTCCTATATACTTTCTCCACACTGTCCCTTTATCACCATCTGTACTCACCCTGAAAAACAAAAATAAAAATGTTAATCGTTCAAGAATAAACATCAATAACATAATTCACATATTTACATTATATACACCATTGTTTCCACTCCTCCAATTTCCATAATTTCCTTGCATCCTTCTCTCCTAAATTCTTATAATCATAATATGCATAATTGTAAATCTTTCCTCGGACCATGGCCACGCATTCTTTCACTTTAACCACTTCCTGCCTAAAAATCAAAATATTCCGAACATCCCACAAACACTCTTTAATACAATTCACAACAATCCATAACAACCTCTCCTCATTCCTCCCCAGATCACACAACCCATATAACACCATCTCATATGTTACACTATTCACACCAGTCAACCCCTCAATCATCTTTTCCATCCTTTTCCATATTTTCTTCGCATAGCGACACTCCCAGAACACATGTACCACCCTCTCAATCCCCCCACACCCCAGCCTTGGACACACCTCACTGTCCACAAACCTTCTTCTTCTCTGAAACTCTCTTGCAGGCAAACACCCATGCACCCCCATCCATGCAATATCCTTCTGTCTATTATCCACTCCCTTACAGCACACATTCTTCCAGACTTTCTTACATTCGGCTACTCTTAAACCACCTATTCCTTCCATCTCCTCCCTTTCTTTCAGTATCTGCATAACCTTCTTACTCTCACACCATTTATCTCGCGTCACATCCTGCAACCCATACCTCCTCATACACCTTTCAATCCTCACATAAAACCAAGGCGCAACAAAACATGCAGGTTTCCTCAAATCAACTTCACACAACTTATATTTCTGTAACACACTCCCACATGCATATTTTACCATACACCCTGCAACGTTCTCTTTCTCACTTAATCTCACACACATACTTACATACTTCACCACCAGAAATTTCTCAATACTCACCATACCTTTCCCGCCATTCATTACTCCTTTCATTACTTTCTCTCTTTTCAACTTCTCCATCTTAGACGACCAAAAAAAGGAAAAACACACTCTCACAATTTGTTTCATTACTCTATCTGGAGCTGGAAACACATAATATAAAAATAACAAAATCGGAATCACAACAGCCTTCACAATCAACACCTTCCCTTCCAACGACAAAGTCCTTAAAGACCAAAAATCCATTTTCTTTTTTACTTTCACTAACGCATCCTGCCAACTCTCTCTCCCATACAAATCAGAATCAAACTTGACACCTAAAATCCTCACTCCTCCCTCACAAAACTTCCAACCACACTGTTCAATCCCCCTCCATACACCAAACAATTTACACTCACTTTTCCCCATATTCACACAAAAACCACTTGCCATACAAAAAATCTCAATCAACAACTTCACTCTTTTTAGCCCTGCCATATCTCTACAAATCACTGTAACATCATCCATTTATCCTATTACTTTCAAAACCCTGCCACCACTCCATGGTACCTCCACCCCTCTCACACACTTATCTTTCATCAACATCCTCAACAAAGGTTCAATCACACAAATAAACAACACGGGTGATAACGGGCAACCCTGTCTCACACCCGACCTAATGCTTATATTATTCGTCATCCACCCATTCACCAACACCTTACTTACCATACCTCTATACAAACACTTAATCCACCCAATCAACACCTCAGGTAACCCCATTCTCCTCAATACTTTAAACATAAAATCATGCGACATTGAATAACATTGAAGTACATTATCAGACAAGTATTTACAATATTTACATAACCCTCTCACCTCCCTCCCAAACCCACCCACAAAAACCCAAAATGTACATAACAACAGTAAAGAAAATAAAGACACCTCACAACAATAAATATATCAAGAATGTTTCAAAACAACAATAAAGATAACAAGAACATTAACAAAACAACCCACTTCCATCTCTCATAGCGAAAAAATGACAAACTATCCCTATTATATACTATCCCTCCACCCTATCCCTACACAAACAAAAAACACTCCTATATACTTTCTCCACGCTGTCCCTTTATCACCATCTATACTCACCCTGAAAAACAAAAATAAAAAGGTTAATCGTTCAAGAATAAACATCAATAACATAATTCACATATTTACATTATATACACCATTGTTTCCACTCCTCCAATTTCCATAATTTCCTTGCATCCTTCTCTCCTAAATTCTTATAATCATAATATGCATAATTGTAAATCTTTCCTCGGACCATGGCCACTCCATGGTACCTCCACCCCTCTCACACACTTATCTTTCATCAACATCCTCAACAAAGGTTCAATCACACAAATAAACAACACGGGTGGTAACGGGCAACCCTGTCTCACACCCGACCTAATGCTTATATCATTCGTCATCCACCCATTCACCAACACCTTACTTACCATACCTCTATACAAACACTTAATCCACCCAATCAACACCTCAGGTAACCCCATTCTCCTCAATACTTTAAACATAAAATCATGCGACACTCTGTCATATGCCTTTTCAAAGTCCACGGCCAACACCGCCACTTCCTGCTTCCTCTCCTTACATAACCATAACACATCCCTCAAGCTCACCAAACTTTCTGCAATAGACCTCCCAGGCACCGCACATGCTTGCTCCTCCCCCACCAATTTCTCCACCACCGCACGCAACCTATTTGCCAATACCTTCGCCACCACCTTATAATCTACATTCAACAATGATATAGGCCTCCAATTTTTCAACTCTCGCTTGTCACAATCACGCTTTTTAACATAGATTCAGGCATCCTCCCCTCTTCCAAAACTTTCATCACCATCTCATACACGCAGTCACTAATCACCTCCCAAAACGTACAATAAAACTCAACTGGTAAACCATCACTCCCAGGCGTCTTACCTTTCTTCATATTCCCCAGACATTCATCAACTTCACCTTTACTCACTTTCTCCTCTAACATACTCTTATCCTCCATATCCAGACACATCTCCACCTGCTCCAACACTTCCTTCTCAAACCTCTCATCCCTCTTCTTTTCCATATATAAATCAGAATAAAACTTCCAGATTTCATCTCCCAACCTCGTTTTTCCACTTACCACCTGTCCATTCTCATCCAACACACTTGACAAATCCACCTCCACCTTCCTTAAAATCTTAATTTTTTATTTTTAATCAGAATCCCCACGCCACTATTCCTGCTCCGACCCAACGACCATACCGCATCCCTCCGGGTCCATCTTGCAGTATATGGTTCCTCCCTCATATTGCAGTCCTGTAAGCAAAAAATATCGTCAGCATAACCAGATAAGATGTTAAAAATTACTGCCCGTCTAGATGCCGTCCCAATACTTCTGCAATTTAGGGAAGATACCCGTAAGCGCATAGAAAATTAAGAAGGGATCACATTCCTGTCAGGATTTTTTCTTTTTCCCACTTTTATCCCTGGCCCTAGTCCTCGGTCCCACCCCTGACCCAAGGCTCACCCCCCAGATTTTTTCTTTGCCTTCCCCTTGCAGTACCCCATCACCTCCTGCAGCTCAGACACCTGACCAGTGCTCACATAAGATGGTGCCTGCGAGCAGTCCGAGTCGATCACCACATCCGATGCTTCAGGGCCCGGAGAGTCCGGGAAGGAGCCTATGACCTGGGAGGACTCAGCCATCTTTGTTTTTAAGGAGAGCTGCCCCACCTCCATCTCCTCCTCCTCCGATTCCTCACTGCTCCCCTCCGACTCCCCCTCGGCCAGGAGGTGCCCAGGGACACTCTCCTCTGGTACAGGAGAGGCCCCCTCCTCCCTTACGGCATCAACAGGGGAGGGACCTGGCTCACCCTCCATAGGTAGGCAGACATCAGCCCGCACCACCACTTCCTCGGGTAGCACTATGGTCTGCTCAACAGAGTTCACCGTGGTGGTTGGAATGGATCCCAGTCTGGCCACATCCGCGTAGGATAGCACCTGCTTGCCCCCCCGCCTCCACAGCTTTAACCGCCACAGCTTCTGGAGTGGGCTCAGACGCTCTGTTTACCTTTGGGCACTGTCTCACAAGGTGCGTCCTACTACCGCAGATGTGGCAGCTCTTCTTCTCCGGACACTGACCGGCTCCGTGACCCTGCTTGAAGCAATTGCGGCATGTTAACCCAGACTTGCACTGGTCTTTGGTGTGCCCGAAAGCAAAACACTGCCTGCAGAAGAGGGGCTGGCCAGGGTACCACAAGTAGCCACGATTCCTCTCAATGGAAAAGGATGGAGGGGGGTGCCTGACGCCACCTATACCCTCCTGATCCGCCCTAAAAGTTACCCAAAATTTACGCTGCCCATTGACGGTACCTAGCACATTCGTCAGCTTCACGCCTGCTGAAACTGACTCACAGTACCTGAATAAAAAGGCAGCGATTTCCCCATCCTGTACAAAAGAATTGTACATATGCACAGTGATGGGGACCCGCACTTTCGTCTCACTCGACAGGAATGTGATCCCTTCCAGCATCTCATCGCCCTCTTTCTCGCCCTTCCGTAGCATACATGTCTGCAGATCTTCCTTTTTCCAGAAAGTAACATCATACATTCCAGTAGTAGGAAAACACTGCATGCAAAAAATGGCTTCTCTCAGCATCCTAAAAAGGTCTTCACTCAATTGCTTCTGAATGAAGTGCAATCCAACCTCGCTCCTTCTAGGCTCGGCCACAACCAGCCTCAAGGTATTTGGTGCGCTCAGCGGCCCCACCATATCTACGCCCACCAATCCCACAGCCAACTCATGGATGGTAGGGAAAGGCGATCACTATCGTACACTTCCAGTGGCGTCCCCCCCAATAGCAGCATGGGATGCACCCGAAGGAAACAGCCCAAGGCCGAGAGGGACTGGCACTGGTCGCTACCTAATGACAAGAACAAGGCAGAAACTACACTTGATCTTAGCAAAAAGGCCGAGGTATTTCTATTATAGGTACATTTAGCCGTTTGCAAAAGTTTAATGTATCCTCTGGGAATCTTAACGCAGCAGAGCGTCCATGTTTACGCCCTGTCAAACACGCGGGGAATCCCCAAGAATATTGGATATTACATTCTTTGAGTTGAGCCAACAGGGGTTGTAGAATTCTTCTTCTGGCTAAAGTTTCAAATGCCAGATCTGGAAAGATCTACAAGGTGGTTTCTCCATATTTCGCCGGATGATTGTTTTTCAGGCATGCTCTAATCTGCTCTTTATCTTGGAAGTGATGGAATCTGGCGATGACATCTCTTGGTACATCCCCAGCAATCTCGGGGGGTTTCCTAATCCGGTGTATTCTTTCAAATTTAATTTTGCTGGTTTTACTCCCTCTCCTTACCATATGCCCAAAAATGCCCTCCATTTTTTCCTGCAGGTCCTCCTTTTCTCCTTGTGGCTCTGGCAAACCTCTTATCCTAAGATTCTTCCTTCTATTCTGGTTTTCTTGGTCTTCAATTTTGTACAATATGTGTCTTTGGTTCAGTTGGATCCTATTTACTTGAGCCTTAAGATTTCTTATCTCCTCCCCCTGTGTGTCCAGCCTGCCCTCAGTGTTCTCTACTCTTGCTATTATATGGTGCATATCTTCATGCAAAGTGGCGATCTCTCCTTTTATAGATGATTCCAGCCTTGCGAACATCTCTGCCATTTCGCTCTTGGTTGGAAGCAATTTTTTTTGTTTAGAGTCCATTTTAACTTCCTCTTCTGCTGCCGCTTGCATCTCACTGTCCACCAAGCGGGTTTCGGTTGCTTCCAGCTGTTTTCCTACCACCGATTTTTGAGTGCCCTCTGTGTTTCTGCTTTTACTCGTCCCCTGTTTATTTGGGCTAGCTCTACTCTCTTCTCTGCTCCCTTCTTGCACCATGTACTTTTTGATGGT
Organism: Lithobates clamitans; assembly: GCA_037952925.1. NCBI lineage: Eukaryota > Metazoa > Chordata > Amphibia > Anura > Ranidae > Lithobates > Lithobates clamitans. The sequence goes on from JBBGZY010000049.1 coordinate 5,870,417, forward strand.
TCCTGGGCTTGCACTTATGCTGGGCTGGGTAATAGAGTGAGGTGGGTTCACTACCGCCCCTCTCCCAGTTTTACCTCTCATTTCTCAGTCATACATATATATTTACTGAAATATTTCGTTTAGATGGCTCCTGCGTTCTCTTCCTTTCGTAAGAAAAAACTCCAAATCCTCTCTGGACTTCGGTCAGAGCCCTCTAGCCCTCCTTCCTTCTCCCTGGCAAAGCCATACCGCTATCGCTCTCCCCAACCACCATACACCCACAGCCACCACCAGGAGCCCTGTCCACTGGGAGTCACCCAACTTCTAAAGTATTTACTATGTTCTGGGTGTTCTGATATGAACAAACCCCTCTTTTGTTTTTACTGTTTCATATTGAACATATATTTTCCCATCCCCCGCTTTTATAAATTTCAGCAGATCCTGGCAGCCGAATCCGCTTAACGCCCCTGTAAAGATATTTAGCTTATCAACAGTCTATAAGTCCACATATATATGCCCAGCAGTCACTATAATCATTAGTTCATTAGTTCACTATAATCATTAGATCATCTATGAGAAAACCGATAACATACCCGGATCACCTCTTGTCACTCAATGCTTCTTGTAATGGCAACTTTTTTTTTTTTTTTCTTTTTTTCTCCCTTTCCTTTCCTTTTTTTTAGCAACTCTTAGCAGCTTCTAGGTATACACAGGTTTACAGAATCTGGTCCCTGCATCTGTGGGTAATACCCCTAGTACTTGCGGTTTATGGGTGGTGAGGTTTTCACCTCGCTCCAGTCTCTTTCGCTCTCCTTTGCTTCCGGAGGTGCCTCACTGCAGACACCGCGTCTTGTCAGCTGTGTCCCGGCCAGCTCTTACCCTCTTCTTGCTGATAACATTAAGGGCTGGTGTCTCTGGAGAGCGGGGATCCTCCGTCTGTTCTGGTGGCGATTTCCATTACACCAGAGACGGCCGAGCGGTCCGAGCTAGCGGCGGGAGGATGGCGAGGGTACCAGCCATATACAGCGGGAGGATCCTGATCGGGGAGCGGAGGAGTGATCACCATCCCTACCCTACTCGGGCATCTCGTGGGGGGGAGGTTCGCGGGCTTCCTGGGCTCAGCCGCAGCACTTACGTAGCCTCACATCCAGTCCCTCTCTCCTCCAGGAGCCACCTGGCTCCTCCCTGACACGTTGCGTCACAACACACGTGACTTTCTCAAAGGGTCCCACTAGCAGATGTTAAAACCATGGGGCGCCTCAGTGTGAAAGGGGTCTAAGGGTTATGCAAAGTTCTATCTAGATGATCTTTTCTGAGTGGAGAAAGCTGCGTTTTTTGGTTTTCTCCAGATTCCGTGGTCCTAGATCAGAGTCTGGAGCTTGAAGGTTCCAAATAATGATGAGCTTGGGTGTGTTCGGATCATACCCACCAGGAAGCCGTCGCTGCACACCGCCAATCATAGGCAGCTTGTGTATGTGCAGCTGTGGGCCGAGAAATGCCTCACGGTCTATGATTGGTGGTGTGCAGTGACGGCTTCCTCTCTATGATTGGTGGTGTGCAGTGACGGCTTCCTGGCGGGTATGATCCGAACACTCCCGCGCCTATCCCTAGTTCCAAAGTGTATTGGGTGGGACAGAACCTTTAATCCTGTGTCTGAATTTTACCAGGTGTCTGCAGCCTGTGTGAATGGACAGGTGTGCGGGGTCGTTAAATATTTAAGCCTGAGGATATCTTAGAGCTCCCACCTTGGAGACAGCTCCTATATCAGAGACAGAAGGCCTCATCCAGGGGTCAGAGGAGCCCCTGCCAGTGGCTAGGAGACAGGAGATCTTGCTCTAGGAGTCAGGTGGGCTTCTATCAGGGTATCAGAGGAACATGACACCATGCAGCAGGGCACTGTGAATAAAGGCTAAGACAGCCAAATGAACCAGGAGAGTTGGACTGGAATGAGAGCGACTGGTAAGAAGAGCAGCGGTGCTGCTAACAAGGGAGCCAGGTGGCTCTGCATTTTCAGTTGTTTTTCATGTTGATGTTGGAAACCTTTGCATGGGCAACAGATGTTTGTGTGAACTTTCCGTTTTGTTCAATAAAAGTAGGCTGCCATGCCCTCAAATACAGTTTGGACTAGCGCAACTCATTGAAAAAGAATCTGCCATCATTATACCACACTGTACAATAAGCAATGATCAGCATATGTACATTCCAAGAATGAGAAAACTTTCTTGATGGTTGGCCCTTTTAACCTTTTGCCAACAAGCCGTCGCAGTTATACTGCGGCAAGGTGGCTTGGCTGCGCAAATCGCTGTAGGTGTACGAGGTTTTGTGGGCATGCACTTGCCCATTGGCCAGCGGGGGAGCCAATCAGTGGGTCCGGCGGACTCCATTTCCTCCGGCCGCCGCGATCGTTCCCCCGCAGGGACAGAACGGGGATCTGCCAAAGTAAACCAGGCAGATCTCCGTTCTGACAGGGGATGACACTGAGATCTTAATATTTGTTAGATTCCGTGCTTAAGTGTAGGCTTGGCTGCTCCTCGGCAATGGGTCACTCTTTCCAGGTGAATGTACAATAAATAGGTGAAAAGACACTGCCGTCACCTGAAGGGTAATCCTCCACAGTGAATCACTCTTTAAAGAATAAATAGTGAGTGCTAAATAGTTTGGTTAATCTTAAAATAAAATAAATAGCATGACGGGTGTTCTCACCTTGTGTTTAAGGCAAGTTTGTACAAATAAAGCCCTAATAGTGGTGCTAATTGCAAACGATGTATCAGCCTGCAATGTGAAAGTGAATGTGCTTAGTGTAATAATGAGTGTTCTCACCCAATCAGCAATTATAACCAAATTTGATCTTAAACAATTCATCACAACAGCTAAATCATAAACGTGCAGCATGAGTTAATTGTGTCCAAATCATTAATAAACAAAAATAAGTGCATTAACACATTCTAGTAAAAATTATTTTTTGATGAAAAAAATATATATAAAACACTGATTATAAGTTCAGTCTTTTAGTAGTACAAAAATGGCAAGGTTTCAAGTGACTTTGTGCTTGTCCAAAAGTGACTCTCCATGTAGCAATTTAGGTGACTTCCGTGCTCCCCTTCAGTTCTCCACTCACCAGATCTCTAAATCGCATGCAATGAGTGTAGTAGCAGTCCCCAGGCAATCATCTCCTCCAGGGGTAAGCCATTCCCAATGGATTAGATTGTAGTAGTTACCTCCTCCGTGGTAAACCAAAGGTTACCCTCATGGACAAAAGAGATGGGTACTCATAGTGTAAATCCGGATGATTTTATTAAAACTTAAAGTTTAAAAACACCACTTAACACATTCACATGTGTTAGCTAGCTTAGCTTGGTTGCAGTACAGGAGCTTCGAACCAGCGTGCGTTCCACTGACCAGAGCTCCGCAACCAGAAATGACGTGAGTGTGCACCAGGCTCCGCCTTACGTGTTTCGTCATAGGACGTTGTCTGAGGTGGTGCCATCCTGGTGCACCTCACGCCTGTTATAGTGAGCGGTCATGCAGGATCCACCCCTCGTAGGCGGGTTCACAAATCGGGATATTTTGTTGCCATGTGTGTATTATGCAACCCCTGTGTCGGATTATCATGCACATCCCATAACAAAGCCTTATAGATCCCGGAGAGGACCGTTTTGCCACATCTCCTCAAATAGTCCTCTCTCCATAGAGATCTATGTATTTATGTATGCTCGAGCCTTACGCCCCCGGTGGTCAGATTTGGTATTTGCACCCTGCAATTGCGCTCTCTATTACAATACAGATATTAACAAGTAAAGCTAAAAAAACTTCTAAAAATTCAAAACCATTCTAAAATCATGATGTACCCAACTCAAAAGGAAATTGTTGTTATTACTGATGGTCCTATTGTTAGAATTCTACATGCATTAGCCTTACCAGACAGCTGAGTGGCACATATCCTGCATTTATTATTACCACATAGACGTTGTCAGGCAACACCAGCAATATGCTAATGACCTACATAGAGGGAAAGTTACAAGTGTGTGTATACACATGTATCTCATTGATTGATGGCTCTATTATTATTATTATTATTATTATTATATATACAACACCCCTCGTAGATATTAGAATGGTGCATGTTTCACATACAAGTACCCAACAACCAGTCCCCCTACTTGTGTTGTGACTAGATGCCCTAATCTAATCAACCAACCTCCTCATACACATTTATTTATCATTTATAAAGTATGATTCATAGTTGTAATGTTGTAAAGCGCTGCGTAAACTGTCAGCGCTATATAAATCCTGTATAATAATAATAATAATAATAAATAATAGTTATATAAAATAGGCTCTGTCATATCCATTTGTTTCCTCTAAAGGAAAAATAATAATAATAAATAATAAGTGCTGGTTAGGGACTGTTGTAGGATTCATATCTAGAAGTTGGATATAAAACAATTGAGGTCTATGTCATGGTTGAGGCCCCCAGGCACCAGAGACCCCAATCTACATATCCACTTAGTCTTGTTCTGTGAAACCAGAATTTTCTTATTGCCTCCTCTCCAGTGGTCCTTGATTTGATCTATTCCATAGAATAGCAATCCTGTGGGGTCCCTATGATGTACTTCCTTGAAATGTCTGGAAAGGCTGTGTTTTGGGAACCCCTTCCTTATGTTGTTAATGTGTTCCTTAATTCTCAAACATAGTGGCCGAGTAGTCCTACCTACATATTGAAGGTGACAAGGACATTCGATGACGTAGGTGACATGGGTGCTGTTGCATGTAATCAGCTCCCTTATTTGGTATTCCTTGTTGAAGATTTAAATGACTCTCTTTTCCGTGGTTGCTTTGTGATCACTCTACATGGAAGGCATTTTAGACATTTGTAGAATCCCTTCATTTCTGAGAATATTTTGACAGGTTTTCGGGGATCAATCAAATTATGGACTAGATGGTTTCTAAGTGTAGGAGCTCTTCTATACACAAACCTGGGTTTCTTTGGTAGAATTTTAGATAGAACCCTATCTTCTTTCAAGATGGGCCAGTATTTTCTAATGATGTGTTCTATAGATTGGTATTGTGTTTTAAACCCAGTAATATAAGCCACATCAGTATGGTTACCCACTTTCTTGTCTTTTTTGATCAGTAGTGTACTTCTATCCACTTTCTTTGTTTCTGTTTTCAGCTTAACTAGGTTCTTTTCTTGATAGCCTTTTTCCTGAAATCTTTTAATGAGAATGTTGGCTTGTGTTTCAAAGTCTTCCACTATCCGACAGTTCCTTCGAAGTCTCAACAGTTGGCCTTTGGGGATGTTCCCCTTCCACTTGGGATGGTGGCAAATTGAAGATGGTATATATCCATTGTGATCTGTTGTTTTGTATACAGCTCATTCCCTTTCTTAAAAATCTGTAAGTCTAGGTAATCGATTTGTTGGTAGTCCCATTTCCCAGTGAAAGAGATCCCATACTTGTTATGGTTAATTCCCCTGAGGAACTCCTCAAGCGACTTCACTGTTCCTTCCCATAAGATGATTAGATCATCTATGTATCTTTGATACAATTTTATTTGGGGTATTTTCCTGTCATAGATGTATTTTTCTTCCCACATATTCATAAAAAGGTTGTCTACACTGGGGGCATAACGTGCCCCCATGGTCACACCATTAGTCTGAATGTAATAATTTCTCCTATACTAAAAAATAGTTACTTTCCATGGCTAATTTGAGACCTTCAAGGATGAAACCTATTTGTTCTTGTCTCAATTTTGTGTTTTCAAGTAATGCCTTCTCTACTCCTTCTAAGTTATCTTTTTCTACAATTCTGGTATATAATAAGCTGATGTCTATTGTGGCAAGTAAGCAGTTCTCAGCACTTTTGACATTTTGTAGTTCCGTTATTAATTGTGTGTTATCTCTGAGGTACGATTTCCCCTTTAGTACCAATGGTTTTAGGAATTGATCAAGGTATTCCCCTAACCGGGAGAAGAGTGAGTTAATTCCGCTAATAATCGGCCTTCCTGGTGGCTTGTCTACAATCTTATGGATTTTCAGCATGTAATATATTACGAGGGTCTTCGTGGATTCCGATACTAAGTAGTCGGCTTCTTTCTTGCTTAGTATTCCCTTATCCTTCCCCTTTTTTTTTTATGCTTTCAACTTCTTTTTGTAGCGTAATTTAGGGTTCCCTTTTAGTTTCTTATACGTGTTCTCCACATTGAGTAGATTCTCCATTTCTTCTTCATAGTCTTTTTTTATTTAATATAACTAATCCCCCGCCCTGCCGACGTCGGCCGGGCGTACCGCCACTTCCTTCTTTTTCCCTATTTCTTTAATGGTTTTCCAGATATTCATGTTTTTAGATCCCCTCCTTTCCAGTTTCTTCAGATCGTCTTCTACCATTTTTTAAAGGCTCTAAGACATTGACTCCCAGGGGTCTTGGGGTTGAAAATAGATTTATTCAAAAGTGTAGTTTAAACGAATCTTGAGTCTTACGGTACTTTTGTGTCTGCATGCAATGCAAAATGTTTCTTCAGATTCAATTTTCTCATGAACTTCTGATGGTCGATGAACGCTTCAAATTTAACTAATGTTTTGGCAGGTGCAAATTTCAAGTGCAAATCCACAACTTGCATTTCTTTGTCTGTGAAATGGGTACTACTCAAATGATATATTCCCTTTCCTAATATTCTCGTCACCTTTTACTTCTTCCCTCCTCTCTTTCCTCTTGTCTGTTTCCTCTTTCCATATTTCTTTGTGTTTGTCCCATCTCTCTTTCTTGATTGTTGATCCATCCATTCCTCATGTCTGTCTCTTCTCTCTGATAAGGTGGATGTCTGTGGTATCCTAAGGGTCCTTGGTCTCTCTCCATATCCCTGGAATGCTCTTCCCATCTCTGAGCACCTCCTCTGTTCCCATATCGTCCCCTCCAGCTTGGGGTCCTGTATGGGACGTGCGCATTCCACCTTCCTGGAGGTCTTCCTCCTTGCCCTCCCCAGTGAAAATCCCTTTCTTCCCTAAATCCTTTCCTCTGTTGGAAGTTGCGATAGGAGGTATGCTGACCCCCCTCCCCAGGGGGAGAACCTATTATTTGTAGGGATTTTATATCTTGGAATGGTTGGTGTCCCAGGATAGGAAGTTTCATATTGATTGTTCCTCCTCATATCAGGTCTTCCCTGCTGGTAATTTGATGGTCTAGGTGTTCCCCTACATCCCAACCCCAGAGTAGGATTGAAACTTAAAGGGGTTGTAAACCCTCGTGTTTTTTCTCCCTAAGGGACCTGGCAGTCACCACCCCCCGTTTTACTTACCTAAGCCCCTTCATCTCCTTGGTGGAGACGCGCTGTCCCTCTCTCCATGGGGTCCTGGCTCTTGATTGGATAGATTGATAGCAGTGCAACCATTGACTCCCGCTGCTGTCAATCAAATTCAATGACGTGGGTGCCGGGGGCGGGGCCTAGTACGGCATTCGTGTCTGTGGACGCAAATGCTGGACTCGGGAGCGCGCCTGCAAGGTAACCCCCTCGGGAGAGCGCTGCTCCTAGGGGGTTATCTGATGCGGGGAGGAGCCGCAAGAGCCGCCGGGGGACCCCAGAAGAGGATGTTTGGGGCCACTCTGTGCAAAACTAGCTGCACAGTGGTGGTAAGTATGATATGTTTGTTATTTTTATAAAATAAAAAACAATCCTTTACAATCACTTTAACTGGGGTGTATAAGCCCCTTCTTGTAGGTCCAGTTCACCCATTCCTTTACTTGAGCTCTCCTCCATCGATGTATCATTCAACTGTTCTGTTGGTTCCTCAATGTCCACTTGCCATTTGTAGACTCTATTGTTTTTATAGTTGTAACAAGGGGTTAACTTCTGTGATACATTTATTCATAGGTTCATTCATATATTTACCCTTTCAGATATGTGGTCAGTAAATGCAAGGATTAAAACACACAAAACAAAGAATGTAATAAAAGAGATTTACTTAACTTTGATTAAAGATGTATTACAGATGATACAATACAGGATAAATTCAGCATTCAATCCAGGGAACCCCTCAACTTCTGAAATCTCAGATAATTCTGGAAGCCGACAGCCTGTTAAAGGTCTAGGCACATTCACGTCCTAGAAGAAGTCCACTGCTCTTCTCTATTGTCTAACCTTTTAAAGGCTAGATGGAAGGCGCGAAGAAGCTGGTTTTATCTGGTACCAACAAAAGACTAGCCATAATGGTCCTGAGACAATGTGACCATCTGTGAGTGACCATCTGTGAGCTCAGAAACATACATTTTTACATATATATAAGTAATCACCCTAAAACAATCATAGTTAATAACTCATAATACCAAGTTCTTTGTAAATCAATTATAAATATAGACCCGTACTACAATAGTCCAACACATCTCTCTTAAATTTTTTCTGCTTTTTTGCCTGTATTTCAATGTCATACTTCTTAATAATCTCCTGCATTTCTTTCTCCTTATCTTTATATTCTTTTTGATTAGCAAAGGGCAACAGTAAATTCTTTATCTCTGTGATGTTATTCTCTATTCCTCTTAGTTTGAATTGTCTTCTCTTGACAATATTGTGTAGCAGGTAATTTTCACACTTGTTAAAAAAGAAATACCAGTCCCCATAAGGGACGCATCATCAATGCTGTCATTGGGATGTACATCCCACCTTAGTCTCCTAGGGGTCATCTTTTCACTGATGTACATCTCTAGGGTGGCTATATCCCACCACACTCTTAGTTGTTTTTCCATGTCTGTCTCAATTGTTTAAATAGTCCATCCATGTCTTGCCTGATGTTAATCTGTTCCTGGCTGAATATTCCTCCTATATCTATATTCCTATTATTCATGTAACCAAATATATCCATAGCTGCAGAACAAGTCACACCCTAAGGTGATCAAAAGATATAATATTTGTCACAATATCGACACTGAGATCTTGTTGTTATTCTACTATGTAGGAAGGCGGATCTCTGTGTTATCCCAGGCAGCCCATCCCCACATACAGTTAGTAAACACACCCAGGGAACACAGTTAACCCCTTGATCGCCCTGTTAACCCCATCCCTGCCAGTGTCATTAGTATAATGTCAGTGCATATTTTTAGCACTGATCCCTGTAAAAAAAAAGTATCAAAAATGTCAGTTAGGTGTCCGATCCGTCTGCTGCAATGTCGCAGTCCCGCTAAAAATCACTGACCACCGCCATTACTAGTAAAGAAAAGATAAATAATAAAAATGCCATAAATCTATCCTATAGTTTGTAGACGCTATAACTTTTGTGTAAACCAATCAATATACGTTATTATTTATTTTATTCTTTTACCAAAAATGTGTAACAGAATACATATTGGCCTAAATTGATGAAGAGATTAGATTTTTTTTTTTAATTTATTTGGTATGTTTTATAGCAGGAAATAAAAACTGCAGAGGTGATCAAATACCACCAAAAGAAAGCTCTATTTGTGGGAAAAAAAAGACATACATTTTTTTTTGGGAACAGCACGACCACCCAATTGTCAGCTAAAGTAACACAGTGCCATATGGCAAAATGTCCAGGAAGGGTGTAAATCCTTCTGGTCCTTAAGTGGTTAAACATCAAATGACTGTAAAGTATCATATCAGGAAAAATGTTGTGCAGCTATAATACAGGCTTAGGAAGTGATATGGGCCTGTAAGGGTATTACAGACACATTTTTACTAAGTGGCAAAAATATGCCAGAATACAATTTTCCCTAACTTCTTACATATTTTAAATCATCTCATAATGAAAAAAAGTGATATTTGTGTGTTATGTGTTATATATATTGTTGTATTGTTGTTATATGTTATTTTTAGCATAGCCATATACAGATAGTTCACTATTCAGGAAACTGGAAAAAACTGAAAATTGTATACTCACCTTTCCGCAATTTTCCTTTCCTGTCGCATCTTCATGGCAGCATACACGTTGGGTTGTGACTCCGCCCCCCACAACCTGATAGGACCACATAGCTATAAATTAATGTGTAGACACCCGTCCCAGTATTCTCTGTATATATATACATATGTCACCTCAGAAGGGTGGGTGATTGTATGCTGCCATGAAGATGCGACAGGAAAGGAAAATTACGGAAAGGTGAGTATACAATTTTCCGTTTTCCTGTCGCATCATGGCAGCACACACGTTGGGGAGTAACTCGCCAAACTGGGTGGGAATTCAAAGTAAATTTATTGACAAGAAACAGAAGAGTTGGCCTGTATAACGGCCCTCCCAAATTCAACTGCTGCTAAGCGGGCAGCGTCTACTTTATAATGGGATATAAAGGTGTTTCTAGAAGACCAAGTGGCCGCTCTACAAATGGTTTCCACTGAGACTTTACAGTAAGCTGCCCATGAAGTAGCCATTGCCCTGGTGGAATGTGCTCTTAAGCCTTCTGGAATCTGCAAGGTGCTTAAGGAGTAGGCCTTCTTGATAGCTTTCACGAGCCATGAGGCGATGGTACGGGCAGAAGCTGCCTGGCCCTTCCTGAATCCATGTGGGATGACCAGAAGGTTCTCGCATTTCCTGAATGGCTTGGTTATAGAGAGGTATTGCAGAATGTTGCCCTTGACATCCAGAGGATGGGGAACGCCCTGATCCGTTACTAAAGCCGGGAGGTCAATCTCCTGATTAAAGTGGAATGAAGAGGAGACTTTTGGGATAAATCTGTCTGAAGGCTTCAGGGTTAGTCTGTCTGGGTAAATCGTCAGATACGGTTCCTTGATCATTAAAGCTTGCATTTCTGAGACCCTCTTCGCCGATGTGATGGCAATTAGGAATGATACTTTTAGAGTCAGGTCCCAGAGGGAGATGTCTTCAAGTGGGAAGAATGGCTCTCCAGATAAGACCTCTAGGACAGTCGATAGATCCCATGTCGGGAATGAAGGCTTTCTAGGAGGCCTTAGCTTCAGACAGGCTCTTTGAAATTGAACCACCAGAGGGTTAAGTGCCCATTTAACCCCTGTCAAAGCGGAGATGGCAGAAACTTGGACCTTTAGGGTGCTGGACCTAAGGCCTTTTTTCAGACCTGACTGGAGGAACTCAAGCACTTGTACTGCTGATGGGGAAGAAGGGTCCCAACCTTGTTCCTGGGCAAAGGAAGAGAACTTTCCCCAGATTCTCCCGTAGGTGTTATTTGTGGAGAGTTTTCTAGCCTGTAGCAGGGTATCGACTACCTTTTGAGAGCAGCCTTGGTCTAGGAACCTAGACCTTTCAATCTCCAGGCCATTAGGTGTAATTTCTCTGGATTCAGATGGAGTAGCTGGCCCTGGGTTAGTAGATCCGTTGTCACCGGGAGTGGAAGTGGATCCGCTGTGCTCAGCTGCAGGAGGGTGGTGAACCAAGGCCTCCGTGGCCAAAAGGGAATCACAGCCTGTACTAGAGCCGTTGAATGTTTGAGCCTCAGAAGGAACTTGGCTATCAGCGGAGTTGGTGGGAAAATGTAGCCTAGGCGAAAGTTCCAGGGATGCTGGAGACAATCCGTTCCCTCCGCTGAGGGGAAGGGATTCCTTGACAGAAACCTCTGACATTTCCTGTTCTCTGGCGTTGCTGCGAGGTCTATGTCTGGATGACCCCATGTCTGGCATTTGAGGGCAAATGCTTGGGGGCTTAGACACCACTCGTTGTTGGAAACGAATGTTCTGCTGAGAGAATCTGCCAGAAGGTTATGAACACCCAGAATATAGGCCGCCCTCAGATCCCGCAAGTTCAGTTGAGCCCACTGCATCACCGGACCAACCTCCCGCATCATGGAGATGCTTCTGGTACCCCCCTGCCTGTTGATGTAGGCTACAGCCACTCGGTTGTCCATTTGAATGAGAACTTGTCTCCCTCTCAGAAGTGAGCTGAATGCCAAGAATGCTTGGAAGGCTGCTTTCATCTGTAGAAGGTTTGATACTACATCCTTGGCTTTGAAGTGCCAGGGGCCCTGAGCTGCATAATGTAGGTAATGTGCCCCCCATCCCTCCAGACTGGCGTCCGAAGTTACCACCTCCTGGTGAGGGATGACTATCTGCTTGCATCTCCTGAGGTTGTCGGGGTGAGTCCACCACCATAGAGATAGACTGGCTTCCTCTGAGATGCGAATCGATTGGGACATGGACCATGCGTCCCACTGGTGCAAGAAGGAGGCTTGCAGGGGTCTGGTATTCCATTGCGCCCATCTGACCATTGGAATGGTTGCTGATAGGGAACCCAGGAGGCTGAGGTATGCTCTGGCTGGTAGGCATGGCTCCGGAATAGCATCCTTCACCTTCTGAACTAGTAGGGAAAACTTCTCCCCTGGCAATTCCACTGTGTTTGCTTGGGTGTCTAGTTCGGCCCCCAGGAAGACCATCCTTTGGGTAGGTTGGATGTTGCTCTTTTGCCAGTTGATTATCCATCCCAGATTCATTAGGGTGGAAACTAGGATCTCGCGATGCTGCATGAGTGATTCCTGGCTGCTTGAGAGGAGGAGGATGTCGTCCAGGTAATGGTGGACCCTTAGACCTTTCTCCCTCAAAAAGGCTTTTGCTGGTAGTAAGACCTTCGTGAACGTTCTGGGGGCTGTTGAGATCCGAAAGGAAGGCTTTGAAACTGGAAGTGCCCCTGTCCCACCGAGAATCGCAGGAGCTTCTGGAACGCCACGTGGATTGGAATGTGCAGGTAGGCGTCCTGGAGATCTATGGAGAGCATCCAGTCTCCCAGATTTATGGCCTGGAGGATAGACTGCAAGCTTTCCATCTTGAACGACTCCACACTGATGGACTTGTTGAGGCTCTTTAGGTCTAGAACCGGACGAAAATCCCCTGACTTCTTCTTGACGAGGAATAGTGGAGAATAGAATCCCCTGCCCCGTTGTGCTGGCGGAACCTCTACTATTGCTCATTTTTGAAGAAGATCCTGAATGTAGTTCAGTGGGGACAACCTTTTTTCCCGAGATAGAGGAATACGGGTTGGACAGAATTGATCCCTTGGGGGTCGGTTTTTGAAGGACCACCTGTGGCCGAAACTGACAGTGGCCAGAGTCCAGGTATCTCTTATGGTCTCATGCAGACATCCAGCAGCAGCAATCACAGCTGATGCTGGGCTTTTAAATCCGCCACCATCGGCATCGGACACTCGCACATGCGCAGTAGCGCCGCGGGACACTCTGCGCCATCTTGGAAGCTGGAAAAGGCATAGGAGCGGCCCAAACGACGCACCGCGCATGCGGGGGAACGCCGAGGACGCTCGGCACTCACAGAGGGCAGGATGGAGAACAACAGAGTTCAGCAGACCGACAGAAAACACTGGTAGGACGGGGAAAGGAATGGGGGGGAGACAGCTGCACACAACTAAGCCTGTTTAAGGCTTATTCCATGAGGCCAAATCGAAGATCCCCTGGCCATTCCTCCAGCAAGCCTGTTTAAGGCTTTATGTGGGCTGCTGCACATGAAGCCTGTTTAAGGCTTATATCATGGTCAGACAGCAGAGTGAGAAGAGAAAGTGCCCCTGAGACCACCAGAGTGGGGACTTTCCATTTAGCTCGTTTAGAGGCTGTACAAGAAGGACTTCCACCCAGGAGAGGCTAGAACCTGGCTGGGGCGAGGCGGTAAGGGGGTGCTGATCCGTCTTGCGGTCCTGACAAGTGAGGAAAAATAAGAGAATACTGGGACGGGTGTCTACTCATTAATTTATAGCTATGTGGTCCTATCAGGTTGTGGGGGGCGGAGTCACAGCCCAACGTGTATGCTGCCATAATGCGACAGGAAAATGAATTACTGCATCTTGTACACAGATTGCACTTTGCTGCCTATTTCGGAGAAACCATGCCTCATTAATGTCCGCTTGCTGGATTTCTAGGTGTTCATGTAGAGGAAGTTTAGTGTATAGAACAACCACATCCTTCTTTTGACAGATTCAGAAGAGGAACCGTTGGAATGTGTGGCAGGTTATGTTGCACACTTCCTGGCTCTACCAGGCAATAAATGTTCTTATGACATTTCAAACGACAGCAAAGTTACGAATATCTTGGTTACATACCAATCATTGTTTAAAAATCATCACTTCAGGTCATAGTTTAAATAATAACTATAGCCAGTTGACAGTTAAAGTGGAGGGCCACCCTAAAATAAAAAAATGCATCAAAAATCTTAAAAGAATAAAAAAAAAAAACATTTGAAAAAAAACATTTTTTTAACTTATCTGAAAAACTTGTAGCTAGGCAATCTTCCTAATCTGCCTCTTCCTATTCCGCGGCGCTTCCTCCTCTTCGGCGAGCAGCCCGTTGCCTTCTGGAAACTGTGTGTGTCCCAGAAAACCACGGGGCCATTCCTATTGCGCCCGCGCGACTCGCGCATGCGCACTAGGAAACGGGCAGTGAAGCCACAAGGCTCCACTGCCTGTTTCCCTTCGTTAAGATGGAGGCACCGGCAGCCAATCCGATGGACGGATCGGCCTTGGGGGGCCGACATCGCAGGCTCGCTGGACAGGTAAGTGTCCTTATTAAAAGTCAGCAGCTACAGTGTTTGTAGCTGCCGACTTAAAAAAAGAAATAAATAAATTGCGGCCGGAACCCCCCTTTAAATTGTGAATTGTGTTATTTGCCCAATTATGTGTATTTTTGCAATTTTTAGTGGTGCTCTGTTGAATGGCGTACCACCACAATGGTGAGGACCTGTTGAAATACACTGCTTTTACAAAGATACTTACTTCTTTTCCCGGGTGATTCTCAGTGCAGCTATGGCCACTCTTATGCTGGCCATACAATATACGAAAAATTGGCCAAAATTCAGTCATTTAGACAGTTCATTCGTTTTTTCGGCAAGTAATAGGCACAAAATCGATATTCTTTAGGACATTTTTGAGCCGAAAATACAAAGGACAAGTTTGGAAATTTTCTGCTGAACGAACGATAAATTGAAAGGTTAATGTGTTTCCTGTCCGAACTCATTGCACTAGGTATGTGTAAGAAAACTAACAAAAAATTGATTCATTTATGTCCACTGAACGATTTATTGGTCATTACATGATGGCATGACCTGTGAAGGACTTAAACCCCAGTCCTCTGAGCCACCCCCTTAAACATACTCAAATCCCTCCAAATCCTCCCCACAAATGACGTGACAAGGTGTTGGAGTAAATGGCCTTGGCAGCCTTTTATTAACAAAATAGAAAAATAAATAAATAACATTTTAAATAACTTTTTAAATACGTTTTTAATAATAAACTTTCTCAGTACTTATTAGGGTCTTGGAGGGGAACACATCCACAGGTCACTGCAAAAACTTTGTAAAAAACTTTTGGTCTCCAGTCGCAAACCCCAGACTGTGAGACAGTAAACAACCTTCCCAGTGACCTAACTTTAACCCTTCCTGGTTAACACCTCGTAACCGGAAGGTACATAACAAAGCCCATATTACATATGGGTACCAACCATGTTAAATCACCATAACATAAATCTCCTGCTCCTCACAGACCCAAACCACTGCCCAAGCTGACTCCATAGTCTTCTTTTTAACATAAGCACACCAAGGAGGGTGGGTGGGAATCTTTTTCCCCGTCGCTCTCCACTGACGTCACTTCCCCCTTCTTCCTCCTAATCTTCTCCCAGCACATCCTCCCCTGCTTCAGCCACTCCCCCTTTTCTTAAAGGGAAAATAGCGTACGACAGCGTGACAGTGCAGTCCGCACATGTCATGCCGTCCCTGCGCTGATCCCCTTCTATCCTCTGCTTCGGGACCTCCTTGACCTGTGAAGGACTTAAACCCCAATCCTCTGAGCCACCCCCTTAAACATACTCAAATCCCTCCAAATCCTTCCCACAAATGACGTGACAAGGTGTTGGAGTAAATGGCCTTGACGGCCTTTTATTAACAAAATAGAAAAATAAATAAATAACATTTTAAATAACTTTTTAAATAACTTTTTAATAATAAACTTTCTCAGTACTTATTAGGGTCTTGGAGGGGAATACACCCACAGGTCACTGCGAAAACTTCGTAAAAAACTTTTGGTCTCCAGTCGCAAACCCCAGACTGTGAGACAGTAAACAACCTTCCCAGTGACCTAACTTTACCCCTTCCTGGTTAACACCTCGTAACCGGAAGGTACATAACAAAGCCCATATTACATATGGGTACCAACCATGTTAAATCACCATAACATAAATCTCCTCCTCCTCACAGACCCAAACCACTGCCACCGCACGCAAGGGGTAAAGCCTTACCCTTGCGCGCACCTCCAAACCCTCAATGCACGCTGTACCCCATCCTGTAAGCCTAATGCCCAGAGGTCGGTACCTACTTCAGTAAGGTGCACCCCATAACTACTAAGGTATCTCCACGTATCCACCTCCAACTCCCTGTGTCGTATGGTAACACCCCATTCCGCATAATGAACCTGCTGACTTCCTTGTTTACCTTAACTCGGGCCCTGTCAACCTTTTTATAGGACAACGCCCACCGCCATGATGTTTTCTTTCCCACCATATCTGACCACACTATAACCATGCCAGAAAATGACGCCTGTAAGCGTAAAAAATCGCACTTAATGTCTCAGATAAGATCCCCCATGGACCTAACCCCCATGTCATTCCCCCCCACATGCAGCACTAAAACATCTGGAGCCCTGTCCCAACGAGCAAACTTGTGGACTTCTGACCTTACCCTGTTCCACGTCATACCCGGAAGCCCGATCAACCTGACCTGTGCCTCCTGCCTCGGGATACCTAGTTGCCTACCATTCGGCCGAACATCGGCCCTTTTGGCCCCCCAGAAAACGAACGAGTGGCCCAAAATCCAAACCAGGGGAACCGAGTCACCTGTAAAGCAAGATTGACAAACAACACAATAAGTTACCCCCCAACCTTAAACTCTATCCCCTAACTGAAAAAACCTCCCAAAAACAAGCCTATAATAAATGTGGCCGGATATAAAGCTTGAATCTATCTGAGTCCCACCTGCCAATGCGCTTCACTGTTTCAAAACTAAGCCCCGCCCTAGCAGCCTCTGTAGCTGCACCTATACGGAAAGAGTGGGATGAGTACCTAGTAGGATCGTGGCCGGCCGCCGATAAACATTTTTTGAACACTGCTACAAATTGAAATTTTGACAAGGACGATCCATCTGCATGAATCAAGAATGAGCCCAGCAATATCGGACACCTATCCCTGAACAATGCCACCGCTGCTACCGGACAAATGTGGGACCCCGCAATCCAGAAAACCTCCAATTGCACTCCCTTCTGAATCTGATCAGTTTTTGACCTTTTAATCCATATCCTAACCAAATCGGTCAAAAACTCCAGATCATCACATTGAAGCCCCCCTTTGGCCCGCTTGGACGGGCTAACCAATTCACTTACTCGTAACGCCCCAAAGAACGCTAATGCAAAAGCCGCACGGAATAACGCGCTTTCAAACTCTGAACTACAAATATACGATACCTGTCGAAATAGGCCGTGTAACATGTCAAAAGACACTGGGCGCTGACCATCACTCTTCCGATGCTCTTTCCTGTAACCTTTCACTGCTTGTTTCACCCAGAAGTCTTTTGTGTGGTCTCGCAGCCCTTGTAACTTAAAAAGAAAGGCCAAACCTGCCAGTTTCTTATCGATGGCAGCTGCCGAGATGCCCCTCTCAAAACTCATATTAATAAAATAAAGAATCGCCTGAGGTACCTCCCGGCCCGCAGGGTCAATTTCTAGCCCATGTAAGCATGCCAGCCAGTCTTGCCATACCTTGGAATAAGCTTCCCAAGTGGCCTTACTCACGGAGTGCTGAATCCACCTTGCCACGTTCCCAAGGCAACCTTCCACATCCAGTCCGGGCAGGTAACCCCCTGCTGCTCCGCGTCTGGTGCCAACTCCCGAAGCCTGTCCCACTGAAAACGAGACAGTGCATCAGCTAAAGTGTTCTCAACCCCTGGTAAATGTACAGCGTAGATGAAAACATTAAATTTCAAACAGCGCAATACTAAATACCGCAGCAACCTGACCACCGGTTTGGACTTGGCTGACAAACGGTTAATCACCTGGACAACACCTAAGTTGTCACAGTTGAGCCGCACTTTCAAGTTACGGAAAGATTCTCCCCAAATTTCCATTGCCATCACAATTGGAAACAGTTCCAGTAGGACCAGGTTCTTCAAGAACCCAGCCTCCACCCAAGTAGGGGGCCAGCGGGCGGCGCTCCAAGTTCTTTGAAAAACGGCCCCATAGCCCGTAGAACCGGCCGCATCCGTAAATAATTCAAGATCCCAATTACTAATGGGACCTGACATCCAAAGAGCGCGCCCGTTGAATGATTCCAGGAATTCATGCCATACCCACAAGTCCTCCCTATGGTCACTATTAAGCGTCACAAAGTGAGTAGGGGCGGTGACCCCTGCAGTCGCTGCCGACAACCGCCGGCAAAAGACCCTACCCATGGGAATTATTCGGCAAGCAAAATTTAGCTTACCCAATAACGATTTTAGCTGCCTCAATTGCACCTTGCGCTTCCCAATGGTGCCATGCACCTCTGCCTTGAGAGCTTCAAGCTTGTCCAACGGCAGACGGCACTCCATTCCCATGGAATCTAGCTCAATTCCCAGGAAAACAATATTGGACGGGACCCCAAAACGCTCTGCTATGTGCTGTAACGTGCCTAATAAGACTGCACAGATGTTGGAACCCGCTGGGCCAACACAAAGGAAATCGTCTAGGTAGTGGATGACTGAATTGATCCCAGAAACGTCCCGTACCACCCATTCCAGAAACGAACTGAACTTTTCAAAGAAAGCGCAGGAGATAGAACACCCTATCGGGAGGCAGCGATCCACGGAGTATGCCCCATCCCATAAGCAGCCTAGCAAACGGAAACTTTCCGGGTGAACCGGCAAAAGCCAAAAGGCAGATTCAATATCCGCTTTTGCCATGAGTGACCCCCGACCGTAGCGACGGACCTATGATATCGCTGCATCAAAGGAAGTGTACGTAACTGCACACTCCTCCGGCGCAATTGAATCATTGACTGACCCACCCTTCGGAAAGGAAAGGTGATGAATCAACCTGAATTTATTTGGCTCCTTCTTTGGAACCACTCCCATCGGGGATACCACCAATCCCGGAAGTGGGACTGAAGTAAAAGGGCCAGCCATGCGCCCTAACTGTATTTCTTTTTCCAATTTTTCTGCCACCACAGTCGGATGCGTGAGGGCCGAACGTAAGTTTTTTGCTATGGGAGGTGCAGCTTCCAAGGAACACGGTATTTTAAAACCGCTCGCGAAACCAGATTCTAATAACTGAGCCGCATTTTTGTCAGGGTACCTATTGAGGAAAGGTCGCATCCTTTCCACCCACACCGGCGTCGTCCCTCTTGTTCGCAGACTCTCCGCCACGCCCCTTTCCTCTTCTAAAGCACTTTGACAGTGCGTGAGAGCCCCCGCAACCAGAGCATGTATGCTTGAATCGACAGTTTGTACCGAACTTACAGGTGCCCTCATTAAACTGCCAGCAGAAGCCCCATTTCTTCTCGGTCGGTTGTCCTGGAGCAGCGTTACCTCCGACCCCTGCCTGAAAAAACTGGTTCGGAGCCCTCGCTGCAGTCATAAGTTTCATCCACAGGCTGATATCCTTATGATCCCAGCGTAGTGAAGGTCTGACGGCCATCCGTTGCCTGAACTGCTCGTCGTATCACAGCCATGCCACTCCGCCGTATGTCCGGTGAGCCTCACTAATGACATCCAAATACACGAACAAGGCCGAGCAATGTTCGGGGGACTTTTCCCCAACCACACTGGCCAAGATAGCAAACGCCTGCAGCCAATTAGAAAAAGTGCGCGGAATCAGCCTATATCGGCGTTTTTCCTCGTCCTCTTTCTTCCGTTCATCCGGTTTCAATCTATCCAGATTGAATTTCTCTAACGGGAGCAATGTGAATATCTCCACATATTATCCTTTCCAAATCTTTTCCTTCACTTCTGTTTTGAGGTGGGCCCCCAATGGGCCTTCAAAACAGACATAGACCTCACTCTTTGCGGAGTCTGCCAACCTGACTGACTCCGCCTTCTTTTCCCCTGTTTTCTCCCAGCTGTCCGGGACCGAAACGCTGGTTGATGGTCCAGTCGGATCAATTACCGCCGTCCCAGCTCCACTTGCCGGTGTAACCGAATCTCCACTAACCGCGACCGTCGGTGTAGGCGTCGCCCACGCCCGCGCTGGTGACGAATTGTCCCCCGTGGTCGGCTCAAAGCGCTGTACTAAATCCCGCAAACCAGCCAATAAATCCTGCAGGCCTGTCCTGCTCACCCCCTCTCTTGCCTCCCTGGGTTGTTCTGCGGGTGGCCTAACCACACTCCCCCCTGCCAAACTACCACCCCCGGAGGGACCCCCTTTTCTGCCTTGCTCCAATAACTTTTCTAACAAAGAAGAAATAGAAAGTAGAGCTGCACTCACCGGGCTGCCCAGGACTGGGCCCACCAGCCGCCACTCCGGAATCCACCGCTGACGCATGTCCCTGGTCCTCGTCCCTCTCCGACCTGGACAGCTCCCCTTCCGATCTGTCGCTGACCTCCTCTGGACGGACGACCATTGGCTGCACTCCAGAGGGACCCGCTCTGGCTGCTGGGGGTCTGCACTGCTGCTCTCGTCCTACTCTTTGCGTTGTAACGCCAGACCCGTGTCCAGACTTCTGCGCCGCCGACCAGACTGGGCCTCCGCTGTACTCCCTCTGCCTCTGCTCACCAACGCACCGCGCTCTTTACGGTCCTTCCTCTGGACAGCACAGGGCTGCTGGCCGCCTCGGCCACCTGGCCAGCCCCCCGATTCACGGATGATGAACGCTGGCCGGACTGGTCGCTCGAAGCCCCCTGCGACTCACCAGCCATCTGCTCCTGACATCTGCGATGAGCTGAGGGGGGGGACCGTGGGTTGCGCTGGTCTCCCCCATCCCTGCACTCCGGCCCCTCCGCTGTGTCCTCCTGCAGTCACCTCTTCTGGCTCCTCGAGCCTGCTGATCACTGGGGGGCGGCTGGATCGATCCTCCTCTGGCATTCTGCTGTGGCCCCTGACCCCTGGGAGCGGAATCAGGGCTGAAGCGCTCCGGCGGCCTAGAACGGCGTGCACGTGGAGCCTCCAGGGCCCCCCCGCTCGTTGTCGCTCTGTCCTCTGACCGGATGGCGGCAGCCTGAGCCTGCAGCCAGTCTGCCTCTTGTGCTGCCGCCGCTGCTCTGAGCTGTTCTAATATCGCCGCCACTGTTAAAGCCGATATTATGAGGGAGAAGCAGTGGAGCGATGGGAGCGCGTGTGAATCTTTTTCCCCGTCGCTCTCCACTGACGTCACTTCCCCCTTCTTCCTCCTAATCTTCTCCCAGCACATTCTCCCCTGCTTCAGCCACTCCCCCTTTTCTTAAAGGGAAAACAGCGTACGACAGCGTGACTGTGCAGTCCGCACATGTCATGCCGTCCCTGCGCTGATCCCCTTCTATCCTCTGCTCCGGGACCTCCTTTATCATTTGCTCTCACAGCCGAATGTTCGTTTTTTCGAAAATGGGTTCGGCCGATTTTTTGTATAGTGTATGGCCAGCATAAGCCTGATTTCCAGAGTGCAAATATTATGAAAATGTAAAAACACAATACTTTATAGGCAATTATATAACAATATTTAAAGTCCAACTCCAGCCAAAACAAAGACTTTCCAGCATTTTCTAAAACCTCAAAGACTGCTGAATCGATGTTTATTTTTCACTATATGTAGGACCATCTATTTAATTACTTTATTTATTCTATGCTGACAAATTCTAAAGCACTTCGCAGAGTACATACATAGACCAGGGGTGCTCAAACTTTTAAAAGAGCGAGGGCCACTTAGGTGGTTTGGTCGCAGGCCACAATGAAATTAAATGGTTCAGAATTACATTTTTTATTTTTTTTTTAAATAGCATATTGAATATTTTAAACAACAATCAGGATCATCATGTTCCATGGCACCAATCCCCAATGGATGTTTACCCACTGCTTAAAGTCCTAAAGCCTCAAGGTTTTTTACCTTAATGCATCATATGCATTAAGGTGAAAAAACTTCTGTGTCACAGACTTTCCCTCTCAGCCCCCCCCCCCCCCCATACTTACCTGAATCCCATCGCAACCCAGCGCTGTGCATGAGAGCTCCTGGCTTTGTCCCTCCTCCCTGGGCAGATCAATAGCAGCAGAAGCCATTGCTCCCACTCCTACAAATCAACTACAAGTGACAAGAGAGCGGGAGGTGGAGTCGAGTCCCACCTCTGTGTCAATGGACGCAGCATCTGGGCTTGGGAGCGAGTGCCCTCATAGGAATCTGTTTCCTATTGTATGCACATTGTGGAGCGCACAGTTTCAATCTAAAACCTCATCTAGCACTTTATACGAACACGGTAATTGGCAATAATAAAGTGCATGTTTGGACTTTATTTTTGCACATACTATATATAAACATATGATCATGATTTTTATATGAGCTTTCTGTGAAGTATTGCTGGATATCTTTTAGTTTAAAGGCTAGCCCCTACCTTTATTTATTCATACATGCTTTCACACTGATGCACTGTGGTTTATCTGCACCGCGGGTGCAGCGCATGGGCAACTGCAGCTTTCCTGCAGGTTAGCTACATTTTGCGATAGACTTCTATTATATCTTGCAGGTGTGGTGCACTTTCTGAAAGCGTGACTAACCCGCACTGCGCTGCACCTGCGGATCAGTGTGAAAGAAGCCTAATAACGCCTTTTTAAAAAGCGCTCATATATACCCATTGCAAAACTATGACGTTTAAAGGAGAAGTACAGCCAAAGTTCGTTTTGCACTCTTGTTACCCATTTTCAGCAGCGAGTGGGCTGAAGTCCACCCTCTGCTGACGTCACAGAAGTCTGCTGACGTCACTGCTGTTGTCAACACTACAATGGAAGTCGGGATCCGCCAGGACCGACACCTAGCTCAGCCTCTCAGCGAGCCGATGAGAGCCTGAGCTGGCCCCCCTGCCCCCTCCATAGCTCAGCGCTCCAGTGAGCGAGGAGAGGGCAGAGCAGAGAACTGTGACTGGCAGTGAGCAGCTCTCTGCTCGGGGAGCTGTGAGAACCGAGCAATCGGCGTTGTTCGATCGCTCGGCTCTCAGTGCAGAGGTGCCGGGGTACAGATGATGCTGCATCCACCTAGGTAAGTATTAATCTAAAAAAAAAATACAAATCCATACTTCTCTTTGAAAAAACTGACTTTTTATCTTTAAGTTTCTGCTGGCATTGCTGGCTGTTAGAAAGGTTCCTGTCCCAGGTAAAGTGTTACAAAATGCACTTTGCCTGGGACAGGAGCTGATCACATTCCCCCTGATGATGACACGTATGCCCTGTGTTGAAGACGCGTAGGGGAGGGGCCAGAACGGAGTGTTAGGCAGCAGCAGCTGTCTGTGCTGGGACGGTCTCCATAACCTCACTGCTACATCCATTACCTATTGATTCATTCAGGTTATATGCCTCTTCTGAGTGGTGCACTGACGCACCCTCAAAATGTGAGTACCCCCTTCTGGGGGAGAGTTTTTTATCTGACCTTGTTAATAAACACTTTTTAAACGTTATCACACTATATGGTTCCTTTCTCTTTTTACTTATGATTTGAGCCTATGCTGGAGCCTGTTTTCCTGTGATCCACACTGAGCCCTGGGTGGCTCATAAGCGTTTCCTGACTCTGTCTAGCGACTTAGTCACATTCCCTAAGGTGAGCGCTTTACCTTGGGGGGGTCACCTTTTGTTTCACCATCGCATGATATGTGGCACATGGAATCGCAGCATGTTTGAAAACATCATAACTGAAGCACAGTTGTCATCACTTTCATTAAGGACTTTTGTGTTTAACCTCCCTGGCGGTATGATTATTTCAGATTTTAGGTGCTGAAAGCGGTACAATTATTTTGCACAGAAATTTGGCGTTTTAAATTATAGGCCTGTAATTCTTAGGAATAATTCACTTAAATCTGTCCAAACAAGAGTCTAGTAGACATCCCGGGTATGATAAAGTTTGAAAAATGAAATAAAAAATTTTAATATAAAAAATAACTATAAATAATTATACAAAATAATAATATAATAATAATAAAAATTATTCAATAATGTAATCTAATCAAAAACACTGAAATTTGCTCAGTTGCAGAATTGTCGCTTTCGTTACTTTTAGTGTTTGATGACGGATCTCCCCACAAATCACTATCACTCAATTCTGCGAGTGATTCTAATTTATTATCGCTGTTTTCTAGCTGGTCTAAAGCCACTTTTGATGTAAAGGGACAGTTTTGGTTGCTATGGACAATCTCCAGTTTCTAGGCAGAAAGAACAGTTTTTATAATATAAAACTGCATGCAGTCCGCACATGTCATGCCGTCCCTGCGCTGATCCCCTTCTATCCTCTGCTCCGGGACCTCCTTTATCGTTTGCTCTCACAGCCGAATGTTCGTTTTTCGAAAATGGGTTCGGCCGATTTTTTGTATAGTGTATGGCCAGCATAAGCCTGATTTCCAGAGTGCAAATATCATGAAAATGTAAAAACACAATACTTTATAGGCAACTATATAACAATATTTAAAGTCCAACTCCAGCCAAAACAAAGACTTTCCAGCATTTTCTAAAACCTCAAAGACTGCTGAATCGATGTTTATTTTTCACTATTTTTCACTTTGGGCTCCTTCTGCTAATCTCGTGTTTATCTCGTGTTAGTAGAAGTTTGGTAAAGACGATTCGCGCTTGTAAGACTCGTATTTTTCAGTTCGTTTTAACTGTTGTTCAGTCTGTGCTTGTGAGGTTTGTATCTGTTTTCAGTGCGTTTGGTCAGTTGGCATTGCGCAATCTTTGTTTTATTGTCCGTTCGTTGCTGATTTTCAGGTCTTTACTGTTCTTAAGTGCGTTCTGTTAAGTGCGTTCTGACCAGCCGACCGTTTTGAAGCCTGTTACCTGTACGTACTCGTCGTATAGCTCGTGCATTGTATGTTCTTGTCTTCTCTCATTCTTCAGCCCAAGACCAGTCCATGAACAGGGCGAGGAGGAGTTCATGGACGAAGAATTGGTTGCTCCAGCGTTGCTCCCCCTAAACTCCATCCAAATAGTGTGTGTGTCATTAACTCAATTTCCAATCCCCCCCCCCCCTAAACTCCATCCAAATAGTGTGTGTGTCATTAACTCAATTTCCAACCCCCCCCCCCCTGTGTGTGTCATTAACACAATTTCCAATCCCCCCCCCCTAAACTCCATCCAAATAGTGTGTGTGTCATTAACTCAATTTCCAACCCCCCCCTAAACTCCATCCAAATAGTGTGTGTGTCATTAACTCAATTTCCAATCCCCCCCCCCCCTGTGTGTGTCATTAACACAATTTCCAATCCTCCCCCCCCTAAACTCCATCCAAATAGTGTGTGTGTCATTAACTCAATTTCCAACCCCCCCCCCCCCTAAACTCCATCCAAATAGTGTGTGTGTCATTAACTCAATTTCCAACCCCCCCCCCCAAACTCCATCCAAATAGTGTATGTGTCATTAACTCAATTTCCAATCCCCCCCCCCCTAAACTCCATTCAAATAGTGTGTGTGTCAGTAACTCAATTTCCAACCCCCCCCCCCCCTAAACTCCATCCAAATAGCGTGTGTCATTAACTCAATTTCCAATCCCCTCCCCCCCCTAAACTCCATCCAAATAGTGTATGTGTCATTAAACTCAATTTCCAATCCCCCCCCCCCTAATAATTTGCTATAATGTTCTGCGGTGTTGATTTAAAAAAAGCAAATATATGTTGCACTTTGCAAAATGCATTTGCACTCTGCAAGTGCATTTGCTCCAGGGCTTTAGTAAATGAGCAGAAGCTCTGCTGATTTCCATCATCCAGTCATGTGCAAGCCACAAAGTTTTGGGATTAATTGCCCTTGCATGTGATTGGGTACTTCTTGCAACATGAAGCCTTTTTACCTTACCTCATTTACTAAGCTGTGGAGCAACTGCACTTGCAGAGTGCAACAACTGCACTTTTCAAACTGCACAGTCTTGTAGCCTTTAGTCAATCAAATCCTGCGTGTCCTTTAACTTAATTTCTAATTTCACCACCCCCTAAAATGTAACAATGTGCCATCAGAGGGGGTGAGCAATCTGATAAGTGTGCCTTTCCATATTATTTATTCAAGAAAATTCAATGTTATGTTATACTGATGCTGGGCAATATTGTTTTAATAAGCGTAATGTTCTTGCAATGTTCTTTTCAAAATAACTGATTTTTGGTTTCTTGTTTGATTCCTTCAACGCCACAGGAATGGCAGACTGTGGCATCCCATTTTGCCACCCGTTGGGACTTTCCCAACTGTGGAGATCCTATAGATGGGAAACATGTCCACATCGTGCCACCACCCCATTCGGGGTCATACTATTTTAATTATAAGGGGTTCCATAGTATTGTCTTAATGGCGGGGGTGTCGGTACAATATGACTTTCTGTATGTGGACGTGGGGAAGAATGGCCGGATGTCGGATGGAGGAGTATTTGCCCAGACGGAGTTCTACCAGCGTCTCCAGAGTGGTGGCCTGGGATTGCCACCTGATGCGGATAACGTGGAAGGACTCCCCTTTGTCTTCATAGCACATGCAGCCTTCGCTCTGAGCAAGCACCTCATGAGGCCATTCCCCCAAAGGACCCTCACCCCGGAGAGGAGGGTTTTTAATTTCTGGCTGGCCAGAGCGAGAAGAGTTGTTGAGAATGCTTTTGGGATTCTGGCCAGCCGGTTCCGCCGCTTTCAGACATCGATAAACCTTGTGGAATACAAACCTAATTACATCATTTTAGCGTGCTGCATCCTGCACAACTTTTTGAACAAACATTCCCCAAATTATATTTTGCCAGTTGGGCCTGAGGCAGGACTTATTATTAGCGACAATCTGACGGGCCTGGATACTGTCCATACTGGCTTGGTCCCCCCAAAGTGCCCGTCAAGTTCGTGAGCAATATGCAATTGCAATGCCCCAGAATATTTAATTTGTCAAAATAAAAAATCTTGATCAAATCTTGAATTATATTTATTGCTCGCCTTTCTTTTTGGCTTTCTCCTAGGTTATCGTAGAGCACTTGTAGTGCCAAGTGTATGTTCATTTATTAAATAAGCACCATTGTCACTGTAAACAAACTGATACTGAGCATTGAAATAAGAAACCACACATTTTTTTACTTACTACACAGATTTTTTAATATTCTGTGTACATTCACTTATGCGTTTGTAAAAAATTTTGATAGTCCAAAATATATCTGTATTTATAAATTATTAACAATAGAATTAGGTCCTTTTTTTTTTACAATATTTTATTTTAGTTTTGTTTTAACAAACAGGCCTCTTTTTTATTTAATTTTTTTTTTTTTTTTTGAAAACAGGCCTCTATTTTTTTTTTTTTTTAAACAGGCCTCTATTTTTTTTTTTATTTGTTTTTTTTTGGAAAACAGGCATATAATTTTGACAAGAGATAAGAGAAGGCCCAGAATGGCGTCAGCAAACAAGGAAATGAAGAACATGATTGATGTTTTTTTGGTTGAAAAAGGGCATTTAGATTCTCCCCAAAACATCGATCATGTTCTTCATTTCCTGCTGCATACGATCCAGCCGATTCCGCATTAAATCAATCTCCCCATTCCAGGCCATTATCTGACCAATTAGTCGTTGTGCACTGTCTGTGCTAAAATGTTCACCCAGACCTAAAATTGAATGAAAAAAAGATGTGTTTAGAAATATGCAGCCATACATAGATTACCTTACCATAAGCTGGTGTCTCAGACACTGACCTGGTGGGGTGCCCATGTCGCATACTTCCGAAACATCCTCGGAGGTGGCGCTGTTGCTTGATTCAAGCACAACCAGATCACCTAAAATAGAGTATAAAATGTTATTTAAAAAATATGCAGCGATACATAGATTACCGTAAGCTGGTGTGTCAGACACTCACCTGGTGGGGTGCCCATGTCGCATACTTCCGAAACATTCTCGGGGGTGACACTGATGCTTGATTCAAGCAAAACCAGATCACCTAAAATAGAGTATAAAATGTTATTTAAAAAATATGCAGCCATACATAGATTACCGTAAGCTGGTGTGTCAGACACTCACCTGGTGGGGTGCCCATGTCGGCCACCTCTCCTTCCTCCATATCCTCAGTGGGGCTTGGGCTGATTTCCCAGTTATGGTGTTGCGGTTGGGGGGACTGGGTTCATCTTGTCTTTTCTCCCCTATGTGAATGATTCAAAAAATATACTTAGCACACAGATATTTTAGTACATAGTAATCTTAAAACATTGTAGTGAAGTGGTGTACAAATTGTCTGTTTTTTTGTTGAGTTCCTAGTTTAATACATTTTTCAAATTTCTAAAGACATATCTAGATATATATAGATATATATATATATATATATCTAGATATATAGATATAGATATCTCTCTCTCTCTCTCTCTCTATATATATATATACACATATGCATATACATACACATATATATACATATATATATACATACATACATACATATATATATATATATATATATATATATATATATATACACACACACACACACACATATATATATATATATATATACATATACATATAGAGAGAGAGAGAGAGAGAGAGAGAGAGAGAGAGAGAGAGGAGAGAGAGAGAGAGAGAGAGAGAGAGAGAGAGAGAGAGAGAGATCTATATATAGAGAGATATAAAATATCGATAGATACATTAGTAAAAAGATATAGGTCTGTATATATGTAACGAGGTTTATTAAGATAGTTTCAACGATATAAACTCGTACATTAAAGAAAAGCACATGGAGCAGTATACAGGGTAATAAACAGAATATGAACACACGACAAGTACTTACTTTTTTTCAGCACTTTACGGATCCGTCTGTACTGATCCGGCTCCCGGAGTTTGAGGTCGGACCATCTTTTCCTAATCTGATCTTTTGAGCTCTTTTCCTAAAAGAAAGATGTAATATCTTCACCACCTTCCCCATTATTTTTGCTTTTCTAAAATTAGGCCGGGCGTACGGTCCATACTTCCCATCATAGTCATTTTTTCTCAGAATTGCCACCATTTCCACCATCTCTTTAAAGGACATATTGGAGGCCTTAAATCTCTGCTTCCCAGATCGGGCCGTTCCGGCCTCCGGGCTTTCGTCGCTACCTGAGGTAGTACACACCTGATGTGTCTCCGCCATTGTTCACCCCACTACGCACCGTAGAAAGAATGGGCGGGGAATATTCGTTAAACTAGAACGTCAGGGGCGGGTGACACAGGCAGAGTTTCACACATGCGCAGTGTATAAAGAGAGGTATTACGCATGTGTCGTACGTACGTTTTGTGCGTAGAGACAAGGGGCGGAGAATCTTTGTTAAACTAGAACGTCAGGGCGGGCGACGCAGGCGGAGTTTCACACGTGCGCAGTGTATAAAGAGAGGTACTACGCATGTGTCGTACATACGTTCTGTGCGTAGAGACAAGGGGCGGAGAATATGCGTAAAGAAAAAAGAACGTCAGGGGAGGGCAAAGCAGGCGGAGTTTTACGCATGCCCAGTGTATAAAACGTCATTACGTATTGTGTCGTACGTACGTTCTGTGCGTAGTTGATAGTGGACCAGGACGCTAGAAAACAAAGGTAATTTTAAATTTTGAAATTTTGTAAAAACTTTTTAGCAAGCAGCCTATATGGCTTGACAGATTGATGATGCCTATGTTGGGATAAGATGATGAGGGTTTAGCAGAAACATAAGTGTTTTTTGTCTTGTGTCTTTATCTTTTACAGAAATTATGAATGCTAAATTTAAGGAGCCTGAATTTCTGATGGCTTTTATCGATCAATACAGAGAGATGAGGAATCTGTGGGAGGTAAAACACCCTCAATATTATCTTAAACATGTAAGGAAGTCAACGCTGGAGAGACTTCTGACATTTGTCCAGACGTACATCCCAGAAGCAACGATGGAGATGTTGTTATCGAAAATTGGGATCTTGAGGAACATGTATAAGAGGGAGCATAACAAGATCCAGAATTCCCTGAGATCAGGAGCATCAGCAGATGATGTATATGTACCCAGGCTGTGGTACTACATTAAACTACGTTTTCTTGATGACCAGACTGAAGCCAGGGCATCACTTTCAACCCTTCCCTCCACCCTTCCATGCACTCTTCCATGCACCCTTCCCTTCACCCCAGCAGAGGCTGATGAGGACCAAGCTGGGTCTTCCATCCTGGAAGAACCGGATGTGAACATCTGGAGTCCGGTACATTTTTTTCAAACATATTGACTGTCCTAATATTAATGATGTTAACTATATGTTAGAATTGATTAAAATAATTTTTGCCTAAAAATGATGTAGACATATCAATTCACAGTAGTGGCCAAATATGTTTGTCACCTGCTTCAAAAAATTATGGTGTCTGATTTCTAGACTCTTTTAGTAATAGATGTCTTAACATTGAATTTTCAAGTCATGAAAAGAAAATTGTGTGTCATTGATGAACCAAAAACAAACAACTAAAACTGTTCTTTTTTTATACACAGGATGAGGTCACCCAGGAGGAAAGTGTGGAAAGTGGCAGGCAGGAGGAGGCATACAAATAAATGAGGCAGCCCCCCTCCTCCTCCTCCTCCTGCCACAACTCAACCACCAGAGCCACAGCCTCCAAGGAAGGCTGCAGGGAAGGGTGCAGGGCAGCGTGGAGGAAAGGCTGCAGGGAAGAGAAGAAAGTGATGACCTGGGTTCAGTCTGGTCTGACAGAAGACGCAGGCTGTTGTAGTACCACAGTCTGGGGACATCTATATCATCTGCTGCTGCTGTTGATCTCTGGGATTCCTGGTCCAGATTGTGCTCCCTCTTATATGGACTCCTCAAGATCCCAATTTTCTTGTCCACAGACTTTTTCCAGCGTTGACTTCCTCTTTATTTTCTTTTTACCATAAATAAATGGATATTTTAGTTTATGAAAAAACTTTATGTGTTTTAATTAACATCATTGATTTAGAGACAATGTCAAATTAACAAGGGACAACAATCTCCCTGAGGTTGCAAAAACACCCAAAAAAAAAATATAATGTTCTAGTGGTAACTTAAAAAAATATATATATTTACATAACCAAAAAAGGTTCTTTTGTGTTAACTTTATATACAAAGAATCAAATAAAAAAATCAAAATACAAAAAAAAAATGGTTCTTTGTGGTAACTTAAACCAAACAAAATTAAAACAAAAAATAAATAAAAGAAAAATGTATTTGTGTTCAATTTAAGAACTACAAAAATCTAAATAAAAATGGTTCTTTGTGGTAACTTTACAAACACACATCAAAAAAAATTTAGATAAAGATAAAATAATTTCAACAATAATCATAAAAAAAACAGGATAAAATCTACAACAAAAGATGACTCCCCCAAAAATAAAAAGTGTAAAAATTAGTATTAAGTATGGAGATATGGCTTTTAAAAAAAAATACTATATCATTCATGAGATCAAAGAGAAAAAGAATCCAGAAATCAGTTTGGGAGAACTCTGTGTGAATAGGAACAGCAAAACATCTTCGTTATTATAGCATTATTTTAAAGAAGACATTAAATGCGCTGCATTCAACGATCACATAATTTGCAGCGTGAGGAATGTGCTACCTACAATACGAACACTAGTTTTACTAGACCGAGTGCTTCCGTTTAGTTTTTGCTTCTGAGCATGCGTCGTTTTCTTGTCCGCCAAACTAGCATACAGACGACTGGATTTCGGGGTCTGGCGGAGTTACGACGTAAAGATTCGAAGCATGTTCCAAATCTAAAGTCCGTCAGTTTTGCGGCTGGAAAAGTCCGCTGAAAGTCGGGGGAAGCCCACACACGATCGGATTGTCTGCCGGACTTAGTCCGTCGGACTTTCGTAGCCGAAAAGTCAGACCGTGTGTACGCGGCATTACACTTACGAATGCAGTGTTCCGACTGGAAGTTACACTTACAAATCCAGTGTTGCGACTTATGAACAACTTCGACTTACGAACAGACCTACAGTCCCTATTGTGTTTGTAACTCGGGGACTTCCTGTACAGTATTGGAATTTTGTAAGTTATGTTATGTTTGTGTGCACTAATAATGATTTTAGTGTATTTTTAGTGAAAATTATAGTTTTCTTACTTTCGAGGGGGGGGGGGGCTTTCAGGTAGGTTGTACGTGGTCCCAAAATTTCTACTAGCAGCCCTCCCCAGCCCTACATTCCGCATGTACCACATGGGCTGGGTGATGAGATTAACAACGGGTGCCAGGCAGCCAGTCCTAATGGAAGCCTGATATTCGTAGTGTTGTGTTAGGCCTGCGAGGCTGCGCCCTTCCACCTCACCTTAGGGTTCACCGTACACACCCATGCAGGGCTCATACGGAAGCCTGGGGCTTCCATAGTGTTAGGCTTGCGTGGTTGCACCCTTTCACCTTAAGGCCTACCAAAATCCTCAGCACCAGGCTCATGATGCTCTTAATCTGGCCCTGACTACACACATGTACCAAGTTGCAATGGCACTCAGGTCAAGTTAAACATTTACAGCAGATTTAGTATTGTAGCCATGGTTATGATGATTAGTGGATTTCTCTTATCTTGTTTCCTCCCTAGCCACACTCTGCACAAGCAACGGTTGCTGTATCTTGCACTGATGACAGCTAACAAGCATTGAAAAGCTGCATGCCATGTGTAAAAAATGGCTCTATACTGTATCTGTAAAATAAACCAGTGGATTCAGATGCACCGTTGGCCTCTGATGCAGGAAGGAATACTTTGCAGGAGTTTATCCACTATGCTTAAAGAAGAATTCCTGATGTTGATATTCTATATGTAGTAACATGGGTCCACCTTGGCGGAATGGAATTATATACAGCAGGGATATGCAATTAGCGGACCTCCAGCTGTTGCAGAACTACAAGTCCCATGAGGCATAGCGAGACTCTGACAGCCACAAGCATGACACCCAGAGGCAGAGGCATGATGGGACTTGTAGTTTTGCAACAGCTAGAGGTCCACTAATTGCATATCCCTGATATACAGTATATACTATACTTGTGGGATCCCCCTGGAACCTGGAAATCACTGTAGTAGGCACCACTACTTCAGTGATCTCCACTAGCTTCCAGGTATGTTGCTGGGGGGGCTGCCCTGCATTGTGATAAAGGAGGTTGTCTGCACAGCACAGGTGCCCTTGTTCTAAATGAATGCAAAACACTCTCTGATTGGACAAGGGGGAGAATGTGGTGCACCGCCCCACATCTCCACCTCTTCCAATCAGAAAACGCTTTGCATCCATTGAGGAGATGCAAAGTGATCTCTGAACAGTGCCCAGGCTGAGCGGGCAACCTTCTGTGTTCACATGCAGCAGCTGCTTGGCATGGAACTTGGAAACTAGTCGGTATCACTGTAGTAGCAATGCCTACTACAATGATTTCCAGCTTCTAGGCAGATCCCATATATATATATATATATATATAGTGACATTAGTTCAAGCTGAACCAATATAGCAATGTAAAAATATCCATACCTGGAATTCTTGTTTAAAGTATCTCTGCAAAGGGCATCCCCAACCCACTTATACTCATCTTATCTGGGCTCCCTTGCTTACTCCTCCACAGCCAGCAAGATTACCCGACACTTCCAGGTATGGAGGAGTATGTGACCTGCTCCCCTATGACAGTGCCTAGTCCTAGCAATTTTAGTTTTCAATACAACTTTAAAGGCAGCCCACATATTTGCCTCATCACAGATGTCTTTTATTGGGAGCCTACAACCAGTGGTTAATGTTTTTGTCCTTTCAGTTCTCAATTCCTAATTTTTTCATGTATTTTTAGGAGGGTGAGCTGAAACCCTATTGTGGGGAAGATGTCAACTCTTTTGACATTGGTGGAGAATGGCTCCTCCATGAATGGTACCAAACCTCCATCCTTTAAGATTGATGTATTGAGCAGTTTTAGGACTTTTAAAACATTTTGAAATGCTGAAGGGAATTGATACACGGGGACTACACCCATGCTGAGGTCACTGCAGTTTAAACACGGCTTCCAGAGTTTGGCAGGTGGCTTTTTGACAATTTGCTCTGACAGATAACCACAATGGGGTTCTAGCTTTTCAGAGGGAGGTTTACACGGCTGGCTGTGAAAAGAGCCCTAAGACCCGAGCAGTCATAAACTGGAGCAGCTGTGCATGGCAACCAATTAGCTTCTAGCTTCATTTTTAAAGCCTCACTGTACAAGCTAAAGCAAGAAGCCGATTGGTTACTATGCACAGCTACTATTTCTCATGAGATAGTTTTCAATTAAACTGTATATGCTGGGGCTGACAACTGAGACCATACTGGAAGTTATTCAGTGTGTCAGTGTAGAGTGCAAAGATGATGTGCAAACTGCAATAACCCATAGTAAACTTTTAGATCAACTTGCTATAGGAAAATGAACTTTGTCTCCCATCACCAATGATCACATGGTTATTGAATAAGTGTTTCAATCCTCTATGCATGAGGCCAGCAAATTAATCAGATACAAATAGTTGTTGTGGGTTTTATAGTCTTCAGAGTTTCATTGTAGGAACTGTATCAGAAACAGCCTTTACTACTATTGCATAGTTACACTGCAAGGTCAACAGCAGGATCATGATGAGATGACAATGTGTAATGTGAACACAGAGAATTGTGCTGTACATACAGAATCAGTCACTAACTGTCACAATTAATTACATCTTCTCATCAATGGGTTGGCATTGACCCTAGCATAATGCTATTCTTTGAACAGATAATTTTGATGTGCAACACCTTGCTATATACTCTATGTATCATTTGAATCTCCTTACTTAAAGTGGAACTACACTGTATCTGAGCACAGCAAACCAAAAACGCTTTTTAATTCACTTTTAATATTCAAAGCATACTCACCCATCGATCCATGTCTTCATGCTTTATTTTGCTGAGAAACCACTTTGAAAAACATACCCTACCTTTTTCTGGCCATGGCCATTTAAGTAAGGGCAGCTTATTCATGTAGCATTAACTTCCTGGAATCCATCTGCCCTTAGCTCAGGAGGGTGTGCTTGACTGAGAAAAACCCGCTTCCCCTTCTGAAGACTCCTGGAATGTATGACATCATTTGAAGTATTGGGCGGGAGAGCTTGTACAAAACAAAAAGAGAGAAAAGAGGCACAATCCCCAAAAAGTAAATAATTAAAAAGCAAAGTATCCCCAAATCTCCCGGTGAGGGAGACATGGGCATGTAGGGGATTTTTAGCATGCCTAACAATTAACTCCACAAAAAAGGCAATATACATAAAAACAGCAATATTTATTAGACACAATTAAAATCTAACAGTACAGTCTAAAATCATGTGATACATCCTGACAAATTTGTCATACAAACAGCAGAGCAGTAGCTAGTAATGGGATTGACGTGTTTCGCCCAGATAAGGGCTTCCTCAGGATCCCCTTCGTGTTCACAACATATTGACCCAAAAAAAGCCAATACAGCAAAAGCTGATAAAAAAGACTGCCCAACAGTACTATACCAACATGGTGTTATCGAGAATGGTAATGGTCCTCCTTACAAGAGAAGGTAGCCAAGCTTGGACCCAGTAGGTCAGAGTAGCCAAGAGAAAAACAATGGTAGCCAAAACCTTAACTTCAACCCAAAGCAGCCATTCCATGGGTCATGAAACACTCCAGCCCTGTATTCAACCAGTAACATTACAAGTACTTCCGGATCGCCCTTACATGTCAAAATGGTGATGCCAGGCTCTTATGCCATCATTTGCCTAGGCATGGAAACCAGGAAGCAACGGATTTGTAAAAAAAAAGTTTAAAACAACAAAATATGATATACTTTCCTGTCTAATTACTAATGCTAGCAGTATAAGGATTAAAATGTTGACAGAGTGAATGAAGTTCCACTTTAAATTGGCCATAGCTGGGGAGAATTTTGAATGAAAATTTCTAGGAAAAGAAGGTTCTAAGAAAGTTCATTTGATTATCTAATCCATAGTGGGTCAAATCGATGTTTGTTTTTTAAAACGGTGCAGAGAAAACTTAATGAAACAGTTCTAAATTTTATCTATCTATGGCCAGCTTTATATTAGTTTTTATTTAACTTGACTGTTTCTCTACATTTCTTCCATGAATACCTGGATTTACAGTTGTTAGGTTGTCTTTTCTCCACGTTTTGGGCATTAGTTATATATAATCAATTCAAAGCATGTAGCAAAACCTGTTGAAACATGAGACAGCATAACATGATGTATAAGATTATCTGTAGGGCCATTGATAATTATTTAAAATGGCAAAGAGACTTGTAGTTAAAGTGCTCCTAGTATAATATAGGTATGTATATTTTGTTAGGGACATGCATGTTAAGCAATGCAAGAATAACAGGTATGTTTTACTTCTCACAGAGGTCACAGTACTTCCCCTTACAATGCTTTCTTCTGTTTTTCTCTCTAGAAGGATGGCACCATGTGTGTAGGGACTATTTGGGGTTATGTGCTTGGGCCACTGGTGCTAGGACAAATGTTTCACCTTTCTACCAGTTCTGCAGCCCCGGCCATCAGTGCTTACTCCGTCCGTTGCATGTTGCACTTGTTGCGCGTTCGTCAGCATCTCAGTTGGAAGCAGCAGCTGCATGCTAGTGGTTGACAGGTTGACACTCCTCTTCCTCCTTCCCACTACGTTGCACCTCTCCCCTCCCTTTACAAGATTTCCTATCAGCAGCCTCAAGCTACCACATTAAGGGAAGTCAGAGGTTTACCTTATGACACATTCAGGTAACATAAAACCACACAGAGTGAGGGCAAATGTAGGCTGCAACCATGCTCTGATTCTTAGGGGAGATGAGCCACTAAGGCAGAGACCATGTCAGCTCTGCAGGGGCAGGTCCAGAGGTGGCTAACCCCATGCAATCTTTTGCCAGGAAAGGTCATGTGGGACAATAGTGCCATTCTGCAGTGAAATTTCACACATACAGTATGCCTTGCCTGCCACATATTCTCAACATGGTAGTGCAGTGTTTCCTAGTTAGGTACGCTGGCTTACAAGCCTGAAGAGTCTGTAACCATCTCAGGGGGTCATACCCAATCAGAATTTGCCTGGTTGAAATTTTGCATGAATCTGTCCTCAAACCACCTGATATATGATATGTCCACCCAGTGGAACTCTACCTTGGCCACCTCTCTCACTTACATTTCTATCCTGGGTCCCAATCAAACTATTTACATACTCTGCAGCCATTGTATCACATGTTTGGCTATTGTTTCTGAAACATGGCACTGTAGTTGTTTTTGCTTTAACAGCTCCACTTCTATGGAATGTGGGTTTGTGGTTTTGAGGTGTTTTTGCACTTGGGGTTGACATTTTGCTAAACCTTGACTGAAAAAATGACCCCAAGCTAAGGCCATACATGGTGCGAATTTAAAGAAATTTGCACAATTTCTCCATCAACACAGACAGTGCTGACAGGGGAATCCCTCCTGCTTAGCAATTGCCTGCTCCCGGTGGGGGTGGACAGGCAAAGCCATCCCTGTCGGGTGAAGACAGTGTTTTCACTAGCGGCTATAGCAGCTGCTAGTGATAATCGCAAGAGAATCCGACAGGCTAGTTGTACCCAAGTTGATTGGTCGATCAACTTGGTACATTCAGCCTGCCCATTGACGGTTCGAATCTTGGCCGGTTCTTGCTGAACCGGCCAAGATTCAAACCATGTATGACCAGCTTAAGCTTGTGACTTGTTTTCTAAGACTCAGTTCCCTTCTTCTTCAATAGGATTCAGATTCAGCATCCAGGCTACTGTTAAGCCTGCATGTATTATGGAAGCTGTGTCCAAAAAAAAGAGGAAGAGCAAGTACGAGGAAAAAGGACTAGTTCTTATTATTGCTTATGGGCTCTCTGCAACTGATCTATCGCATCAATAATAGTGGAAAATTAAAGCTTTGCTTGCCTTTATTTCAACAGCTTTACTGCCTACCATAACTGTCACTGTGGCACACACAGTACAATGATGAAATATAAAGAACCACACTGCAAATAGTGATGAGCATTTTTGATTCTCACACATAGCCATTGTTGCTTGCGCGCCATGCCTTTAGCTTTACCTCTGTCTTTTCCAGACTAGAGATACAAATTTCAAAATTTCAGTATATACAGTAGATACAGTGAATGATCTTTTTCTTTTACTGGATAATTATTGTTGCTAGCATATTAACCCCCAAATGCCATCTCTTCCAACTTTTGAAATGCATGCTCTAGATGTTCCCCATGTAGATGACAGGAGAAAAAAAAATCACACTGTTTGTATACATCCTACTCCGTGTTCCTTCTTCACCATGAGGTTGTTCTGTTCTTATATTCTGCAATCCTGTTTTGTCTCTGATGAGCTGCTGCAGTGACTTCTGCGATAGGCCCTGTTGAAACCTGTGCATTTTTTGGCGTGGTAGAAAAAAAATAGAGCTCAATGGTAACTCAATGGTAATGCATGAAAAAAAAAAAAGCACCTAAAATACACCACATAGATGTGAACTGTACCATAATGATGTCTGCAAACAATATTGCAGGCATCACTGATAAACCCATTGTAATGGTAATTATTGTTACAACATATGTACTGTAAACTGATTGTTTCATGCGCCTGTGTGCTTTGATTTACATGTGACATTAGTTAAAACAATGTTACAAATAAAAATTTTAAAAAATGTTAATTGATTGTGTTTCTTTTTAACTCTTTATAAATCCTTAATTAACCCTAATAAGTCTTAATTAACTAATTCCTCATTAGCTATGTTATATTTCTGATTTTTATAATTTAATGTTTTCCTTACTTTTGTTTGATCTATTTTTAACAGACTGCTGGTTGGAAGCTAAACAGTGGGGACCTTAAGTGGAGAGTGAACACGTCTTGCTTTTTGACTGCTGCCTACTAATTAAGGGGAGTGGTTAATTGGTCACAGGTGCTTGAGGCCTATATAACCTTGTGCAGAACTCATTGTGAGCCTGCTCATCTTTCAGTCTGCTGGAACTCTGTCCAAATGGAACTGGTCTAAGTGGTGAGTTAAAAACCAGAGTTGAAAACAGGAGGTTATAACAGAGGTCAAAGTACCTGTGTAGTGTGAGTACCTGAGTGTTGTCTGAGTAGTGTGTGTGGATCGTTAGCACTTGTGTATTGTTCACTGTGTATTGCGAGTTAGTCGCAGTTCTGCGAGTGCACGTAGGTCTGCGAGTGGTCTGCGAGTGCATGTAGGTCTGCGAGTGCACGTAGGTCTGCAAGTGGTCTGCGAGTGCACATAGGTCTGCGAGTGGTCTGCGAGTGCATGTAGGTCTGCGAGTGCACATAGGTCTGCAAGTGGCCTGCGAGTGCACGTAGGTCTGCGAGTGGTCTGCGAGTGTACGTAGGTCTGCGAGTGCACGTAGTTCTGCAAGTGCATATAGGTCTGCAAGTGGTCTGTGAGTGCAAGTAGGTCTACAAGTGGTCTGCGAGTGCACGTAGTTCTGTGAGTGCACGTAGGTCTGCGAGTGCACGTAGGTCTGCGAGTGCACGTAGGTCTGCGAGTGCACGTAGGTCTGCAAGTAGTCTGCGAGTGCACGTAGGTCTTGTTGAGTACCTGTGTATTGTCTTGTTGAGTACCTGTGTATTGTCTTGTTGAGTATTAGTTACAGGAAGCTAGTTGTTAGGTAATTTGGACAGGGTATAATCCACAATCCTTATTAAATGTAGTAGGTACGATGCCCGGCGAGTGTGGAGAGGCGACTCGTTGTACATCTTGCGGCATCCTTGTTCATCCGATCGAGGGTGAATACTGCTGTGCAAAATGTAAGCGCATTGTTTCCCTGGAAGCCCAGGTTCTGAATCTGGGGAAGCAACTGTCAGCACTGAGAAGTCCCTCCATACCAAAGGAGAGCCAGGAACGTACATGGCAGGTGACGGCTGGGGCCAGCACAGAGGCGGGTGAAGACAAAGAGGTGCAGGCACTAGCAAAGAGTAGATGGGTAACAGTCAGGAAGGGTAGAGGGGGAAGTGCCAGGGCTGGAGCATCCCAATAAGTACGCTCCATTGAGTGACATTGGTGAAACCAGTCAGGGACCAGTACTGCTGGAGCTGAGGGACTCTCCTAGCTGCCGGGGGAAGACCTCCTCCAGTGAGAGTGGGGGGGAAGCAAAGGGAAAGGAAAGACAGATTCTGGTGAAAGGGGACTCAATTCTTAGAAGGACACAGAGGCCAATCTGTAACAAAGACCTGAAGCGCCGAACAGTATGTTGTCTACCGGGCGCTTGGGTTTGGCACATCACGGACCTGTTGGACAGATTACTGGGAGGGGCTGGGGAAGACCCAGCTGTCATGGTGCACGATGGCACCAATGACAAAGTCAGAGGCAGATGGAGTGTCCTAAAGAACGATTTTAGGGACTTGGGGGCTAAATTGAGGAAAAGGACCTCCAAGGTAGTATTCTCAGCATAGGCGTGCGCATGAGGTGTGCCGGGTGTGCCTGGGCACACCCTAATCACCACGTGTGGCGCAGATTCCCCAAAGCCCCATAACAGGGCTCCTAAAAAATTATTTTTTAAATAATAAAAAAATTCAAAGAAAAACCTACTGACACCATCCACTGACCTACTGAAACCAACCTCTGCCCTACTGACAAGTCTACTGCTCTACTAACACTGGTCATGTTTTAATACATTTGGGGTGCACACCCTAATGCAATAGGCTGCGCACACCTATGATTCTCAGGAATACTACCGGTACATCGAGTCACACCAGAAAGGCAGAGGGAGATTAAGGAAGTAAACAAGTGGCTGAAGAGCTGGTGTAGTAAGGAGGGGTTTGGGTTCCTGGAGGACTGGGCCGACTTCTCAGTCGATAACCAGTAGTATAGAAGGGACGGACTGCACCTAAATGAGGAGGGTGCATATCAGCTGGGAATGAAGATGGCCAAAAAGTTAGAGGGGTTTTTAAACTAGGCAAGGGGGGGGGAGGGTCCAGAGGTAGAGATAGTCAGCGCTGAACATATTCCGGAGGGTAGTATTGGGGGCATTAGTGGTAGATTGACCAAAGTACATAAACCCAAGGTAAGTATAGTAACAAGTCCTAGTTGCAATCTTGGAACACCCAATAAGAGGATAATATGCGATAGGTCTAAACTATGTGGCATGTTCACCAATGCCAGGAGCCTGGTGGACAAGATGGGTGAACTAGAGATATTGTTGTACAAGGAGGATTTGGATTTTGTGGGAATTTCAGAGATCTGGTTCAACAACTCTCATGATTGGCTGGCAAACATTCAAGGGTATACCCTTTATCGCAAGGATAGAGAGGGTAAAAAAGGGGGAGGGGTATGCTTATATATTAAGAATAATGTACAAGTGAATGTGAGAGATGACATCACTAAGGGAGCTAGGGTGGAGGTGGAATCCTTATGGGTGGAGCTAAGGGGAAAATGAAACTAAGGGGAAAATAATACTGGGAGCATGCTATATGCCCCCTAACCTGAGGGAGGAAGGGGAGACAGATCTCCTATCACAATTTGGTGTTATCATACTGGGAGGTTTTAACTATTCAGACATAGACTGGGCGGAGGGAACCGCACATTCATCTAAGGCTCGCCAGTTCCTAAATGTCTATAAGGACAATTTTATGGGTCAGATGGTAGACACACACCGACTAGAAATAAAGCGTTACTGGATCTACTGATAACCAACAATACAGACCTGATCACGGATGTGGAAATACAGGGCAAATTAGGTAACAGCGATCACAGGTCAATTGGCTTCAGTATAAATCACACAAAAAGGAAACATAAGGGGAATACAAAGACACTGAATTTCAAAAGAGCCAACTTCCCTAAACTACGAGCCTTGCTAGAAGGCATAAATTGGGATAAAACCTTAGGAAGAAAGAACATGGAGGAGAGATGGGTTTGCTTTAAGAGCATATTAAATAAGGGCATTAGCCAATGCATCCCATTGGGTAATACATTTAAAAGAGCGGTCAAAAGTACTGGAATGCTTAACTCCAATGTAAAAATGCATATAAAAGCAAAGGAGAAGGCCTTCAAAAAATACAGGATTGAGGGATCATCATCAGCATTCAGACTTTATAAAGAATGCAACAAGAAATGTAAGGACGGCTAAGATAGAACATAAAAGACACATAGCGGAGGAGAGAAAAAAAAATCCCAAGAAATTCTTTAAGTATGTAAACAGTAAAAAAGGGAGGACA
Organism: Lithobates clamitans; assembly: GCA_037952925.1. Taxonomy (NCBI): domain Eukaryota; kingdom Metazoa; phylum Chordata; class Amphibia; order Anura; family Ranidae; genus Lithobates; species Lithobates clamitans. Next base: position 5,912,610 of record JBBGZY010000049.1, read on the forward strand.
GACCATATTGGCCCCATAAATAATGAGGAAGGACATCTGGTTACAAAGGATGGGGAGATGGCGAAGGTATTGAATTTATTCTTCTCCTCAGTCTCCACGAGGGAATTGGGGGACTTCAGTAACCAAAACTGCAGTGTTTATCCACATCACAGGAAGCACCTCCATGGTTAACAGAGGACAGAATAAAAATTACACTTGGGAAACTTAACATTAATAAATCACCGGGACCAGATGGGTTGCACCCGAGGGTACTTAGGGAACTCAGTCCAGTAATTGCCAGACCATTGTTCCTAATTTTTACTGACAGTCTACTGACTGGAATGGTACCAGCTGATTGGAGAAAAGCCAATGTAGCACCAATATTTAAAAAGGGCCCAAAATACATCCCTGGGAATTACAGACCAGTTAGCCTAACATCAATAGTATGTAAACTCTGTAAGGGACTATATACAAGATTTTAGTAATGAGAACGCTATCATTAGAAGTAATCAGCATGGATTCATGAAGAATCGTTCTTGCCAAACCAATCTATTAACCTTCTATGAGGAGGTGAGTTGCCATCTAGATAAAGGAAGGCCGTAGACGTGGTGTACCTGGATTTTGCAAAAGCATTTGACACAGTTCCCCATAAACGTTTACTGTACAAAATAAGGTCCATTGGCATGGACCATAGGGTAAGTACATGGATTGAAAACTGGCTACAAGGGTGAGTTCAGAGGATGGTGATAAATGGGGAGTACTCGGATTGGTCAGGGATGTCTAGTGGGGTCCCCCAGGGTTCTGTGCTGCGACCAATCCTATTTAATTTGTTCATAAACGACCTAGAGGATGGGGTAAACAGTTCAATCTCTGTATTTGCGGACGATACTAAGCTAAGCAGGTCAATAACTTCTTTGTAGGATGTGGAAACCTTGCAAAAAGATCTGAACAAATTAATGGGGTGGGCGACTACATGGCAAACGAGGTTTAATGTAGAAAAATTTAAATTAATGCACTTGGGTGGCAAAAATATGAATGCAATCTATACACTGGGGGGAGAACCTCTGGGGGAATCTAGGATGGAAAAGGACCTGGGGGTCCTAATAGATGATAGGCTCAGCAATGGCATGCAATGCCAAGCTGCTGCATAACAAAGCAATTAGAATATTGGCATGCATTAAAAAGGGGATCAACTCCAGAGATAAACCGATAATTCTCCCGCTCTACAAGACTCTGATCTGGCCGCACCTAGAGTACGCTGTCCAGTTCTGGGCACCAGTCCTCAGGAAGGATGTACTTTAAATGGAACAAGTACAAAGAAGGGCAACAAAGCTAATAAAGGGTCTGGAGGTTATTAGTTATGAGGAAAGGTTGCGAGCACTGAACTTATTCTCTCTGGAGAAGAGACGCTTGAGAGGGGATATGATTCAATTTATAAATATAGTACTGGTGATTTCACAATAGGGAGAAAACTTTTTCGCGGAAGGGAGTTTAACAAGACTCGTGGCCACTCATTAAAATTAGAAGAAAAGAGGTTTAACCTTAAACTACGTAGACTGTTCTTCACTGTAAGAGCGGCAAGCATGTGGAATTCCACAGGTGGTGGTCTCAGCGGGGAGCATCATTAGTTTCAAGAAACTATTAGATAAGCACCTGAACGACCGCAACATACAGGGATATACAATGTAATACTGACATATAATCACACATATGGGTTGGACTTGATAGACTTGTGTCTTTTTTCAACCTCACCTACTATGTAACTATGTAACATAAAAAAAATACACAAAGTTAAATAAAAGCAGCTTTATTTCATTTGTAAAGATCTTTGTCATGCTTTGTACCAGAAACATAACTTTTGTTTTGTTATCACGACAAAAATAAAGAATTAAATATAAATCTTTTATCTGTAGTAACACTGTTTATTTTGTTATGTCTTTTTGGTTTTACATTGTGTATAAAATAAAATAAGGTTCCTTAAGAATTTAGTGCCAAAGCCCTGCTTGGGACCCCCCCCCCCCCAAATAAAATTATATGTGTATTACTCTGTAATGGAAAAATTATTGCTGATCCAATAGGCCCATTCAAGTGCAAGAGACAAATAGGTTAAACATTTGCTGCCCAGGCTCAGAAAACTAAGAAATGAGAATCCTTGTCTTTGGTAACTGATAGACCTTACCACATTTCCTGTAGATACTCATCACACTGGTTAAGGGGGATTTTAGACTTTACCTCCTTGCAAGACAGTTTCGTTTCTCTATTAATCCTTGCTGTAACAATGCTAACAAACAATAATACAGAGGCAGAGAGTATAGGAAGATGTCAACTCACTATTTCTGCCTGGATGAACATATTTTTTTGCACTATAATAAAACACTTTCAGTGGTATATTTGACTAATAGGGAGTAAATAAGAAAAATGTATTGTTAGTGGTTACATACAGTTTAAACTGTCTGTTGATTTTGCTGAATCAGCAGGTGACCATACTGTGCAGACAGATCAAGTTCTACGGAGGTATGTCAATATGTAAAGAGGCATTTGACACAACACAGATGGATTGAGATGGGGGAAAAAAATAAAAATAACAAACACGTCTATACTTACCTGCAATGGAATTGCACAATTGCACAGAGCGGCCACGAACCTCCTCTTTTCAGGTCCCCTGCCGGAGCTCCTTGCCCCTCCCCTCTGTCCAGTGCCCCCATGGGAAGCCGCTTCTCATAGGGGCACTCGTGCATGCTCACACCCGAGCCCCACTGCTGCGTTTATTGACACAGACAGTGGGAATCGGCCCTGCCCCCAGCTCCCTCGTCACTGGCTTTGATTGACAGCACTGAGAGCCAATGGTTCCCGGTGCCCCAGCAAAACCCAGAAGTGGGGGTAGAGAAGAGCTGCAGATGTGCACCACGCTGAATTAAATGAGGGCTCAGGTAATTAAAAGGGGGGGGGGGTGAGGGGGGATGCTGACACCTAAATATTGTTTACCCTAATGCAAGGAATGTATTAAGGTAAAAAATGTTTATTCTTTACAGCAACTTTAAATTCCTGTGTGACTGGGTGCCACATCAAGTGATGGTATATCTCTTTACTTGGTTGGATTTATGTTTTTGATTGCTTCCTGGGATATGTTTTTAGTTTTGGAACTCTTGTTTCTTCTGACAGGGTATGATGCATAAGCGTGCGCAGGGGGTATGCCGAGTGTGCCTGGGCACACCCTAATCACCCCTGTGCACCAAGGCCACGTACACCCCCGTGCACCAGGGCCATGTACCAGGCCCGGGTCCTAACAGTTCAAAAGGGGGGCCTGGGCACTTATTCCGATCCTCTTGTTCCCCTCCCTGCAGCACACAATAAAGTGGGGAGTTGGGACTTTAAATGAGGCACTTCATATGATGTGCCTCCATCCCGGGTTCAATATATCAAAACAGGAGGTTGGGACTTTAAATGAGGTGGTTGACTTGTGTAGAATGTATAAAAAATTTTTTATTGTTGGAATACAAAGTATATAAATACGTATCAATTATGTAATTTATGTAAGAAAATCAATGAACAAATGTAAACACATCTGTGCATGTGTGTTTACAGATGTGTTTACATTTGTTCATTGATTTTCTTACATGAATTACATCATTGATACATATTTATATACTTTGTATTCCAACAATAAAAAACATTTTATACATTCTACACGAGTCAATCACCTCATTTAAAGTCCCAACCTCTTGTTTTGATAAACCCTCCCTGCAGCACTGCCAGCTTCTCCTCATCTTCCTCCCTCCAGGTGCACTGCAAGGGGATCGGGGGGAAGGGGCTGGTAAGTGTCATTTACTGGCCCCTTTCTTTTCTGAAGGAACACAGTTAGCGATCAGTACTGATCACTCCTGTGTCCATTCATCGCTGTAGCATAGTAAACTGTGTTTACTATGCTTCGGTTTGTGAATGAATAGGAAGCCTGTAAGCGCTTCCTATTCACTGCTGGCTTTTCCTCATCTTCCTTCCTCCAGCTGTGCTGCAGTGAGATGAGGGAGGAAGGGGTCGGTAAATATGTAGGTGCTTTCTATTCCCTCATCTGTGCAGCTGAGGCTCAGTCTTAAATGTGAGACATTAGGGGTCTGCTTAGGCCCCTGATATTTCACCAAATCCCCCCCCACCTCCAACAGGACACTTAAAATTTTAAAAATAAATAGATAAAAATGAAAAGATTAAAAAAAAAAAAACTTCTTTAAAAAAATGTAAATTCTAAAAAATATTGCTCTCTATAATTTTTGTCATGGATTAGCATCACAGCCTTGGCACGTGTAGACCCCTAACCACTGCCTCTGTTGCTCTGTGTCTGAGCTTTGGGGTGCACTCCCTAATGAAATAGGCTGAGCACACCTATGGTAGGGTGGATGTCTGCAAGAATCCAGTTTTTTGGGGGTACCAAATTTTTCCTCTTTGGTGTCCCGTGGTGTGAACTTGCCCTTAAATGTGGATTGATGAACATTTGGAGATGCTTTTGTATCCTTTTCCAGCTCTCTACACCTCTACAATTCTTCTTTTACTGGTCCTTCCATTTTTCTTATTGTTAGAGAAAATTGAGTACTGTCCGTGATACTTTTTTTATTAGATTGTTAGAAATGGTTCACCTGAACAGATCTTCCTGGAGAAAAGCAGACTGCCAATAACCAAGCAAAATGTGTGAAATGTTGTACCATGCAGAAAGATTGTGTCTTTTCCAGAGAATACTCTTTAGAAGGGCCTTTCATGAGAATGGGCAATGTTTTTAATGAAATTTAGGAATGGCAAGAAACTACAAAAAAGATGCTTAAGATTATATTGAGGATTGTGAACTACTTTTCCTGTTGCTGGAAGCAAAATGTACAGGCAATGCATTACTCAGCTTCAGACTGACCTACATTCTCAAAAGCAGCAAAAACCAAGATATAGATGCTTAGGCTGAAAAGGGACACACCGGCTTTTAAAGGTAGAATGATGACTCATTTCTCTCTTATCTGAAGTAAACCTTACAGTAATTAGGCACTAATACACTACTGTTCCATTCACATCCGGGTCTATCCTATTTGAAATATTCAAAGGATACAGAAAGAATTGGAGGCATGTTTTAAAACAACATGTTTTTAAATGAAAGCATTATTTTGTTAATATATATTGTATGTATAAAAACAAAAACCAGGGAATTTTTTTTTTAAAAAAAAATAAATTCTTAATTTTTAGGAATTGACAAAAATGGTCATATAAACACAAAAGGTGTTATATCAATACACGGCAGGTGTTAATGAAGAGATAACAGTCTCTCAAGAAAGGACAAGAAAAAAAAAACTAGCAGTTCAGTACCATGTGATACCAAGAAAATATGAAAAAAATGGGAATCCCGTCAGGATAGAAATTTAGTAGTACTCACCACATATATTAAAGGGGGTGTGATCAAAAAACTATATGTAACAAAAAAATGAAAAATAAAAAACTAAATGACCAATAAAAGCGAGGAAGCGGGGTGCATAGCGGAGGTGCTCTCCCAGCATAGAACAGCTTACATGTTTCGGTCCCTCTTACTTCATGGAACTTCTGAAGAAGTTTGGGAACAGCGTGAACATTTAGTGCATTTGCATTATCACGCTGTCTCTTTAGGAATTGTATGGTTCAGCCTGTAACCTCAGGTAGTAGGGGGTTTCATAGGTGCAATAGGGGTGTGCTATTAATTGGGGTAGGGAGGAACCTCCTCAGTTGCGGGCTTCCTCGCTTTTTTTATGAGGGATTATATACTGTTTACAGGGAGGGTATAGACAGATTGGTGGGATCCCCTTTACCGGTATTCCCACCATATCTGTCTTTTAGGGGTGGTTGTGTACACATTTTTCTGTGTTCAGCTTTGTATAGCTAATAAATCTTTTTTGTAGTTTACTCTGTTTGGTGTGCTTTGGTCATTTTTTTTTTTATTTTTCATTTTTTTGTTACATATCATGTGATACTTAACAGCAACTGCCATTCTTTTGGTTTTTATAATCTTCCAAAATGAGATAAAGACACACAATTAAGAGGTATGGCTAATTGTTCTGAAGCTGACTGCATTATTAAACATCCTAAGATATTGTGTCGATCATTAGACATGTGTACTACCGAAAAAAAACATTTTCGTTACTTTTTTTTTCGTTTATCGGATCATTCGTTATGATCGGCATTCGTTACTTCGGATTATTGGTAACTTCAGATGCATTCGTATTCATTACGTTCCATTCGTTTAGATGCGGCATTCGTTACTTCGGATAATTCGTCATTTCAGATGCATTCGTATTTGTTACGTTCACTAACAGACACTTTAGCCAAATGTGAAAGGAAAGTCCAATACCTATAATTTAATAGTTAATAATAATAATATTAATAAATAATAAAAAAAAACTCTAATAATAGTTAATAATTTATTTATAATAGAAAAATACGAAAACAAAATTATTTGAATGTAATCGATTCATTAAACTGGTAGGTTGAATAGTTTTCCATACTTTCTGATTTTCATGCCTTCGGATTTTTGTTTTTTCGGGTTTTCGTTCTTTTGGAAAAATTATTTTTCCTATGCATTCGTCAAAAGAATCTTTCGGATGCTCCCGAATGAACGAATATGCTGGATTTCGACCAAGAACGAATTTGTAACTAAACAAATTGTACGTGTCTATGTATCTATATTCATATGTTAATCCATAACCAAGCCATACATATTTATCAATTGTATACTGAAGTCCACCAAATGGATGAACACTTCTCAAAGCATTTCATGACAGGGGCGTACCCCATTTTTGGTGGATCCTATATTTGGCACCCCCCCCATCTAGCACCCCCCCCCTCACTGATCATACCTGTACGCAGTCAGCCCCCCTCATACCTGTACGCACTCAGCCCCCCCTCATACCTGTACGCACTCAGCCCCCCTCATACCTGTACGCACTCAGCCCCCCCTCATACCTGTACGCACTCAGCCCCCCCTCATACCTGTACGCACTCAGCCCCCCCTCATACCTGTACGCACTCAGCCCCCCCTCATACCTGTACGCACTCAGCCCCCCCTCATACCTGTACGCACTCAGCCCCCCCTCATACCTGTACGCACTCAGCCCGGCCACACACCTGTACGCACTCAGCCCCCTCACACCTGTAGACACTCAGGTGCCCCCCCTCCACGCACCTGTACACACTCAGCTGCTTTCCCCCCCACTCACACACACACACACCTGTACACACTGAGCTGCCTCCCTCACACACACACACACCTGTACACACTGAGCTTCCTCCCCCCCACACCTGTACACACTCAGCTGCCCCCTCTCCCCACACACACAGAGACACACCTGTACACACTGAGCTTCCTCCCCCCCACACCTGTACACACTCAGCTGCCCCCTCTCACACACACACCTGTAAAGACTCAGCTGCCCCCCCTCACACACACACACCTGTAAAGACTCAGCTGCCCCACCCCCACACACACACACACCTGTACACACTCAGCTGCTCCCCCCTCACACACACCTGTAAAGACTCAGCTGCCCCACCCCCACCCCCACACACACACCTGTACACACTCAGCTGCTCCCCCCTCACACTTGTACACTCTCAGCTGCCCCCCCCCCACACACACACACACACCTGTACACACTCAGCTGCTCCCCCCTCACACCTGTACACACTCAGCTGCCTCCCCTCTCTCACACACACACCTGTAAAGACTCAGCTGCTCCACCCCTACGCACACACACACCTGTACACACTCAGCTGCCCCCCCACACACACACACACCTGTACACACTGAGCTGCCTCCCTCACACACACCTGTACACACTCAGCTGTCACACACACACAACACACACACACACACCTGTACAAACTCAGCTGCCTCCCTCACACACACACCTGTACACACTCAGCTGCCTCACACACACACACACACACACACAACACACACACACACACACCTGTACACACTCAGCTGCCTCCCTCACACACACACCTGTACACACTCAGCTGCCTCCCCTCTCTCACACACACACACACACACACCTGTACACTCTCAGCTGCCCCCCACACACACACACACAAACCTGTACACACTCAGCTGCCCCCCCCCCCCTCACACCTGTACACACTCAGCTGCTCCCCCTCACACCTGTACACACTCAGCTGCTCCCCCTCACACCTGTACACACTCAGCTGCTCCCCCCTCACACCTGTACACACTCAGCTGCCTCCCCTCTCACACACACACACACCTGTAAAGACTCAGCTGCTCCACCCCCACGCACACACACACCTGTACACACTCAGCTGCCCCCCCCACACACACACCTGTACACACTGAGCTGCCTCCCTCACACACACACACACACACACACACACACACACACACACACACACACACACACCTGTACACACTGAGCTGCCCCCCCCTCACACCTGTACACACTCAGCTGCTCCCCCCTCACACCTGTACACACTCAGCTGCCTCCCCTCTCTCACACACACACCTGTACACACTGAGCTGCCTCCCTCACACACACACACACCTGTACACACTCAGCTTCCCCCCCCCCACACCTGTACACACTCAGCTGCCCCCTCTCCCCACACACACAGAGACACACCTGTACACACTGAGCTTCCCCCCCCCCCACACCTGTACACACTCAGCTGCCCCCTCTCACACACACACCTGTAAAGACTCAGCTGCCCCCCCTCACACACACACACCTGTAAAGACTCAGCTGCCCCCCCTCACACACACACACACCTGTAAAGACTCAACTGCCCCCCTTCACACACACACACACACACACACCTGTAAAGACTCAGCTGCCCCACCCCCACACACACACCTGTACACACTCAGCTGCTCCCCCCTCACACACACCTGTAAAGACTCAGCTGCCCCACCCCCACACACACACCTGTACACACTCAGCTGCTCCCCCCTCACACTTGTACACTCTCAGCTGCCCCCCCCCCCCCCACACACACCTGTACACACTCAGCTGCTCCCCCTCACACCTGTACACACTCAGCTGCCTCCCCTCTCTCACACACACACCTGTAAAGACTCAGCTGCTCCACCCCTACGCACACACACACCTGTACACACTCAGCTGCCCCCCCCCCCCACACACACACCTGTACACACTGAGCTGCCTCCCTCACACACACACACACACACACACACACACACCTGTACACACTCAGCTGCCACACACACACAACACACACACACACACCTGTACACACTCAGCTGCCTCCCTCACACACACACCTGTACACACTCTAGCTGCCTCCCCTCTCTCACACACACACACACACCTGTACACTCTCAGCTGCCCCCCCCACACACAAACCTGTACACACTCAGCTGCCCCCCCCCCTCACACCTGTACACACTCAGCTGCTCCCCCTCACACCTGTACACACTCAGCTGCTCCCCCTCACACCTGTACACACTCAGCTGCTCCCCCCTCACACCTGTACACACTCAGCTGCCTCCCCTCTCTCACACACACACACCTGTAAAGACTCAGCTGCTCCACCCCCACACACACACACCTGTACACACTCAGCTGCCCCCCCCCCACACACACACCTGTACACACTGAGCTGCCTCCCTCACACAACACACACACCTGTACACACTGAGCTGCCTCCCTCACACACACACACACACACACACACCTGTACACACTGAGCTGCCTCCCTCACACACACACACACACCTGTACACACTGAGCTGCCTCCCCCCCCACACACAAACCTGTACACACTCAGCTGCCCCCCCCTCACACCTGTACACACTCAGCTGCTCCCCCTCACACCTGTACACACTCAGCTGCTCCCCCCTCACACCTGTACACACTCAGCTGCCTCCCCTCTCTCACACACACACCTGTACACACTCAGCTGCCTCCCCTCTCTCACACACACACACACACACCTGTACACTCTCAACTGCCCCCCCCCCCCACAAACCTGTACACACTCAGCTGCCCCCCCCCTCACACCTGTACACACTCAGCTGCTCCCCCTCACACCTGTACACACTCAGCTGCTCCCCCTCACACCTGTACACACTCAGCTGCTCCCCCCTCACACCTGTACACACTCAGCTGCCTCCCCTCTCTCACACACACACACACCTGTAAAGACTCAGCTGCTCCACCCCCACACACCTGTACACACTCAGCTGCCCCCCCCCCACACACACACACCTGTACACACTGAGCTGCCTCCCTCACACACACACACACACACCTGTACACACTGAGCTGCCTCACACACACACACACACACACACACACACACACACACACACACACACACACACACCTGTACACACTGAGCTGCCTCCCTCACACACACACACACACCTGTACACACTGAGTTGCCTCCCTCACACACACACACCTGTACACACTCAGCTGCCCCCCCCCCACACACACCTGTACACACTGAGCTGCCTCCCTCACACACACCCGTACACACTCAGCTGCCTCACACACACACACACACACACACACACACACACACACACACACCTGTACACACTCAGCTGCCTCCCTCACACACACACCTGTACACACTCAGCTGCCTCCCCTCTCACACACACACACACACACACACACACCTGTACACTCTCAGCTGCCCCCCCCCACACACAAACCTGTACACACTCAGCTGCCCCCCCCACACCTGTACACACTCAGCTGCCCCCCCTCACACACACACATCTGTAAAGACTCAGCTGCCCCCCCTCACACACACACACCTGTAAAGACTCAGCTGCCCCACCCCCACACACACACCTGTACACACTCAGCTGCTCCCCCCTCACACACACCTGTACACACTCAGCTGCCCCCCCCACACACACACCTGTACACACTCAGCTGCTCCCCCTCACACCTGTACACACTCAGCTGCCTCCCCTCTCTCACACACACACCTGTAAAGACTCAGCTGCTCCACCCCTACGCACACACACACCTGTACACACTCAGCTGCCCCCCCCCCACACACACACCTGTACACACTGAGCTGCCTCCCTCACACACACACACACACACACACACACACACACACCTGTACACACTCAGCTGCCACACACACACAACACACACACACACACACCTGTACACACTCAGCTGCCTCCCTCACACACACACCTGTACACACTCAGCTGCCTCACACACACACACACACACACAACACACACACACACACCTGTACACACTCAGCTGCCTCCCTCACACACACACCTGTACACACTCAGCTGCCTCCCCTCTCTCACACACACACACACACACACACACACACACACCTGTACACTCTCAGCTGCCCCCCCCCCCCACACACAAACCTGTACACACTCAGCTGCCCCCCCCCCCTCACACCTGTACACACTCAGCTGCTCCCCCTCACACCTGTACACACTCAGCTGCTCCCCCTCACACCTGTACACACTCAGCTGCTCCCCCCTCACACCTGTACACACTCAGCTGCCTCCCCTCTCTCACACACACACACCTGTAAAGACTCAGCTGCTCCACCCCCACACACACACACCTGTACACACTCAGCTGCCCCCCCCCACACACACACCTGTACACACTGAGCTGCCTCCCTCACACAACACACACACACCTGTACACACTGAGCTGCCTCCCTCACACACACACACACACACCTGTACACACTGAGCTGCCTCCCTCACACACACACACACACACCTGTACACACTGAGCTGCCTCCCCCCCCACACACAAACCTGTACACACTCAGCTGCCCCCCCCCCTCACACCTGTACACACTCAGCTGCTCCCCCTCACACCTGTACACACTCAGCTGCTCCCCCCTCACACCTGTACACACTCAGCTGCCTCCCCTCTCTCACACACACACCTGTACACACTCAGCTGCCTCCCCTCTCTCACACACACACACCTGTACACTCTCAGCTGCCCCCCCCCCCCCACACAAACCTGTACACACTCAGCTGCCCCCCCCCCCTCACACCTGTACACACTCAGCTGCTTCCCCTCACACCTGTACACACTCAGCTGCTCCCCCTCACACCTGTACACACTCAGCTGCTCCCCCCTCACACCTGTACACACTCAGCTGCCTCCCCTCTCTCACACACACACACCTGTAAAGACTCAGCTGCTCCACCCCCACACACCTGTACACACTCAGCTGCCCCCCCCCCACACACACACACCTGTACACACTGAGCTGCCTCCCTCACACACACACACACCTGTACACACTGAGCTGCCTCCCTCACACACACACACACACACACACACACACCTGTACACACTGAGCTGCCTCCCTCACACACACACCTGTACACACTGAGTTGCCTCCCTCACACACACACACCCACCTGTACACACTCAGCTGCCCCCCCCCCCACACACACCTGTACACACTGAGCTGCCTCCCTCACACACACCTGTACACACTCAGCTGCCTCACACACACACACACACACACCTGTACACACTCAGCTGCCTCCCTCACACACACACACACACCTGTACACACTCAGCTGCCTCCCCTCTCACACACACACACACACAAACCTGTACACACTCAGCTGCCCCCCCACACCTGTACACACTCAGCTGCCCCCCCTCACACACACACATCTGTAAACGCACACACATCTCTGCCCCCCCGTACACAAACAGCCTCCTCCCTTGTACTCACAGCCCCCACTTGTAAGGTGGCCTTCCTTCCTGTCCTAGGTCTTGATTCCACATGTCCCTGTGAAAATACATTACTGTCCAGTCATGAATATACTTTGATCTAAAACATTCCATTGTAGCTCTGGCTGTATGTTTAGGGTCGTTGTCCTGCTGGAAGGTGAACCTTCGCCCCAGTTTCAAGTCTTTTGCAGACTCTTAACAGGTTTTCTTCTAGGATTGCCTTGTATTTTCCTACATCCATCTTCTCATCAACTTTGATCAGCTTCCCTGTCCCTGCTGAAGAAAAGCATCCCCACAACATGATGCTGCCACCACCATGTTTCACGGTGGGGATGGTGTGTTCAGGGTGATGTGCATTATTAGTTTTCCGCCCCACATAGCATTTTGCTTTTAGGCCAAAAAGTTCAATGTTGGTCTCATCTGACCAGAGCAACTTCTTCAATGTTTGCTGTGTCCCCCACATGGCTTCTCGCAAACTGCAAACAGTACTTCTTATGGCTTTATTTCAACAATGGCTTTCTTCTTGCCATTCTTCCATAAAGGCCAGATTTGTGGAGTGCATAACTAATAGTTGTCTTGTGGACAGATTCTCCTACCTGAGTTGTAGATCTCTGCAACTCCTCCAGAGTTACCATGGGCCTCTTGTCTGCTTCTCTGATGAATGCTCTCCTTGCCCGGCCTGTCAGTTTAGGTGGACGGCCATGTCTTGGTAGGTTTTCAGTTGTGCCATACTCTTTCCATTTTTGGATGATGGATTGAACAGTGCTCTGTGAGATGTTCAAAGCTTGGGATATTTTTTATAACCTAACCCTGCTTTAAACTTCTCCACAACTTTATCCCTGACCTGTCTGATGTGTTCCTTGGCCTTCATGATGCTGTTTGTTCACTGAGGTTCTCTAACAAACCTCTGAGGGCTTCACAGAACAGCTGTATTTATAGTGAAATTAAATTACACACAGGTGGACTCTATTTACTAATTAGCTGACTTCTGAAGGCAATTGATTCCACTAAATTTGAGTAAGGGGTATCAGAGTAAAGGTGGCTGAATACAAATGCACGCCACACTTTTCACATATTTATTTGTAGAAAAATTAGAAAACTATTTATCATTTTCCTTCCACTTCACAATTATGTGCCACTTTGTGTTGGTCTATTACATAAAATCCCAATAAAATACATTTAGATTTTTGGTTGTAACATGACAACATGTGGAAAATTTCAAGGGGTATGAATATATATATATATATATATATATATATATATATATATATATATATATATATATATATATTTACACAAAGCTAACTTCTTTATTCAATATTGTCTAATTACTAATATACACAGTATATACATACACATATTAGTGTTCTCTTATTCAAATATATTTCAACAGTTTTAATTAGGACACAAGCAGACCTTCTGACCCTGTCGAACTTAATTAATGTAAATAGCTTTCCCATATTCCACATATTTACTTTTAAACCAACAGTGTAAGAAGTTTTATTACTTTTCTTGACAATGCTTGTTTTACAACCTTTAAGTAATGTTATCTTATCAGACTATAGTTCAACTAATGTCAATGTGTTTCTTTTCTAAGCAGTGGTCAAGAATTAAAATGAAAATGAGGTATCCTATATTATAAATAGTATAGTATGAATTTCTATAAGCTAATAACTTTTGCTTATTATTGAACTAATAATAATGTTGATGATAATTCCACTACTACCATTACAATAATAATATGAATATCTTAATAATTAATAATACAATAATAATTTTATTACTAGCATATACAAATTAACATGAATATTATGAAATACATAGGTTAATATAAAATCCTACGACACTCCCCAATCTCCATGCGCCACCCCCTAATCTCCATACCGCCGGACGCAAAGATTTCTACGAGCTTTTTTTTTTTTTTGAAGCACGTGATTAGAGCCAGAGGCTCTAATTGGCTTTAAAAAAAGGTTGGACTTTGTGCCCTGAGCCCATCCACATTAGCGAAGCAATATTCTTCTTCTCCCAGCCAATCAGGATAGGAAGCTGGTCTTAACACCAGATTGGCTAGGAGGGGAAGCCGCGACCTGGATGGTGTAAGTACGGACCTGGCAGGGGGGGGTTGTCACTGGAGCCAGTGTCAGATTTCCGCTCTATTTTTGTTTTTGTGACAACGCTAAATTTAGTATTTGCCTTTATTTAAGTTCCATTGCCAGTTATTACTAAGATAAATAGAGAGAGAGGTTAAAGAGAAGCTACAGTCTCCTAACATTATTTTCACAAAATACACCTTTGGTATTCCTTTTATTTAACCACTTCAATACAGGGCACTTAGACACCTTCCTGCCCAGACCAATTTTCAGCTTTCAGTGCTGTCGCAGTTTGAATGACAATTGCGCGGTCATGCTACACTGTACCCAAACTAAATTTTTATCATTTTGTTCCCACAAATAGAGCTTTCTTTTGGTGGTATTTGATCATCTCTGCGGTTTTTATTTTTTGCTAAACAAATAAAAAAAGACCAAAAATTTTGAAAAAAATAAAAGTTTTGCTTTTGTTTCTGTTAAAAAAATTTGTAAATAAGTAAGTTTTCTCTTTCACTGATGGGCACTGATAAGGCGGCACTGACAGGCACTGACAGGCACTGATACAGCGGCACCGATGAGGTGGCACCAATGAGCGGGCACTGACGGGCACTGACGATGGGTGGAACTCATATGCAACACTGATGGGCATTGATAGGGGGCACTGATGGGCACTGATGGGTGGCACTGATGGGCACTGATGGGCGACACTGATGGGCAATGAAAGGCGGCACTGCTGGGCACTGCTAGGCACTGATAGGGTGGCATTGATAGGCTGCACTGATAGGCGGCACTGCTGGGCACTGATAGGCGGCACTGCTGGGCACTGATGGGCACTGATACGTGGCACTGATGGGCACTGATACGCAGCACTAAAATGAGGCACTGATGGGCATCCCTGGTGGCACTGGCAGTGGTAGGCATTGCAGTGGGCACTGACTGGCAGCTGCCTGGGCACAGATTGGCAGCTGCCTGGGCACACAGTGGCATTTCCCTGGTGGTCTAGGGGCATACCTGGTGGTCCAGTGTGGATCGCTTCCCTGGTGATCCTGGGAGGCTTTCCTGGTGGTCCTGGGTAGGATCCGAGGGGGAGCTGTGCTGATAAACAATCAGCACAGACCCCCCCCTTTCAGGAGAGCAGCCGATCGGCTCTCCTCTACTCGCGTCTGTCAGACGTGAGTGAGGAAAAGCCGATCACCGGCTCTTCCTATTTACATCGTGATCAGCCGTGATTGGACACAGCTGATCATGTGGTAAAGAGTCTCCGTCAGAGACTCTCTACCTAGATCGGTGTTACAGGGTGTCAGACTGACACCCCGCAACAACGATCGCCGCGATGCGCGCCCCTGGGGGCGCGCAGCGGCTCGATATTCCTGATCACGTCATATGACGTCCGATCAGGAATATCAAACCACTTTACCGCCGTCGTTCTGTAATAGGGCGGGCGGCAAGTGGTTAATTAGGCTATTCTTTTTATATAAAATTATGCCCTTAGGTGTTATATTAGGTGTGCAGTACCCCATATGCCTTGTGTGCTGGCGACCATTCCATGTGAGGGCAGCCGAAGCTGGCACCCTTTCACTTCTAGGATTACAGTGCCTTGAAAAAGTATTCATACCCCTTTAAATTTTCCACATTTTGTAATATTACAACCAAAAACCTAAATGTATTTTATTGGGATTTTATGTGATAGACCAACACAAAGTGGCCCATAATTGTGAATTGGAATGAAAATGATAAATGGTGTTCCAAATTTTTTTACAAATAAATATCTGAAAAGAGTGGTGTGCATTTGTATTCAGCCCCTTTACTTTGATACACCTAAAATCTAGTGGAACCAATTGCCTTCAAAGGTCACCTAATTAGTAAATAGAGTCCACCTGTGTGTATTTTAATCTCAGCATAAATACAGCTGTTCTGTGAAGCCATCAGAGGTATGTTAGAAAACCTTAGTGAACAAACAGCATCATGAAGGCCAAGGAACACACCAGACAGGTCAGGAATAATGTTGTGGAAAAGCTTAAAGCAGGGTTAGGTTATAACAAAATATCACAAGCTTTGAACATCTCACGGAGCACTGTTCAACCCATCATCCAAAAATGGAAAGAGTAGGGCACAACTGCAAACCTACCAAGACATGGCCATCCACCTAAACTGACAGGCCGGGCAAGGAGAGCATAAACCAGAGAAGCAGCCAAGAGAACCATGGTAACTCTGGAGGAGCTGCAGAGATCCACAGCTCAAGTGGGAGAATCTGTCCACAGGACAACTTCTAGTCGTGCACTCCACAAATCTGGCCAAATCTGGCCTTTAGGGAAGAGCGTCAAGAAGAAAGCCATTGTTGAAAGGAAGCCATAAGACATCCCGTTTGCAGTTTGCGAGAAGCCATGGGGGGACACAGCAAACGTGGAAGGTGCTCTGGTCAGATGAGACCAAAATTGAACTTGTTGGACTAAAAGCAAAAAAGTAAAAGCAGAAAACTAACACTGCACACAATCCTGAACACACCATCCCCACCGTGAAACATGGTGGCTGCTTCATGTTGTGGGGATGCTTTTCATCAGCAGGAACAGGGAAGCTGGTCAGAGTTGATGGGAAGATGGATGGAGCCAAATACAGGGCAATCTTAGAAGAAAACCTGTTAGAGTCTGCAAAAGACTTGAGACTGGGGAGGAGGTTCACCTTCCAGCAGGACAACGACCCTAAACATACAGCCAGAGCTACAATAGAATGGTTTAGATCAGGGATATGCAATTAGCGGACCTATAGCTGTTGCAGAACTACAAGTTCCATGAGGCATAGCAAGACTCTGACAGCCACAACCATGACACTCAGAGGCAGAGGCATGTTGGAACTTGTTTTGCAACAGCTGGAGGTCCGCTAATTGCATATCCCTGGTTTAGATCAAAGCATATTCATGTGTTAGAATTGCCCAAAGTCCAGACCTAAATCCAATTGAGAATCTGTGTCAAGACTTGAAAATTGCTGTTCACAGTCGCTCTCCATCCAATTTGACAGAGCTTGTGCTATTTCTCAAAGAAGAATGGGCAAAAATGTCACTCTCTAGTTATGTGCAAAGCTGGTAGAGACATCCCCAAAAACATTTGCAGCTGTAATTGCAGTGAACGGTGGTTCTACATTTATTGACTCAGGGGGGCTGAATACAAATGCACTCCACACTTTTCACATATTTATTTGTAAAAAATTTGGAAAACCATTTATCATTTTTCTGACATTTCACAATTATGTGCCACTTTGTGTTGGTCTATCACATAAAATCCCAATAAAATACATTTAAGTTTTTGGTTGTAACATGACAAAATGTGGAAAATTTTAAGGGGTATGAATACTTTTTCAAGGCACTGTGAGTGCAGCTGGCACCTCCAGTTCTTGTGCCTGCACAGTGAAAGCACTATGCGCAACATACAATTACAGGTTGTCATAGCAACTTGTCAATGCGAGATCACAAAGCAAGGCTCCCCAAAGACTCCTGGGATTGCTGACACAGATATCTCAGGAGTCTAAGGGAATGGTAGAAGATGTCAATCGCCAGAAGCTCAGAGAAGCATTTAAAAGAATTTAAAAAGATTACATTTATCCAAAGTTTACATTGATGTTTCTGACAATGTAAATTAGCTTATGTTTGCAAACAGGGTTTTATGTCTTCCTAAGGGGACCACAGAGAGCAATTATAAACTGACAGGGGTTCAAATTCTTCACTACTGTATTCAAAACGAAATGAAAAAATTTTGGCTTCAATATCTGCGGAGGGAAAACATCTCTCGTTCTTGTTTAGGCTCCATGCACACAGGACGCTCAAAAAAGTCGTTCTGAACGTCAGATTCCTGGCAGGAAAACGCAATTTTATCAGCGTTTTGCATTGCCATCAATGCACGTTTAGCGGCGCTAGCTTTTAGTTGCATATCCATGCCTCTATTAAAAATCAATGGTTCCCTATGGGAGCCCATTGCCTGAATAGAAGTCGCACCAAAAGTCGGATCTTGATGATCCGACTTGCGGTGCGACTTGCGTGCTGAGGATGAAGGGGAACCCCGCCAAATTAAAGAAAAAAAAAATTGGTGTGGGGTTCTCCCCAATACGATACCAGGCCATTCGGTCTGGTATGGATTTTTAAGGGGAACCCCCTACCCCGAAAAAAAAATCCAACATGGGGACAAGGTGCTTTGGGGTGGGGGGCGCACAGAGCCTGGTACGGTTCAGGAGGAGGGGGGGGGGCGCTCGCTCTTCCCCACCCCCTTTCCAGACTGGCCGGGCTGCGTGCTCGGATAAGGGTCTAGTATGGATTTTGAAAAAAAACGCCCAAACTCCAAAAAACGGCCGTTTATGAGCACCAGTGTGCATGGAGCCTTACAAGTAACTGTCCATTTTTCTTATTATTTCTATTAAAACTCAAGTAAAAGAAAAAGTTTTGGCTTTAGATACACTTAAGGGGTAACTCCACTTTTGTGGGGGAAAAAAATAGCAAATAAAGAAAAAATAACATAACACATATAATTGCGACACTAATCATTTTGTAATTAAATGTTATTTAAAAATTACCTTTCCTTTTCGATCTGTAATTTTCAGACTGCAATATGGTTACCTGGGGTTGTTCTGTACACAGAGTGTGTACTGACCACGCCCCAGGAACGTCATTTCCTGCTTGTGTGATTGGCTCACCAATTTTCCCAGAAGTCTGCCTAAGATACAAGTCAGATTTCAGGCATCCCTTGCAACAAAAAATGTCATTTTTTGAGAGATACTTTCAATAGGAACCCGTCTAAAGGGATGCAGGCCCAGCAGATTTCCTCGTTAGTGCCCTGCTGCTGCCAAACCTGACAGTTAATTATGAAACCACTCCCATTAGTCCTACTCAGAACAGAGGCACAGAGAAACACACAGGCCCCTTTCACACTGGGCCATCGGCGGTAAAGCGTCGCTTTACCGTCATTTTTGTGGGGGTTTTTGGCCGCTAGCGGCCGAAAAAGGGTTAAAACGACCCGCAGAGTGCCGCTGCGGCGGCGCTTTGGCAGCGGTGCCCATTCAGTGCAATGGGCAGAGGCGCTTTAGGAGCGGTGTATTCACCGCTCCAAAGGTGCTGCTTGCAGGACTTTTTTTTTAACGTCCTGCCAGCGCATCGCCTCAGTGTGAAAGCACTCCGGCTTTCACACTGACACTTCAGGGGTGCCGTTTTTCCGGCGCTTTACAGGTGCTATTTTTAGCCCAAAAGCGCCTGAAAAACGTCTTATTGTGAAAGGGGTCACAGGGATTTCTTCAGAATAAAAAAAGGTAGGAATCTGCAACAAATGTTGTTATAATCCTTGCATTGTACATAGATCACCCAGAGGGGAATGTTTTTTTTTCCACAAAAGGGGAGTTACACTTAAAAGCTGAGTTTTTTTTTTCTTTTGGGTGGGGGGGGGGTTAAAGTGGAGTTCCACCCACTTTTACAACTCTTCAGCATCCCTCACTAAACTGTGCACTGTAAACGAATTGGATATTTTTAAATTTTTTTTCTCAGCACCTACTGTATATCTGCTGTATTCATTTTTCACTTCCTCCTCCCTGGCCGCGGCCCATCGCATCATTTCCTGTTTGCAATGCCTTCTGGGAAGGGGCGACAACTTCCTCTGACACTGCCGTTGCTATGGAAACCTGACCTGAAACCTATTACACTGCTTGTGCTGCACTGAGCATGTGTGAGATCTGCAAGCATGAGATCCAGGAAGAAATACAGTCTGGCTTCAGATGCCCACACTTAAGATGTCCACGGCCTGCTGTAAGTTTATAAAATAACAAACTACTGCTATAAACTAACAAAACAGACCTTAGTTTACAGACTAACTTTACTAGAATACATTAAAGTGGTTGTATACCTATATTTGTAACTTTTACCTACAGGTAAGCCTATAATAAGGCTTACCTGTAGGTAAAAAAAATATCTCCTAAACCTTACAGGTTTAGGAGATATTCCCCTCGCAATGAGCCGCTAACTGCAGCGGCGCATGCGCACAGGGGACTCTCGGCTGACAGCCCGGCATGCCGGGCAGAAGTCTCCCGCGCGCATGCGCGGGAGTGACGACATCGCGGCTCCGGCCACTCACAGCGCCGGAGCCGCGATACCCGGAAGACACGCCGAGGGGAGATGTCGGCTCCCTCGGCGTGGACCAGGTGAGATGCCGGCGCCTCGTTCTAAGGTAAGTATCTCATAATGAGCTAGTATGGGGTGCATACTAGCTCATTATGCCTTTTCCCTTGCAGGGGTAAAAAAAAAAAAAAAATGACAGCGGGTATACAACCGCTTTAAGCTTGTGTATTATAGGGGTATTTTTATTTAAAAAGTATAATTTCGGCCAGAACACCACTTTAAAGCACTAAACACTTTAGGTATAGGTAGTGGTGTGCACTGCAATACCTGCAGACAGCTCCTAGTCAGTCTTTATGATTGGTCACTGCTGAACATGTGACTACTCTGACAGCCAATCATCAGATGATCGGAAGCTGGCATTAAGACCCTCTTAAAAGGCTACCAGGCAGAGGTTAATATACAGTACTTATAATATACTTATAAGGCCAGCAGATCCAATGTTGTCCTATTCTCTCACATTGCCTCCTACTCCAGGTCCTGTCCTGATCTGCCATCCACCTTTTTCCAATAAATTATTTGATTTTGGCTAGCAAAACAAACATTTACCATTACACACAAGAGCTAAAAAAGTAATTAGTATGTTTGGAAAGCAATTATAGTGACATTATTATTCGTATTATTATGATATATTATGTGAACCAAGGTATTCAGTTTGGTTTAAAATAAATAGGCCATCAATCATTTAATGATTGTTATTTGTATAATTTGTGTATATGTCAGACTCCTGTGCTTCATTGATATAGAGTAAGACACATAGATTTATAAATCAAACATTTTACTGCTGTGTACTCTTGGCATAAGCTGAGTCCTGATTATATAAAGTCCACTGTGCTTAGTATAGCTAGGTTTAGATGAAATTTTGAAAAAGCAGATCTTTGATGGGCCACAAACTGATTGACCACAGCGGTATTGGTAGCCTTTAGCTGGTGCAGTTTGCTGTGAATTAAAATGTTTTCTTTAGGTGTTACTACACTATCACTCCATAGGCTGTATAAGTTCAAATCAATGATAAAGTATTTCAAACTGCAAAAAATTGACAAAGGAGTTCCAATTCTTGGTTTCACTGAAAAATATAGCTGAGTAGATACACTATATTACCAAAAGTATTGGGACACCTGCTTTTAAACGCACATGAACTTTAATTGCATCCCAGTCTTAGTCTGTAGGGTTCAATATTGAGTTGGCCCACCCTTTGCAGCTATACCAGCTTCAACTCTTCTGGGAAGGCTGTCCACAAGGTTCACGAGTGTGTCTATGGGAATGTTTGACCATTCTTCCAGAAGTGCATTTGTGAGGTCAGGCACTTTTGTGGATGAGAAGGACTGGCTCGCAGTCTGAGCTCTAATTCATCTCAAAGATGTTCTATCGGGTTAAGGTCAGGACTCTGTGCAGGCCAGTCAAATTCCTCCACCCCAAACTCACTCATCTATGTCTTTATGGACCTTGCTTTGTGCACTGGTGCACAGGCATGTTGGAACAGGAAGGGGTCATCCCCAAACTGTTCCCACAAAGTTGGGAGCATGAAATTGTCCAAAATGTCTTGGTAGTCTTGGTAGTATGCTGACACTTTCAGAGTTCCCTTCACTGGAACTAAGGGGCTGAGCCCAACCCCTGAAAAACAACCCCACACCATAATCCCCCCTCCAACAAATGATTTGGACCAGTGATTTGGACATCTGCGTATAAAGGCAGGCATCCCAATACTTTTGGTAATATACAGTGCCTTGCAAAAGTATTCACCCCCTTGGCTTTGTACCTATTTTGTTACATTACAGCTTTTTGTTCACGTTTTTCAAATCTGAATTATATGTGATGGATCAGAACACAATAGTCTAAGTTGGTGAAGTAAAATTAGAAAAATATATACATAAACAATTTTTAGAAATAAAAAACTGATAACTGGAATGTGCATATGTATCCACCCCCTTTGTTATGAAGCCCATAAAAAGCTCTGGTGAAACCAATTACCTTCAGAAGTCACATAATTTATGAAATGATGTCCACCTGTGTGCAATCTAAGTGTCACATGATCTCTCATTACATATACACACCTTTTTGAAAGGCCCCAGAGGCTGCAACACTTAAGCAAGAGGCACCACTAACCAAACACTGCCATGAAGACCAAGGAACTCTCCAGACAAGTAAGGGACAATGTTGTTGAGAAGTACAAGTCAGGGTTAGGTTATAAAAAAATATCCAAATCTTTAATGATCCCTAGGAGCACCATCGAATCTATCATAACCAAATGGAAAGAACATGGCACAACAGCAAACCTGCCAAGAGACAGCCGCACACCAAAACTCACAGACCGGGCAAGGAGGGCATTAATCAGAGAGGCAGCACAGAGACCTAAGGTAACCCTGGAGGAGCTACAGAGTTCCACAGCAGAGACTGGAGTATCTGTACAAAGGACGACATCAAGTCGTACACTCCAAAATGCTATGTTGGTGCAAACCCAACACATCACATCACCCAAAGAACACCATCCCCACAGTGAAACATGGTGGTGGCAGCATCATGCTGTGGAGATGTTTTTCAGCAGTCGGGGCTGGGAAACTGGTCAGAGTTAAGGGAAAGATGGATGGTGCTAAATACAGGGATATTCTTGAGCAAAACCTGTACCACTCTGTGTGTGATTTGAGGCTAGGACGGAGGTTCACCTTCCAGCAGGACAATGACCCCAAACACACTGCTAAAGCAACACTTGAGCAGTTTAAGGGGAAACATGTAAATAGTCAAAGCCCAGGCCTCAATCCAATAGAAAATCTGTGGTCAGACTTAAAGATTGCTGTTCACAAGCCATCCAACTTGAAGGAACTGGAGCAATTTTGCAAGGCGGAATGGGCAAAAATCCCAGTGGTAAGATGTGGCAAGCTCATAGAGACTTATCCAAAACGACTTGGAGCTGTGATAGCCGCAAAAGGTGGCTCTACAAAGTATTGACTTTAGGGGGGAACTTTAGGGGGGTGAATAGTTATGCACTTTGACTTTTTCTGTTATTTTGTCCTATTTGTTATTTACTTCACAATAAAAAAAAACAAAAAAAAACCTTCAAAGTTGTGGGCATGTTCTGTAAATTAAATGATGCAAATCCTCAAATAATCGATGTTAATTCCAGGCTGTGAGGCAACAAAACACGAAAAATGGCAAGGGGGGTGAATACTTTTGCAAGGCACTGTAGAGTAGATCATAAATGAGGGCTTCAGTATATAAACTGTATCTTTCAGATATGTTGCCAAGGCATATAAAAGAAGATGTACAATATAGTTTCTAAATATAAAATAATTGCAGGGTGCAATGAACTAATAAATTTTAAAAGCTGCATCATTTTCAGATGTGCTATAAGGTCAGCAAAACTGCGAGTAATCACAATCATTAATTAACATGACTTATTTTTTCACAACGTACCTGGTTTATTTGTCATACACGTCATATCCACATTATTTCTTTTTAACGTAGCAATGTTAGCTGTACATATTATGATGCATTTGTTAGAGAGAACCAT
The DNA here is from genome assembly GCA_037952925.1 of Lithobates clamitans. NCBI lineage: Eukaryota > Metazoa > Chordata > Amphibia > Anura > Ranidae > Lithobates > Lithobates clamitans. Next base: position 5,937,066 of record JBBGZY010000049.1, read on the forward strand.
TGCTTCAATAAAAGAATTGTACCTTTAAGAAACAGGTACCGCTAAATTGGGGGGTTCAATTAATAAGCATTTATTTTTAGTGAAAGAGAAATGATCAGTGCTGGAAAATAGTGCTTAAAAGAGACGTATGGAGTTTTTTATTCCTCCAATCATACTTATTTAGGTAGATGCAGCATTGGTCCCACGCCGGCTCTAACACTGAGAACCGAGTGAAGAAACTTCCGATTTCTCGGTTCTCATGGCTCCCCGAGCCTTGTCAGTCACCGCTCTCTGCTCTGCCCCCCTTCGCTCACTGGAGCACTGGGCTGTAGAGGGGGCGAGAGCGGCTGGCTCAGGCTCTGAGCAGCTCGCCGAGAGGCTGAGCCAGGTGCCAGCTCTGTGACATTAGCCAACAGCGGGTTTCAGCCCCCTGTCTGCTGAAAATGGGTCACAGGAGTGCAGAACGAACTGCACTCCTGTGATCCATAGAAGAAGTACAGCCAAACAAGCTTTGGCTGTATTTCTCCTTTAACGAAATATCTTAAAATACAAAATGATCCTTTTCAGTTGAAAGATTTGATGCAATCAAATTTATGATCCATCCATCAAATGTCAAAGGAACATTGACTGGGTTTGCCAGAGCCTGAGAGTACGCAATGTTGCTAAAAAGAACAGAAATAACACAGATTCACATAAAGAAAATAACCACACATGGTCATTTCAATTGGTTTTGCAAAATTTAACAGGGGTCCTCTTCAAATGAGGAATTGCCAAAACCTGGAACCATCCCTTTGTGATTATCTAACTGAAAAAGAAAATGTTGTTGCCTTGCAGTGAAGCAGCCTGGGGGCATTCTGTAAGTGGTAGGCACACACGAATCATTTTTCCTATTTGTATGATTATTTTACTGCTTATTCTTAAAGACTGCACAAAGCTATGTTTAAATTACGGGCATTTCCTGCAACAGAAATTGTATTTCGGTGAAATACTTTCTAAAGTCCATCCACACCTAGAGGAATGTAGATATTTTGTTTCTGATTACAACATCGAGGTTGCTCAAGTGGTTTGCTGAAGGCAAATCCCCCCATTAAGCTGATTTAGTGAAAGGACATAATAAGATAAACATCAGTTTCTTCAGAATAGAAACATTTATTAATTTTCAAAATGCTTGCTAAATTTTTAGTAATGTACTATATACTACACTATATGGCAAAAAAATAAAAATAAAAATGTGAACACATGACCACTGCAGCTACATAAGCTCGTTGGACATCCCATTCCAAATCTATGGTAACTATTATGGAGTGCCCCCCCCCCCCCCCCCCCGTGCAACCATAACGGCCTTCAGTCTTCTGGAAGGGTTTTCCTGCAGGAGAAAAATGGGTTCATAATCGGTGTTCTAATTCATCCTAAAGGCGTTCAAAAGGGTTGAGGTCAATGCTGTATGTAGGTTACTTGAGACAAAAGGGTTGAGGTCAATGCTGTATGTAGGTTAAGGTCAAGCAAAAGGGTTGAGGTCAATGCTGTATGTAGGTTACTTGAGTTCCCACTCATAGGGACTATGAGTAAGCTCCATTTTGAGTGAAACGCGTAGGGATTATACATTCAGGTGGAACTATCTGTACTATAGAGAGTTTGAATACATTGGATTGATGGCTTTTACATGATGAGCCACTTCCTTTTCTTGTGGAAAGTCAAGTTTGTGAAGTGTGTCCAGTATGTAGCTCACCCTAAAGGGGTTGGTTCATTTCAGATCATTCATTTCAACAACAATCTTTCAATACATTTAATGTGTTTTATGCATTTAGATACCTGTAAAAGCCTTCTTTGCGTAGATAGCCAAAATTCCCTGAGAAGACAGCTGGGTGCTGTGATGCCATCATCCCCAGCAGACTCAGAGCTGTCACTGAAATGTTCTCCTTCACTCCTTCATCAGTGGCTAAATTAAGGGCTCTTTTATACAGGTTTTGCCCTCTGAAGAGCAATCTGCCGCAGGCTGCTTTTCAGAGTGCATTTCACTGGTGGTGAGGTGCATTATGTCAACTCCTAACCTCCTGTTTTAATTCCTAAAACCGCACACTGCATTGTGGCACGGCCCCATTCAGTTGAATGGGTCACATTTGGCAGATGATACTGCGAAGGGGGATAATTTTTGCCGCATGAACACCTCCATTTGCTTGGTCAGCATAGAGAATAATTAGCCACTCCCAGAAGAGGAGAGGGCAATGACATGCAAAGCGGGGTCTGTGCTAGGGCATTGGCTCTTCCTTAACCAGTTCCAGACTGCCCACCACACATTTACTGTGGCAGGGTGGCCGGGCCGCACGAAACAACGTACCTGCACGTTGCCGTGGTCTGGGGCGTGCATACGTGCTGCTGGCGACCTGCTCCCGCTGTGATTGGACACAGCGGGGGCCAATCAGCGGGTCCATCGGATGCGATGTCCGCTGGGACCTGTAGATTATTGACAGGTGAGGCAGAATGGCGGTCTGCCTATGTAAACAAGGCAGACCGCCGTTCTGTAAGCGAGGAAGATGGAGATCTTGTGTTTTCTTCTAAGCAGGAACACAGATCTCTCTCTTCCTCCAGTTTGGGTACAGTGTTGAATGAACGTGCAACTGTCAGTTAAAGCAACGCAGTGCCGTATCGCAAAAAATGGCCTGGTCATGAAGGGGGTGAAACCATCCAGAGCTGAGGTGGTTAAAGCAGAACCCCGGGAAAAATGTTTTCCCATACAGTGGGGTTAACTGCTCCTTTTGTCCAGAGGCGCACAGAAAGGCGATCATTTGATCCTCCAGAAAACAGCACACCCCCCTGGCCCAGCCGGTGGACTGTTCCTGCCGTTCTCATGTCCAGAGCCAGTCTATGGGCGTGATGACATCAGGAACAGTCCATGCACAAGACCGCTACCATGCGGGTGGGGCGGGGATGGGGTCAGGACCATTTTAAGAGGTCAGATTTTCTAGCAGGTTCAGAGGAGCATTGCAAACCAAGTGTTTATGGAAAGGAAAAAGGCTGCAAGTCTGCAAGTGAGCATTTCAAATACACTAATCTGTGTTTTTACATGAATTCTTTAACCTCCCAAATCTTTATATTCAACATTGTCAACATTCTCTGTTGTGATAGCTGGCAATCAGTACATGGCGAGATTTTCCACATTCAAGAAATTTTCTAGATAGAAATGATGCATTCACAGCAGCCTAGTATGCATGTAATAAGCACTGTGCACATACATAACAGCATGCTTTATGTGTAAGCTTTGTGTGACTATACAACATCTCACGCACATATTTTGCATGCCTGTGAACATCTGTACATAAAACTCTAAATGAATGCCTTTTGTTTTTAGTGTGTACATTTAATATACAGATCCTGACTCAGCATCCCTGCTTTGGACTTTCTGGGTCTTGATGCAGAAAGAGAGTGTCAGCTCTCCTGCTGGTTTTTCGATTAAATAAAGTAAATGAAAAATCCAGCAGGGAAAGCGAGACTCTCGAATATTGGTGGTAGCATGAAGACATCAGTTTACAATTTAAAAAGAAACGTCACTGCCCTGCCCCCCCCCCCACCCCCCCACACACACACACACTTTCTTAGCTGGGCAATCCACAAAAACATCCAGAAAATCCAGTTTTCTGCATTCTGTAGGAATCCCTGCTCCATAGGTGTGTGCATTGGGATATGCCAATTACCCTAAATCACCCTATTTACTGCGTGCGTTCCCCCTGTTGCCTGGGCTTCCCCGTGTGTTGTGCCAGCACCCCCCCCCCCTGCAGTGCTGCTGGCTTCCCTCCTCTCCTCTCCCCCTGGCTATTGCGGGGGATGTATCAGAATGGAGAGTGGGGAAAGGGGTTAGTAAATATGTCATTGGCCCCTTTCTTTTCTAAATGAACACAGTGAACACACACTCAACGCGTTCTTTCATAACCAAAGCATAGTAAACCCTGTTTTACAGGAAGCTGCTCAGCACAGAGCACTACGTTCATTCACTGTCCAGTGCAGCTGAGGCTGCAGAGAAAGGCATGTGTGTTTGAGCTTTGGGGTGCACATCCTAATGCAATAGCCTGCGCACACCTATGCCCCTCTCCTTTGCTGCTCATTTTCTCTGTCATCATCAGGAGCTGACTGTTTCTTTGTGGTTCTTGCAGCTCGCCCTCTGATGACATGCATGTCGCCTGTGCAATGGTGCATCATCAGGGGTCCAGCTTCAAGAACCACGAGGAGGCAGCCAGGCCACTTATGAGGCACCATTGCACATGTGCTGTAGGGTACCCCAAAGCCTCCCGGGAGGCATGTCATGAGTATCCCAGAAGGCTGCAGGCAACTGAATATGTTGTTCTCGCCTAGGTGAGAATCCAGGAAAAATCCATTTGTGAGAGAGAAAGGGGATAGGAGTGGAATGATAGACATTGGGTGGGGAAGGTGAAGGTCTGCTTTAACTAGTAAGCATGAAACAAACAAAAAAAAAACATAGTTTTTAAAATATATATTTTATATTTACCCCTTCAGCTTAAAATCATATTATTGGTTGTGGCGCCAATGTTGGATATATTACAGTAATGCCGCGTACACACGACCGGTTTAGCCGTCGGAATAAACTCTGAAGGTTTCTCCGACGGAACTCAGACGGAATTCCATTCCAGCGGTCTTTCCCACACACGGTCAACCCAAAGTCCGACCAAAGTCCGACCGTCTAGAACACGGTGACGTACAACACGTACGACGGGACTAGAAAAAGGAAGTTGAATAGCCAGTAGCCAATAGCTTCCGTCTCGGACTTGCTTCAGAGCATGCGTTGTTTTTGGTCCGTCGGAACAGCATACAGACGATCGGTTTTCCCAATAGGAATTGGTTCCGTTGGAAATATTTAAAACATGTTCCATTTCTAGGTCCGTCAGAATTTTTGAAAAAAGAAGTCCGATGAGGCATACACACGATCGGAATAGACGATGAAAAGGTTCCGTCTGACTTTTTCTTTCGGACATTCAACTCCTGTGTACAGGGCATAAGAGTACAGTTGGAACATTTTTATATAAAACTTTCATGAAAAATTGAGTCCGTGATTTACTATGTTGTTCATTTCTGGATTTGTGTATTATGGGAGCTTCTTTGGAAATTTTATACATGGTCAAATGGAATGTGCTAAATTGATTTGCATTTGCATTATATTTTTTTTTTTGGTGTGTTAGCAGGTTCATGTTAGGACATGGGGAAGTACATTCTCATGCCCCTGGTGGCACTGCTAATGGACAACACTTGTCCCTGGTAGACATCCATCTCTGCTCTCCTTGTTAACACTTCTGGATATGACACTCTGGCCGAATGCCATTCACGTTCGCCTATTTAGCACACCTGTGCAGCATTTCTGAGCTAGTGCATCAGACTCCGCCATGTGCAGATATTCTGCCTTTCTCTGCCATTTATTTGGGACCTAGTAGAGACCAGTGACACATTTGCACATGCACGATGGATTTCAGTGCTTGTGCACAAGTGCCCCCGTTTCTGGCAGCTGAGTGCTACAGCTGTCTGTGGTGCTTGTGCACAAGTGCAGAAAACTGCCGTGTGCGCACAGACGCACCGCACACATTTGTCTGTTCTGCGCATGCTCTGCATTTTGCACCTGTGTGCTTTTAGCAACTCATTGCCTCATGGTATTGCTACGTCACACCTATCTAGTGTTGCCATCCTACCAGATTGAAACTTACTGACACAACACCCAAAATTTACTGGCACAGACATGTTTTTACTGGCATTTCCAATAGTGACACAATTTCAGTTTTAAGTGCAAATGTTAGTATTTAGGCTAAAAACAAGTCCAATATTAGTAATGTGATTTAAGGTAGATATTAAGGCAAAAACATATTTCTTATTTTATTTTCAATATAGTAAGTAAGTAGCTCAGGCACAGGACTCGGGAGGGCAAGAAATTAGAATGGGCAGGTACACACACATGACAGTGACAGCAGCACAGATATGATGACACCTCACCGACATGTACCCTTCTGAGTCACAGTGGTAGTCTCTCTCCATGCCAGGTGGTCCCTTTAGGCCACTCCAGTCCAAACAGCACTGTTCCACTCCTGGCTTGCCTTGCTGCCATCCCACAGACCCACATACGAGGCTCCAGCCGCTTGCGCCATGACATCACACGACACGCTCAGACACCACCTCTGCCAGACCCCCCCCCCCCCCCACCAGCACTGCCCGAACACACTGTAGTCTCGGCTGGCTCCAGACCAGAACTGCGCAGCTCTGAGCTGAGCGCTACAGCCATATTTTTCACTGGCAACCTTTTCCCATCACTGGCGTTTACAGGCAGGAGAAAAGTGCCCGTTTTTTACTGGCTGCCATTAAAAATACTGACAGTTGGCAAAACAGCACCTATCCCAGGAGGCAGCGGGGCCTGGCCAGGGCTGGAACATAGGAAGTGATGCTTTGCAGCACAAAGATCAATACAAAAGAAAAAAATTATATATATTTTTTTACATTTCTGTAAGCGCAAAGGGCAGGAAAAAAAAAGGTTACTGGGTAAAGTTCTGCTTTAATCTTTTGGTAATATTTTTGATTGGTGGAATCTCAGATTGATGTATGTGATCACTCTTTACTTTTTTATACGACATTTAGAAATGGGCACCATATGGTATGATTATATAGAGAAAGCCAAAAGATCATCAGGATCCATAGGTATTTTTTTTATCTGTGTAGGTCTCCATGAGGGCACCTCCGAAATAGAGCATTGATCATACTCTGCATTTCAGGATAATGTATTTCTGGAAAGAAGAGAGTCCACTACTAAAATGCTGATCTTTTACAGTATTCATCCAGCCAGTACTCAAATCAAGGGATCTCACATGTTCCTTGGCTAAGGTGACAAAAACAAATATAAGGCAGTGCACATAGAAACGTGTAAAAAAAGAAAAAAAAAGGCCTAATCAAACAAAATACAACATAAAACAATAGTCGCTGATCTTTATGTGCAATCTTGAATAATCAATAAATCCAAATATGTGGATCTCAAGGTGCCAGATCATAACTTTTTTTTGTTTAGTTAGACCTTTCAGGTTTACTTACAGAGTAATATACAATACACACAAACATGATGTACTGTATAGTAGAATGTTATCACTGGCATATTATATGAGGTACAAAGCTATTTTTCAAGAATGTCTATTGCTGATGGCCATGTAAAAAAGCACATATCTCAAGGTGAGTGATGTACATTTAAAGGTATAGGTCACCTTTACCAAAAAACTGCCTATGCAGATAAGAAACATCTGTAGATAAAAACAAACTGTGCAGCTTTGACCACAGTTGAGTAATGCCCTTGCTATAGGCGTAGGCCATTTACGTAACTCATGAAGCCTGACTGGAAATCTCCTAAGACATTGCTAAGAGTCTCCTATTTGTTACTGTTCATCTTCACCATTATGGGAGTGAGCTCTTTCTCAAAAACCCTCACATGCACCTTCTTTTCCTCTGAGGCAGTAGCTCTGAGCTCTGTGCTTGACAGCTGTGAAGGTAAACAGTAACAGCTAGGCATCTCTTAGTAACTCTCTGAGCCATTTCGGAGGTCTCTAACCACCTTCAGTGGGTAAGAGGTGAGTGCTGCATTTTATTTTTTGATGTGTGGTCAAGGTATATGATCCTAACCAAGCTGTTGGTGAGTTTGGTGCCAAACATTTTCGCAAAAAGTTTATCTGGTCTTTACCTGGTTGTGCATAGCCGAAATGTGAGCTCTCGATATGATCAATTACTCCTTGACCCAAAGGGATGTACCCGTATGTCCTCTGGTTGAAGCGGGCAGCTGCAGTCATGAAACGGTATTCGCACCACACATGTGAAGTATCTCCAAGAACGTTATAGCAAGAGCAATAATTCTAGCACCAGACCTCCTGTGTAACTCAAAACTGGTAACCTCTAAAGACTTATAAAACTATAAATGTTTTAGGTACCATAGTTTGGTGGCGTTCCACAAGCATGAGTTTAATGCGTGACAGGTTAGGTATCTATTTACTCGGCATGACATAATTTTTTTTTATTTTACCAACCAATTGAGTATTATATTGTGTTTTTGTCCATCAAAATGCACTAAAGTGTATTTTTTTCCAAAAAATTGCATTTGAAAAACTACTACTACCATGTGACATAAAAAATTGCAACCACCATTTTATTCTCTAGGGCCTCTGCCTAAAAAAAAAAGTATGTATAAGAATAGGCCATATGTTTAACCATAACAATCTTTATAAAATAATGACTTAGCTTAGAGCACAAACGGAGGCTGTAGATGTTCCTATGCAAATACCATCTTTCTTAAATCTATCATCTGCATAGGTCAAAGTAACATAGCTTGAGCTTTATATTACTTGGACTCTAACCAAGATATATTATTTCTATGTCTTTGAGTCAGCTTTTTTTCATGGTGATTTCATAGGCCAAGAGTTTCCAACCATCCTTGATTGTCAACGATATTATGAGGTCGATTTGTCTAGCAGTGGCAGCTGGTGCTCAAAATTTTAGGGGGGCGCAAACAAACTGAAAAATACTGAACCCCCCCGTGTTCACTGTGTCCATCAAATGCAGCCATTGTGCCCATCAAATGCAGCCACTGTGCTCATCAGTTGCAGCCATTGTGTCCATAAAACGCAGCCACTATGCCCATCATTTGCAGCCACTGTTGCCCATCAAACGCAGACACTTGTGGCCATCAAACGTAGCCACTTGTGCCCATCATATGCATCCACTTGTGCCCGTCGAATGCAGCCACTTGTGCCCGTCGAATGCAGCCACATGTGCCCATCATATGCAGCCAATTGTGCCCATCATATGCAGCCATTGTGCCCATCAATTGCAGCCACTGTGCCCATCATATGCAGCCACTTGTGCCCATCATATGCAGCCAATGTGCCCATCAAATGCAGCCACTTCTGTCCATCATATGCAGCCACTTGTGCCCATCAAATGCACCCACTTGTGCCCATCAAATGCAGCCACTTGTGCCCATCATATGCAGCCACTGTGCCCACCAACCCCCCCCCACTCGCGGCTCTGGCAGCACCCAACCCCCACGCGTCTCTGGCGGCAGCACCCCCTGCGCGAGCATGGCTCGGGCAGCACCGAACCCCCCGCAAGGGCAGCTCTGGCAGCACCGAACCCTCTCTTCGCGCATGGCTCTGGCAGAGGGGACTTACCGCAGTAGCTCCTCCAGCGTGTCTTCTCCACTCCTCTTCCTAAGTGCCAGGCATCCAATAAGGTGGCCTGGCGCTTTGGCCAATCAGGAAACAGGTCTTCCGCCCTGCCTCCTGATTGGGGGGAGGAAGGTTAGTGTGAAAATAGCAAGAATTCATTTGCTTTCGTCACACAATTGGGTGGGATCAGTGCAGCCTTGCCCCAGTGCAGCTTTGTGGGATCGCCGCGATCCCTGCTGACATACACAGCCGTGTGTAAATTCAAATACGGCGCCGAGACTGCAGGGACTCAGCGGAGCCGAGATACACATACCCGAGAGTCCTCGGCTTTTCTCGGTGCCGATTACAGTCCCGCCCCGCAAAGCTGCACTGGGGCAAGGCTGCATTGGAGAAAAGCTGCACTGACAAGGCTGCACTGACAAGGCTGCACTGACATGGCTGCACTGACAAGGCTGCACTGGGGCAAAGCTGCACTTACAAGGCTGAAATGGACACTGGGGCAAGGCTGCACTGACAATTCTGCACTGGGGCAAAGCTGCACTGACAAGGCTGCACTGACAATTCTGCACTGGGGCAAAGCTGCACTGACAAGGCTGCACTGACAATTCTGCAATGGGGCAAAGCTGCACTGACAAGGCTGCACTGACAATTCTGCACTGGGGCAAAGCTGCACTGACAAGGCTGCACTGACAATTCTGCACTGGGGCAAAGCTGCACTGACAAGGCTGCACTGACAATTCTGCAATGGGGCAAAGCTGCACTGACAAGGCTGCACTGACAATTCTGCACTGGGGCAAAGCTGCACTGACAAGGCTGCAATGGACACTGGGGCAAGGCTGCACTGACACTGAAAAGGCTGCAGATGGACACTGATAACGCTGCATTGATGGGCATTTTAATGTAAGTTTTTCTTCCTTAAACTTTACTCCTAAAAGTTTTTTTCCAAAAAAATTCCCTCCTAAACTTGGGGTGCGTGTTATACGCCGATAAATACGGTATATATTGGTTTTGATTTGTTTATGGCACCTTAAAAGTCCCATTATGCTTTCCCTACAAAAATGTAATAAAGTAGGTTATCAGTGCCGTAAACCTCAAAAATCCCTAGACAACAGTGGCGGCCCGTGTACTGTGGGCCCCTTTCAGGACGCCGGACGCATGGATTTCTATGGTGGGGGTGGGAGGGGGTGGTACTTTTTCCTTTCCCTACACAAATATTTACAACATAGGGATGCGGTGCCTCTTGACTACCCAACATCCAGCAATTATTACATTTTTACTTTATTACATCTTTGCTTCTCTTTTTCTTATATTTATTTCTTATCATCAATTAATTGCTTAAAGTGGAGTTCCACCCAAAAGTGGATACACTAAGGCAAAGCACTGTGGTGCGTTGCAGTAAATTGCCAAATAGTGCATGTCCAATTTTCCTTCATGTTGGGGTGCATTGGCAGTCCATTCATTTCAAAGGGCTGCCTTAACGCAATGCACGTTAACACATGACATAATGAGTGGTAATGCACCGTAAAAACGCAAAGGAGACCTAACTGTTTTTTGTATTGGTGTCATAATTAAAGTAGAAGTCCACCCTAAAATTAAAATCCTTGCATCTATAGACACCCACCATCTAAAACTAACCTATCTAGCCCTGTAAAGAAAAAAATCGGTATACATACCTTTTTTTGAAGCCAACCAAACCGATCTCCAGCGGCGGAAGCTCTGCAGAGGACACAGCCGACAATGACTGTGAAATTAATAGGGAATGACGTCACCCATAGAGTTACTATGGGGCTTCCATTGTCGCCTGCCTCCTCTGCACCTGACTCCACAGCAAAGCCGCGGCTGACAGCTTAGAGTGGGATCGGGTCAGATTAGCTTGAGAAAAGGTATGTATACTGATTTATTCTCTACATGGTTAGATAGGTTAGTGTTAGATTGTGGATGTCTGTAAATGCAGGGATTTTAGATTTAACCAATTGAACTCCCACATCTGTATAGCTTCTATGGACTTGAACTAGATTTATATGTTTATAGGATCTATATGTTTCCTTTATGATGTTTGTGCTGAAGATAAGCAGACTTTTGTGTTATGTTTTCTGGAATTAAGTCAACTCCATTTTGCTGCTGAAAGTACTGTTTTTGTTTGCTTTGAAAAAAAAAGAAACACTTTTATGTTTTTGGGTTTTTTTTAACAGAGAATTTTTTATTAAACAAATCAGCATTACAATACTAGAAATTAGTACAATCATTACGGTGAGAATAGTGACAACAAGATTTTCCCTTAAGCGATATCCACTACTTATCAGATGTTCCAGTTGTGCAAATGTCAGAAATTACACTCAACAATACTCCTCATGGCATCATAACATTATAAACTCTTAGATAAGATAAGGTAAATAACCCGATATTCAATCAATCCTGATAGGGGTGATGGGGGGGAGGGATGGGGGGCGAGAAGAAAAAGAGGGGGGGAAGGGAGGGAGGAAGGGGTGGGGGGGGGAAGGGAGAGGGGGGGGTGAAGGGAAATGGGCACGAGAAGAATAGACGTGAGATATAGGATGTCCTCCACTATGTTTCACGTCCTACCTATGGGGTAGGGGGTACAGGATCTCCGGACGCGTCCACCCAGGATGACCAGATTTTATCAAACTTCCCCGGGCATTGCCTACTTTCATACGTCAATCTATACAGGGGGAGTACCTTATTCACCGACCTTATCCACGAGGCTAGGGTAGGAGGCTCCACCAGTTTCCATCGCAGTAGAATTTCCCGCCTAGCGTAGTACAATGTGAAGGTTAGACAAAATTTTTCTATACCTATCTCCCTCAACATCCTCCAGATGACTGAGCAATAGTATTTGGGGATCCACCGGCAAGTTTGAGCCTATGACGTTACTCAGTGTAGAGGCCACTGCCGACCAGAAGGGTCGGAGTTTGGGACAAGACCAGACCATGTGCCAAAAAGTGCCCACTTCCTGCCTGCATCTCTGACAGTTGGGATCTCTTTGATGGTAGATGCACGCCAATCTCTGTGGGGTGAAATACGCTCTGTGTAGGAACTTAAATTGTATAAACCTGTCTTTTGCAGCGATCATGGAGGGAATGTAGGAGATTAGACATTCCATTCCTCCTCATCCAAAGAGGGAATGTCAGCCCTCCACTTCTCCCAGGTTTTAGTTAGTTTGGCATCATACTCCACTGTAAGGTATAGGAATAGTGTTGAGAGAGGCCTACCCATCACACTGGAAGTCAAGAGCCGTTCAATGGAGTCTGGTTCCAGAGTGAGGGGGGCAGGGAATTGAGCCTCAAAGGAGTGCTTCAGCTGCCAGTATCTGAATTGGAAGGAGGACGGGATAGCAAAGGATTGCCTCAGGGCTTGGAAAGTCATAAGCCTGCCATCCTTAACTATATGTTTTAATGTAAGGATTCCCTTTTTTGCCCAGAGAGAGGGGTTTGGTATAGTGTAAAAGTGGGGGAGCATAGGGTTACCCCATAGGGGCATGTGAGGCGAAATGTAGTTGGGCTTCCCATATATTTTCCTAGCCTCCTTCCAGACCCTCACAGTGGTTCGCATCGGAGTTGGACAAGCTGGCCCTGAGACCACGAAATGGGAGATTGCTCAGGGCAGCAAAGGAACCAAGAATGGCTGCCTCCAGAGTGACCGCCGGATTCTGCGTGGGCTGGGAGAACCACCACCGAATCGTGACCAGGACGGTGCCCGGTAGTAGATTTGAAAATTTGGTAGCGCTAGTCCCCCCCCCGAAAGTGGGAGATATAAGAGATATAAGATCTGCTTGGCCACCCTGGGTGGCCTCCCAGCCCAGACTCTCCAGCCTTCGGAAAAAAGTCCTAGGGATGTGTATGGGTGTGTTACGGAAGAAGTAGAGATATTTGGGAAGGAAAATCATTTTTAGCAAATTGATTCTGCCAACAGGGGTCAATGGAAGGGAACGCCAGGCAGCACACCTATCCGTAAGCTGTGTCATGAGTGGACGCAAATTGTTCTCCATGTAGTCTTGGACTTCACCGCTAATTTTAATTCCCAGGTACCTGAAGTCATCCACCCACTTAAGCTGTGGGTGTGGTGTCCTAGGTGTCGAGGGATGGAGCGGGAAAATAACTGATTTATCCCAATGAATGCGAATCCCAGAGTACCCACCAAATCTGTTAATGAGATCGAGCGCAGTCTGCAAAGAGGACGACGCATCCGCTAGATAAAGCAGAGCGTCGTTCGCGTACAGCGATAACTTCTCTTCAATGGGACCCACCTGAAGTCCCCTTTCCCCAGGGTCGGCCCTCAACAATATAACCAGGGGCTCCATCGCCAGAGCAAATAAACCCGGGGAGAGGGGACACCCCTGTCGTGTGCCTCGAAACAATTGGAACTTCCCCGAGAGGCATCCGTTGGTACGTATTCTAGCTGAGGGGCCATGGTATAGCATGCGAATCCATTTCGTGAAACCCGGGCCAAATCCAAATCGCGAGAGCACTTCCCATAAGTAGCCCCACTCGACGGAGTCAAAAGCCTTCTCCGCGTCGAGTGAGGCCACCATTCCTTTAGTCACCTCATCTGCCCTGTCTATGTGAGTATGGAGGCGTCTGATGTTAATGTCAGTTCCTCTCCCGGGCATGAAGCCGGTTTGATCCCTGTGGATGAGGGCAGTAATGACCAAGTTAAGCCTTTTGGCCAATACCTTTGCCAGTACTTTTGCATCCACGTTCAGAAGGGATATAGGGCGATATGAGGAGCATAACGTGGGGTCTTTCCCTGGCTTGGGTATCACCACTATGATCGCTTCGCTCATTGTGTCCGGGAGTTTCTCGAGGCGCGTCAATGCAGAGAAGAGGCCCTAAAGTTTATCAACTAGTTCTGTAGCATATTGTTTATAAAACTCCACAGGGATGCCATCTGGTCCTGGTGTTTTTCCTGTCTGCATTGATTTAAGTGCCTGTAGTATCTCCAGGGACATAATTGGGGCGTCAAGCTTGTCACGATACGTTACTGTAAGGGTTGGGATATCAATGTCATCCAGGTATGCAACCAGATCCTCCCCTCTATAGTCTACCCTGGACCTATAGAGGGATTCGTAGAACTCCGCAAAACAGCAATTGATCCCTTCCGGTGTATGGATCAGCTGTCCCGAGGAGTCCCTAATTTGTGAGATGTTCATCCCTTCCGCCTGTTCCCTGGAGAGCCAGGCCAATAGAGCCAGGCCAACAGACAGCCCGACCGCTCTCCCTGCTCAAAAATCCATTGGGATTGAGCCAACATTTTCTTCTAGGTAAGAGAGGTACGGAGACAGACCACCTCCTTCGTCATGAGTTGTAGATGCGAATAGTGCACAGGGTCTCCGGTACAAACAAAAAGAGCCTCCGCACTATTCGCCTCCCCTTCAGCCTTAATCAAGTCTGCCCTACGCTCTCCTCGGACTCTGGCAATGATGGTCTGGTAATGTCCCCTCATCATGGCTTTAAAGGCATCCCACACAACTACAGGGTCAGCCGAGCCCACATTTACAGCCCAAAAATCAAGCAATTCCATTCTAAATTGGGAGTCTACTGCAGTGTCTGTAATACAAAATCTGGAGAGCCTCCATATCCTTTCCACTGAGCCAAGGGAAAGGTCCAATGACAACAACAGGGGTGCGTGGTCGGAAATTCCCCTTGGCAGTATTTGTATGTCAGTGACCCGCGGGAGGACCTGACTCCCTGCAAAGACCAAGTCTATGCGGGAAAACGTTCTATGAGAAGCTGAGTGGCACGTGCATGCCCTGGTCTGGGGGTGACGCCACCTCCAGACATCAGTCAGGCCATAAGTATCCGCCCACTCAGCCAACCCAGGGCAATGATGTCCCGCAGGAGTTAGCCTATCAAAATCCGGGTCAGGGACCAGATTAAAATCACCCAAGATTACAATATTGTCAGATGCAAAGTCAGCCATCCTGCCAGTGATCTGATTGAGCAACACTTTTATGTTTAAAGGGGTTGTAAAGCCTCATGTTTTTTCACCTTAATGTATTCTATGCATTAATGTGAAAATCCTTCTGTGGTGCTGCAGCCCCCCCAAGCCCCCGTTTTACTTACCTGACCCCAATCCTTCTCCGGCCGGGAACGAGTACACCAGCTCTACCTGGTGTCTCGTGTCCTGATTGGATAGATTGATAGCAGCGCAACCATTGGCTCCCACTGCTGTCAATCAAATCCAATGACGCGCCGCTGGTGGGCGGGGCCAAGTCCTGCATTCTGTGTGAAAGGACACAGATGCGGGACTCGGGAGCACGCCCGCACGTGTGTCCACCAAGGAGAGCGCTTCTTCAACGTGTAAGGGGAGAGGAGACATATCGTTTGTTCCTACTAAGTAGGAACTGTCTCATCCCCCAGCCAGTAACTGTCTCCTCCCCCAGTAAAGAAACACTAACTAGGGAACACATTTAACCCTTTGATCGCCCCCTAGTGTTAACCCCTTCCCTGCCAGTGACATTTATACAGTAATCAGTGCATTTTTATAGCACTGATCGCTGTAAAAATGTCAATGGTTCCAAAAATGTGTAAAAAGTGTCCGATCTGTTGCAGTACCGCTAAAAATCGCAGATCACCGCCATTACTAGTAAAAAATAGATAATAAAAATGCCATAAATCTTTCCCATAGTTTGTAGACGCTATAACTTTTGCGCAAACCAATCAATATACACTTATTGTGATTTTTGCTAAATATGTAGAAGAATATATATTGGCCTAAACTGAGGAAGAAATTTGTTTTTTAAAAACATTTTGGGGATATTTATTATAGCAAAAAGTAAAAAATATTGTTTTTTTTAAAAAATTGTTGCTATTTTTTTGTTTATAGCGCAAAAAATAAAACCGCAGAGGTGATCAAATACCACCAAAAGAAAGCTCTATTTGTGGGAAAAAAAGGACGTCAATTTTGTTTGGGTACAGCCTCGCACGACCGCACAATTGTCAGTTAAAGCGACGCAACGCCATATCACAAAAAAATGGCCTGGTCATTAAGCAGCCAAACCTTCCGGTCTGTAAGTGGTTAAAGTCCACCGTTCTAGTGCATTGTTTCCCTATCATTCTCACAGAGAATTTGCCTGTAGTATAATTGTATAAAAGAGAGCAGCTCAAAGAAAACATCATAATCTCAGGTCCCAAAATTGTAGCATTCTGGAAACAGAAGAAAATTAAAAACATGAAAATAAAAAAATAAAATATATAGAAATAAAAAAATAGAAATTCTGGAAATAAAATTACCACTCAGACTCATAGTTGTAGACCTAGGTGACAATCGCACAACATAAATGATGCATGATACATCTGTATCAATTAAAAATATTTTAAAAAATGCACCTCCTAAATGTAGTCACTGCCTGCACCACTGCTTTCTGGAAGCAATCTAGGGTCACCTCAATCAAGCAATATTTCATTGCATTTCGGGCCGGTTCACACCTGAATCACACAGGAACACAGATTTTCAGCCCATTCATTTGAAATCACACTGGATCTCACAAAAAGTAATGCATGCACATCTTCTTTTTAAACATTCACC
Organism: Lithobates clamitans; assembly: GCA_037952925.1. NCBI lineage: Eukaryota > Metazoa > Chordata > Amphibia > Anura > Ranidae > Lithobates > Lithobates clamitans. Next base: position 5,953,775 of record JBBGZY010000049.1, read on the forward strand.
AACACCAAATTGTAAGGGACTGCGGTACCATGCAATCAGGGGTGGGCAAAGGCACTGAATTTGCGATTTGTCTTTGGGGTGTTGTTAAAAGTTTATTTACACCCGCAGCAGATTGCATTTTGAATGCAGCGTGGGAAACGTACACAAAACACACCTTTACTGCAACACATTTTGGTGTGAAACAGCCCTAAAGACCTAGAGTGCATTGAAGACCTCACTCAATCCATAACTACAAAGAAATATTTAACCAGTTCCTGCCCAGCCAATAGCAGATTGACAGCCAGGCAGTGGTTTTGTTATCCTGACTGAATGTCATTTTACATCCTGTCAGGATGCACCGATCACGCGGCCATGGGACTGTGCAGCAGCGCAATCTGTCACCAGCTGTGTCCATGAGACACACTGATGATCGATCATAGTACCGGCTCGCTGTCATTACCATGTGACCGCCGTGACCAATCACAGCAGGTCACATGACTGCTGTATGCAATGGATGGCTTCCTTTCATGTCATTCATTGGATACAACTGTGTTGCTAGCTGTGATTGGTCAAATCAAATCAAAGCCCATCTGTACCATGTGATTAGCTCTGGTCAATCACAGCTAATCAAAACAAAACTGACTGAATGATTCAGTTTCATTCAGTAAAATGCTTGCTTATAGCAATGTAATGCACTGCTATAAGCAAACAAAATGTGTAAAAAAAAACCTCCTGATAACTTCCCCAGAGTGGTACAATGTTACTATGGTAACATTATATTGCTCTGGTCATAGTGTGTTAAAAAAAAAAAGTAAAAAAAAAAAAGTTTTTTTTTAAATTATCAATTTTTATTTTATTTTTTTGTATTGTCACAAATTAGTATCCCTGATTACCGCCACACCTGTTATATGATAACTCAGTACTGCACTGGTGACATAATATGTGAAAATGTTTTTTTCCAAAAAATTCTGACAAAAAATTACAACTTAAAAAAACTCGCCATGCCTCTTACCAAATACCTTGGACTGTCTACTTTCCAAAAAGGGGTAATTTTGGGGATATTTGTGCTGTCCTGGCATTTTCGGGCCTCAAGAAATGAGATAGGCCGTCAGTACATCAGGATCGATCAACTTTCAGATATATTCCGTGGTTTGTGGACTCTATAACTTTCACAGGGACTAAATAATATACACTGATTTGGGTTATTTTCACCAAAGAAATGTAGCGGAATACACTTTGACCTAATTTTATAAAGAACAGAGACAAACAAAAATGCACTTTTTTCAACATTTTCAGTCTTTTTTGTTTATTTAGCAAAAAGTAAAAAACCCAGTAGTGATTAAATACCACCAAAAGAAATCTCTAATTGTTTGAACAAAATGCTAAAAATTTAGTTTGGGTACAGTGTTGCATGACTACGCAATTGTCATTTAAAGTGAGACAGTGCTGAAAGCTGAAAATCAGCCTGGGCAGGAAGAGGATAAAAGTGCCCGGTATTGAAGTGATTCAAAAAGAACTTGGTCCTAATATATTAAATGCAAAAACCTCTCACAGTTATTAAACCTTTCATATCTGTGGATATCTATGCCCGGAAGTGGGAGGAAATACCTGGATTATACAGGTATCTACTCTCCCCTTCCCCCTGAAAGGTGCCAAATGTGACACCGGAGGGGGGGAGGATTCCGAAAAGCGGACGTTACATTTTTAGGTGGAACTCCGCTTTAAGGTTCAACACTTCTCTTCCAGTCTCATCGTTTGGCCCTGTGTCCTCTTACACTTCCTGAGACTGAAAAGTTTCATACTTATGCTGGGATCACCATTGAGATATTTGTATAAAGCTATCATATCTCCTCTCAAGTATCTCTTCTCCAGGGAGAATACGTTTAGTGCTTGTAGTCATTCTTCGTAATTGAGGTCCTCCAGTCCCCATATTAATTTTTTTGCCCTTCTCTAAGCTCTCCAGTTCCAGCACATCCTTTCTAAAGGATTGGTGACCAGAAATCTTTCAATGGGAAATCTTCCAATGGGAACACTAGTTCTGGTGACCTGTGGGTCCCCAAGGAATTACTTTAAAGTGGTAGAAAACCGTCTGCTTTTATTTTTACCTACAAATAAGCTTATAATAAAGATTACCTGCAGGTAAAATGAATATCTCTAAACGTGCACTGTTTAGGAAATATTCTAGCCAGCAGCAGCTGGTGACCAGCACATGCACTCTGAAGGAGTGCATACCTGTGCCGTTCCTTCAGAGCTGTGTGCCGCAGCTAAGACTCCGGCGCACGCGTGGGAGTGACGCTCATCCAGCCAGAAAGCTGGAGTCTGCAATCCCAGAAGGAAGACCGGGTGAAGATGGAAGCCTCTGCATTGGTGACAGCGTGCCACTGGAGGGCTTCGTTTTTACGGTATGTCTTTCATAATGTGCTAGTATGCGGTGCATTATGATATTGCCTTGCAGGGGGAAATAGTTTTTATTCCTAGAGTTTATCACCACTTTAATTTGCAGCGTTTTCTTCTCACTTCCTGGTGGCTATGGGACTAGGAGCGGAAGTAAATCTCCCCAATGGGGCACAGGTGGTGAAAAAAAAGAACCCTCCCTTGCTCTATTAAAAATAAAATAAAAAGTATTGCTTATAGTTCTACTTTAATGGTGTCCATATCTATAACATTTACCTGGCTTTTAAAAAAAAAAATAAAAACATCATTACAGTACATAGATGTGTATCCCAGCCGATGAACACTAAAAATGTAACCATTATATATCTTCAGCCATTCATATTACACAGCCACAAGGCAGATTAAAATTCACAATGGTGATTTTTTATTTTTTGCTGATTTTTCCCATGAAGTGACCCTTAGCCCCTTTTTCTACCTGTTCTGTAGTTTTAATGTATATTTGATAATACTAAAAGTATGCAAAAAGACCAGTTAAACAAGCACATTCCGCTCCAGTAAACAAATGTCCCCATTGAGTGATACGGTAGCTAAAACAACCCAACACAAAAGACTAAAATCATCACTAAGTACGTCAACTTTGTCATAGAATGCTTACTAGGTGTCAGGATTGCATTTCTGGTTTTTGACCCCTCTGTGTACAGTCCCTAAACTTGTCCTGTGCAATATTTTCAGGAACACTTTCCTAATAAATATTTTGCCTATAAGCAATATATTAATTAGACCTGGTTTACTAACATGGCATTATTGCGTGAGTCCAGGAGTTAGGAATGCCCATCACCGCCACCAGGGATAATGAGGAAGAACCTCTGATGTCACTGGACCAGCCTGAAGAATGATAGAAAAGAGACTTGTTTTCTTTGTTATATCTAAGGAGGTCTTCAGGTGGTGGTAGTGGGGAGCTAGAGTTCAGCTTTAAGAAAAAGAAAGCAGTCTCCTATCAGTAAACAATATACAATGTATGACTTTTATGAAACATTTTAGCAGATTCATTGCCTTCTCTATTTTGAAGTAACAGCTTTTTGTTTCACCATCCTTTCTCAAACAGGTTTCTAAATAGAAAGGTCCACCTGATGCAAACTGAGTGTTGTAATGAGAAAAGCTGTAGTGTTTGCATTCCTTAACTACTTCAATACCAGGCACCTTCGCACCTTCCTGCCCAGGCCAATTTTCAGCTTTCAGCACTGTCACTTTTTAAATGACAATTGCGTGGTCATGCAAAACTGTACCCAAACTAAATTTTTATTATTTTGTTCCCACAAATAGAGCTTTCTTTTGGTGGTATTTGATCACCTCTGCAGTTTTTATTTTTTGCTAAATGAATAAAAAAAGACTGAAAATGTTGAAAAAAAAAAAAAGTTTTTCTTTGTTTTTGTTATAAAATTTTGTAAATAAGTACGTTTTCTCCTTCACTGATGGGCACTGATAAGGCAGCACCGATGAGGTGTCACTGATGGGCACTGATGATGGGCACTAATAGGCGGCACTGATGGGCACTGATAGGTGGCACTGATATGCGGCACTGATGGGCATTGATAGGCGGCACTGATGGGCACTCATAGGTGGCACTGGTTGGCACTGATGGGCACTGAAAGGCTGCACTGATGGGTACGTATGGGTGGCACTGACAGACGGCACTGCTGGGCACTGAAAGGCGGCACTTATGGGCATTGATGAGCACTGATGGCTGGCACTGATAGATTCAACTGATAGGCATCACTGGTGGCACTGGCAGGCATTTTTCTTTGGCGCTGAATGTCAGCTGCCTGGGCACTGATTGGCAGCTGCCTGGGCACTGATTGGCATTTCCCTGGTGGTCTAGGGTGGCTTACCTGGTGGTCCAGTGTGGTGGCCATCCCTGGTGGTCCTGGCGGCATCCTGGTGGTCCTGGGTGGGAGTCCGAGGGGGGCTGCGCTGATAAACAATCAGCACAGACCCCCCCTGTCAGGAGAGCAGCCTTTCGGCTCTCCTCTACTCGTGTCTGTCAGACGCGAGTGGGGAAAAGTCGATCAACGGCTCTTCCTGTTTACATTGTGATCAGCCGTGATTGGACACGGGTGATCACGTGGTAAAGAGTCACGTGGTAAAGAGACTCTTTACCTAGATCGGAGTTGCGGTGTGTCAGACTGACACGCCGCAACAACGATTGCTGCGATGCGCGCCCCCGGATGGTTAAAGTGGTTGTAAACCTCACATATACCCAGTGAAGTGACTTGCCCCAGGCCATACACAAGAATGAAACAAATCCTCCTACATAAGTTTTACCTGTTTGTCTGCAGTCTTCTCTTCTCTACACCAGCACAAAGTACTTAATATTTAAGGCTGTCTGAGTGTTCCGAAAAAAGGGGGCGGACAGCTGAAGTCACACTAAGCAGAACTCAGTGAGGAGAGCTCTGGAAGCTGATTGGAGGGAAGGGACACACCCCCTTCACACAGCACACAGGAAAGAGCCGAGGATGTCAATCAGCTGGAGCTTCCTCCTCTGTCACCATTTTTCGCTTGGTGTCAGGAAGACTTCTCAGAAGTGATTCATGCTGATAGCAGAGGAGCAAAGCAACAGACAGAAATGACACAGTGCTCTTCATTGAGACAAATACACACCATAGAGTGATACTGTATGCTTTGTTCATATTTCATGTCTAGGATTTACAACCACTTTAAGGCAAAGAAAAGTTGTCATTAAGGAAGACAGACTTGAAATTGTATTTTTATCTCAGGGCAGCCTTCTAGCAAAAGCAGGACAGGAGGTTTTGAAATAATCAACTTTTTATAAACAATCTGAGGTTGTGAAGCATATCAAAACATGCAATAAAAATAAATGAAAACATAGATCGTTTATTAATTTGTTTCCATAAAAACACAAAATACCCCTAGCTCTCATATAGCATAAAGACAGTGTTCATCAATAGATCCCACTCTAAAGCTCTAGACTTCATATAGACATCCACTAGCAATTACCACAATCAATGATAAAGGTTTTATAGGGTGTTCTGCATGTCTACGTGTTTCCCGGATCTAGCCTGCTTTTTCAGGACAAGGATAACACACATAGCACAGTGTATCTGTTCACTATTTATTTTATACAGCCATGTGTACAAAAATAAATGTCCCAGACATCTGAAAACATATAAAAACATGCATTTATCTAATTCTTTTTTTTTTTGCATTCCTTTTTTATTGATTTTTTTTTCTTTCTACCACAATTTATATCCCAAAAATACAAACTGTACAGAATACAACCTCCAAAAATAAGAAAATGAAAAGAAAATATTCACGGCTGCCAGGTAGGCTATATGGTATCAAACAGGGTTCTTGACAATATGAGATGCCTGATAGAACACATCACAAGATTCAAATAAATTATATACATTTTATAAAGGTCTGCAAAGGAAGTGGCTAAATTAACAATATCAAAAGTGTGAACCAGAGACCAATAAAAGTGAATATGTCAAAGTTGTGAGCTTTGAGGAAGAATAAAAAAAAGGGGGGGGTTCCCATCCACCCTGCCTGAATCCTAATGAGCCAACTTATTCCACAGATTCCATGTAAATTTACGCCTGTGTTAACGATGGGCACCATTACTGAGTGCCACATAGGGTAGTAGGTGAGCTACACCGGGTCTATTAACCAGCAAAGATTTGCTGAAAGGCATTAGTACAGGAGTATGCAACCAATGGAACCAAATTTTCCAGTTTTTCTCCTCCATCCCCTTCAATACACTGGCCAGACTGTCCATATACCTTATGTCCTCAATCTTATAAAACCAAAGAGATCGGAAGGGTGGCGTTGACGATTTCCACAGTGTGGGAGTACAAGAATGGGCCGTGTTGACCAGATACCTCAGAACGGATTTTTGATATTCCTTTAGTGGTATTTTAGAGTGATGTAAAAGGAAGAATGCTGGTGTATATGGTAAGGGCTGGTCAGTGCATTTCTGAGTTATAGTATGAAGTTGTTTCCAGAATGTCTGTAGTGCCAGACACATATTTTACTATCCATTTTCCTCTTTGTTTATGATTGTTTTGATCACCATTCTGTATATACGATTTCTAGGGGCACGGTATTGTGACATTTTTGACAATTTTACAATAGTATTGTAGGATGAAATGGAAAGAATATATATTTTTTAAACTCTTTTTATTGACAAGGTATATAGAAACAAATTTGGTATGACAACCATCGCGCTCATCATAAGCGTTAAGAAATACAAAATTCAGTAAACAAATATCAACAAGAGTCTACATTTACATAGGAATTGTTTAAACTGAACAATTTTGGTGATAAAAACAATGATTTTTAAACTGGAAACTGCAAAATCAAGGACTCCCCCAATCTGCTTTGTGCCCTCTCTGCTTCCAGACAAAACCCTCTCTAACTCACCGCCTCTTGTCTTGCACATATATCTCCACATTCTGGGACCAAGTTTTAGCCTTCATTTATAGAATATACAAAAACATTTATGGAATCACCAGTGGTGTTTGGGGGGGGGGGGGGCTGAGGGGGTCTGGAGCCCCAAGTGGGTCCCCAAAAAGCCCCAGGTCTCGGGCATGTACGACTCTATTATTAGCTCAGAGCGCCGCCGCCGAGCTGAGCGCAGCTGAGTGTATGTCTGTCAGGTAGGTCAGTGTATGTATGTCAAGTAGGTCAGTGTATGTCTGTCAGGTAGGTCAGTGTATGTATGTCATGTAGGTCAGTGTAGGTCAGTGTATGTATGTCCGATAGGTCAGTGTATGTCTGTCAGATAGGTCTGTGTATGTCTGTCAGGTAGGTCAGTGTAGGTCAGTGTATATCTGTCAGGTAGGTCAGTGTATGTCTGTCAGGTAGGTCAGTGTATGTCTGTCAGGTAGGTCAGTGTATGTCAAGTAGGTCAGTGTATGTCTGTCAGGTAGGTCAGTGTAGGTATGTCAGTGTAGGTCAGTGTATGTCTGTCAGGTAGGTTAGTGTAGATGGGGATGTCACTTGCCACGCTGCCTGCCACCAGATGGGGATGTCACTTGCCACGCTGCCTGCCACCAGATGGGGATGTCACTTGCCACTATGCCTGCCACCAGATGGGGATGTCATTTGCCACGCTGCCTGCCACCAGATGGGGATGTCACTTGCCACTATGCCTGCCACCAGATGGGGATGTCACTTGCCATGCTGCCTGCCACCAGATGGGGATGTCACTTGCCACGCTGCCTGCCACCAGATGGGGATGTCACTTGCCACGCTGGAGCCCCAAGTGGGTCCCCAAAAAGCCCCAGGTCTCGGGCATGTACGACTCTATTATTAGCTCAGAGCGCCGCCGCCGAGCGGGGACTGATCTGATGCTGAGCGCAGCTGAGTGTATGTCTGTCAGGTAGGTCAGTGTATGTATGTCAAGTAGGTCAGTGTATGTCTGTCAGGTAGGTCAGTGTATGTATGTCATGTAGGTCAGTGTAGGTCAGTGTATGTATGTCCGATAGGTCAGTGTATGTCTGTCAGATAGGTCTGTGTATGTCTGTCAGGTAGGTCAGTGTAGGTCAGTGTATATCTGTCAGGTAGGTCAGTGTATGTCTGTCAGGTAGGTCAGTGTATGTCTGTCAGGTAGGTCAGTGTATGTCAAGTAGGTCAGTGTATGTCTGTCAGGTAGGTCAGTGTAGGTATGTCAGTGTAGGTCAGTGTATGTCTGTCAGGTAGGTTAGTGTAGGTCAGTGTATGTATGTCAGGTAGGTCAGTGTATGTCTGTCAGGTAGGTCAGTGTATGTCAGTGTATGTCAAGTAGGTCAGTGTATGTCTGTCAGGTAGGTCAGTGTATGTCAGGTAGGTCAGTGTATGTCTGTCAGGTAGGTCAGTGTATGTCTGTCAGTGTAGGTCAGTGTATGTATGTCAGGTAGGTCAGTGTAGGTCAGTGTATGTCTGTCAGATAGGTCAGTGTATGTCTGTTAGGTAGGTCAGTGTATGTATGCCAGGTAGGTCAGTGTGTGTATGTCAGGTAGGTCAGTGTAATGGTCAGTGTGGGTCAAGTTGGTCAGTGTGTCAGGTAGGTGAGTTTAGTGGTCAGCATAAATGGGCACTTGTAAGCCAGGAAGCAACCAGCAAGTGAGCTTACCCCCCGCCACACAACCCCACCGCCCAGCCAAAAACCCCTGCGCCACAACCCCCCTCCCCACCCCGATGCCGGGCTCAGACTTTGGGCTGAAGCCCCTGGTCTTTTTGCCACCTAGCAATGCCCCTGGGAATCACCCTACTTCAACTTCCCAAGGACCCACTCCTACGGATCTTTGGCTATTGGAATAATCAGCTCCTGTCATCGTCCTCAACCAACGACAACACCAAACATAAAGCTTGGATCCTAATATGCCAGTTAGTGTCTCGGAGAGCTATTCTAAAAAACTGGACTTCACCCTCCCACCCTACAATTTCTATGACCAAATGGGAACTACAGCTACTGCTTTAAAGGGAGAAAATCAGTACTGACTTTACTCACAGCTTCCAGGAAACATTTCGACATGAGATGATGACAGGCTTTCATGAACATGACTATCTCACAGGAGGAACTTGAGATTTTTCAGGGATCTTTCTCTTACTTCCAAGGTCTTCAACTACTGTATGACAAAGAGGATATCTTTTAAGAAACCTACTTGCCAAGAAAACCTATTCCACTTGGCAAGGATACTGCTAGATTAGGTGTATATATATATATATATCTACACTATCCATGGACGTGCAGTCAGGGGAGGCAGGTGGGGTAGAGCCTCGTCTGCCATAAACATAAAAAAATGAGGGTCATAGCTCTGTGACCTGAGGTCCCAGAGAGCCTAAGTCCTACTCCACCACTGGTAAAAAATTTGGGACTCCTAGGACCTATGGTTCCAGGGATATGGGGCTTCTTGCGCAGCCTGTCAGAAGCTACATACAAGCTGGCACACTCTGCAGCAGACTGAGAGGTTTAGGTCACAGTGCCTCTCCTCACTTCTTGTCAGAGGCACTGAGCTCAACAGACAGCTTGGAGTCTTGGACCAATGGTAAAGTACCATTAGCCCCAGCCAGGCCCGGATTTACTCCCTTTGCCGCCCCAAGGCCGGGTCCTTCAATGCCCCCCCCCCCCCACACACACACACACACATACCATGTCCTTTATCGATGACTTCTACAATAGATCAATTAAAAACATATCTCCATACACGAGAACACTGAAAATAACTGGCTTTAATTGTACAGACTACAAATACTTCAGGGTAAGCGCGCGAGGGGTAAGGATTTTTCGCAGGCAAATTTTCAAGGCAATGGCTGGTGTTAGTGCTTCAATCATCCCCGGCACCATGGTTGTTATGGTGTCAGGATAATTGAAACACATTAGTTCTATCATTACATTGTAATATAAACTGAAATAGTTCAACTCACCATAATGCAGAATCATTGGGAGCCCTGAGCGTGTCACTTGCCACCATCTCTTGTCACTTGCCACCATGCCTGCCACCAGATGGGGATGTCACTTGCCACCAGATGGGGATGTCACTTGCCATGCTGCCTGCCACCAGATGGGGATGTCACTTGCCACCAGATGGGGATGTCACTTGTTTGTAGTTGGGTGATAAAAAATTGCTCTTGCACAGGGAATCTTTGTTGACTTTGTCCACCACCATGGGTTATGACCATAAGGCAGCATGCTTTGGGAACCTTTTAGGCCTGCAAAAGTAAACATCCAAAATGATATGGGAAAAGGGATAGTAATGCAAAATTACCACATACACTAGGATATAAACCAATCAAGTTCAAAAAAGAAAAAATTATTTATAGAATATACAAAAACATTTATGGAATCACCAGTGGTGTTTGGGGGGGGGGGGCTGAGGGGGTCTGGAGCCCCAAGTGGGTCCCCAAAAAGCCCCAGGTCTCGGGCATGTACGACTCTATTATTAGCTCAGAGCGCCGCCGCCGAGCTGAGCGCAGCTGAGTGTATGTCTGTCAGGTAGGTCAGTGTATGTATGTCAAGTAGGTCAGTGTATGTCTGTCAGGTAGGTCAGTGTATGTATGTCATGTAGGTCAGTGTAGGTCAGTGTATGTATGTCCGATAGGTCAGTGTATGTCTGTCAGATAGGTCTGTGTATGTCTGTCAGGTAGGTCAGTGTAGGTCAGTGTATATCTGTCAGGTAGGTCAGTGTATGTCTGTCAGGTAGGTCAGTGTATGTCTGTCAGGTAGGTCAGTGTATGTCAAGTAGGTCAGTGTATGTCTGTCAGGTAGGTCAGTGTAGGTATGTCAGTGTAGGTCAGTGTATGTCTGTCAGGTAGGTTAGTGTAGATGGGGATGTCACTTGCCACGCTGCCTGCCACCAGATGGGGATGTCACTTGCCACGCTGCCTGCCACCAGATGGGGATGTCACTTGCCACTATGCCTGCCACCAGATGGGGATGTCATTTGCCACGCTGCCTGCCACCAGATGGGGATGTCACTTGCCACTATGCCTGCCACCAGATGGGGATGTCACTTGCCATGCTGCCTGCCACCAGATGGGGATGTCACTTGCCACGCTGCCTGCCACCAGATGGGGATGTCACTTGCCACGCTGGAGCCCCAAGTGGGTCCCCAAAAAGCCCCAGGTCTCGGGCATGTACGACTCTATTATTAGCTCAGAGCGCCGCCGCCGAGCGGGGACTGATCTGATGCTGAGCGCAGCTGAGTGTATGTCTGTCAGGTAGGTCAGTGTATGTATGTCAAGTAGGTCAGTGTATGTCTGTCAGGTAGGTCAGTGTATGTATGTCATGTAGGTCAGTGTAGGTCAGTGTATGTATGTCCGATAGGTCAGTGTATGTCTGTCAGATAGGTCTGTGTATGTCTGTCAGGTAGGTCAGTGTAGGTCAGTGTATATCTGTCAGGTAGGTCAGTGTATGTCTGTCAGGTAGGTCAGTGTATGTCTGTCAGGTAGGTCAGTGTATGTCAAGTAGGTCAGTGTATGTCTGTCAGGTAGGTCAGTGTAGGTATGTCAGTGTAGGTCAGTGTATGTCTGTCAGGTAGGTTAGTGTAGGTCAGTGTATGTATGTCAGGTAGGTCAGTGTATGTCTGTCAGGTAGGTCAGTGTATGTCAGTGTATGTCAAGTAGGTCAGTGTATGTCTGTCAGGTAGGTCAGTGTATGTCAGGTAGGTCAGTGTATGTCTGTCAGGTAGGTCAGTGTATGTCTGTCAGTGTAGGTCAGTGTATGTATGTCAGGTAGGTCAGTGTAGGTCAGTGTATGTCTGTCAGATAGGTCAGTGTATGTCTGTTAGGTAGGTCAGTGTATGTATGCCAGGTAGGTCAGTGTGTGTATGTCAGGTAGGTCAGTGTAATGGTCAGTGTGGGTCAAGTTGGTCAGTGTGTCAGGTAGGTGAGTTTAGTGGTCAGCATAAATGGGCACTTGTAAGCCAGGAAGCAACCAGCAAGTGAGCTTACCCCCCGCCACACAACCCCACCGCCCAGCCAAAAACCCCTGCGCCACAACCCCCCTCCCCACCCCGATGCCGGGCTCAGACTTTGGGCTGAAGCCCCTGGTCTTTTTGCCACCTAGCAATGCCCCTGGGAATCACCCTACTTCAACTTCCCAAGGACCCACTCCTACGGATCTTTGGCTATTGGAATAATCAGCTCCTGTCATCGTCCTCAACCAACGACAACACCAAACATAAAGCTTGGATCCTAATATGCCAGTTAGTGTCTCGGAGAGCTATTCTAAAAAACTGGACTTCACCCTCCCACCCTACAATTTCTATGACCAAATGGGAACTACAGCTACTGCTTTAAAGGGAGAAAATCAGTACTGACTTTACTCACAGCTTCCAGGAAACATTTCGACATGAGATGATGACAGGCTTTCATGAACATGACTATCTCACAGGAGGAACTTGAGATTTTTCAGGGATCTTTCTCTTACTTCCAAGGTCTTCAACTACTGTATGACAAAGAGGATATCTTTTAAGAAACCTACTTGCCAAGAAAACCTATTCCACTTGGCAAGGATACTGCTAGATTAGGTGTATATATATATATATATATATATATATATATATATATATATATATATATATCTACACTATCCATGGACGTGCAGTCAGGGGAGGCAGGTGGGGTAGAGCCTCGTCTGCCATAAACATAAAAAAATGAGGGTCATAGCTCTGTGACCTGAGGTCCCAGAGAGCCTAAGTCCTACTCCACCACTGGTAAAAAATTTGGGACTCCTAGGACCTATGGTTCCAGGGATATGGGGCTTCTTGCGCAGCCTGTCAGAAGCTACATACAAGCTGGCACACTCTGCAGCAGACTGAGAGGTTTAGGTCACAGTGCCTCTCCTCACTTCTTGTCAGAGGCACTGAGCTCAACAGACAGCTTGGAGTCTTGGACCAATGGTAAAGTACCATTAGCCCCAGCCAGGCCCGAATTTACTCCCTTTGCCGCCCCAAGGCCGGGTCCTTCAATGCCCCCCCCCCCCCCACACACACACACACACATACCATGTCCTTTATCGATGACTTCTACAATAGATCAATTAAAAACATATCTCCATACACGAGAACACTGAAAATAACTGGCTTTAATTGTACAGACTACAAATACTTCAGGGTAAGCGCGCGAGGGGTAAGGATTTTTCGCAGGCAAATTTTCAAGGCAATGGCTGGTGTTAGTGCTTCAATCATCCCCGGCACCATGGTTGTTATGGTGTCAGGATAATTGAAACACATTAGTTCTATCATTACATTGTAATATAAACTGAAATAGTTCAACTCACCATAATGCAGAATCATTGGGAGCCCTGAGCGTGTCACTTGCCACCATCTCTTGTCACTTGCCACCATGCCTGCCACCAGATGGGGATGTCACTTGCCACCAGATGGGGATGTCACTTGCCATGCTGCCTGCCACCAGATGGGGATGTCACTTGCCACCAGATGGGGATGTCACTTGCCATGCTGCCTGCCACCAGATGGGGATGTCACTTGCCACACTGCCTGCCACCAGATGGGGATGTCACTTGCCACGCTGCCTGCCACCAGATGGGGATGTCACTTGCCATGCTGCCTGCCACCAGATGGGGATGTCACTTGCCACACTGCCTGCCACCAGATGGGGATGTCACTTGCCACGCTGCCTGCCGCCAGATGGGGATGTCACTTGCCACGCTGCCTGCCACCAGATGGGGATGTCACTTGCCACGCTGCCTGCCACCAGATGGGGATGTCACTTGCCACTATGCCTGCCACCAGATGGGGATGTCACTTGCCACACTGCCTGCCACCAGATGGGGATATCACTTGCCACTATGCCTGCCACCAGACGGGGATGTCACTTGCCACGCTGCCTGCCACCAGATGGGGATGTCACTTGCCACTATGCCTGCCACCAGATGGGGATGTCACTTGCCACTATGCCTGCCACCAGATGGGGATGTCACTTGCCATGCTGCCTGCCACCAGATGGGGATGTCACTTGCCACGCTGCCTGCCACCAGATGGGGATGTCACTTGCCACGCTGTCTGCCACCAGATGGGGATGTCACTTGCCACTATGCCTGCCACCAGATGGGGATGTCATTTGCCACGCTGCCTGCCACCAGATGGGGATGTCACTTGCCACTATGCCTGCCACCAGATGGGGATGTCACTTGCCATGCTGCCTGCCACCAGATAGGGATATCACTTGCCACGCTGCCTGCCACCAGATGGGGATGTCACTTGCCACGCTGCCTGCCACCAGATGGGGATGTCACTTGCCACGCTGCCTGCCACCAGATGGGGATGTCACTTGCCATGCTGCCTGCCACCAGATGGGGATGTCACTTGCCACGCTGCCTGCCACCAGATGGGGATGTCACTTGCCACGCTGCCTGCCACCAGATGGGGATGTCACTTGCCACGCTGCCTGCCACCAGATGGGGATGTCACTTGCCACGCTGCCTGCCACCAGATGGGGATGTCACTTGCCATGCTCCCTGCCACCAGATGGGGATGTCACTTGCCATGCTCCCTGCCACCAGATGGGGATGTCACTTGCCACGCTGCCTGCCACCAGATGGGGATGTCACTTGCCACGCTGCCTGCCACCAGATGGGGATGTCACTTGCCACACTGCCTGCCACCAGATGGGGATGTCACTTGCCACGCTGCCTGCCACCAGATGGGGATGTCACTTGCCACGCTGCCTGCCACCAGATGGGGATGTCACTTGCCACGCTGCCTGCCACCAGATGGGTATGTCACTTGCTACGCTGCCTGCCACCAGATGGGGATGTCACTTGCCACCATGCCTGCCACCAGATGGGGATGTCACTTGCCACCAGATTGGGATGTCCCTTGCCATGCTGCCTGCCATCAGAAGGAGGAGGAGGGCGGAACAGCGGTGCGGGCAATGAGAGATGTCATCTCTCTCCACCGCCGCCGCACCGCTGACATTACTAGATACTCTTGATTTTTTTAAAAATGGCGCCATGCGGCGCAATCACGCTACTGCGCATGCGCTGCCCGGCCGAGCGCTTACGAACTTTCCTCGAGCCCGGCCGGCTTCGGAACGGCGCATGCGCAGTTGCGTGGTCGGCTCGCGGCCATGTTTTCTATGGGCACTGGTGCCCATAATAGACAGCACGAAAGGGGGGCGGCCGCGAAGTCGCTGCAGGAGCGGCGCCGCCCCTACACCACTGCCGCCCCGAGGCCTGGCCTCGGTGGCCTTGTGGAAAATCCGGCCCTGGCCCCAGCTGTCCAATAAAAATGCTGCAGTGGAGGCACGCTTCTCACTGCAGTGTCATAGAAGGGGCATGTGTCTAAAAGACAAATGCTCCCTTCCAGCCCAGCCCTCTTAACTACAAGGAAATACATGGGTTTCTAGGTATAAGATTTACCCAGAATCCCATGTTTTCCTCACACCGTTAAGAGGGAGAATGAGAATCTGCTGCTGTTGAAAAGTTACTGTTATAATCAAGCTAAATCATACATTATTATGCTATAAGATAATAATTTATTATTTATCTTTTTACTGTGAAATTACTGGTTTGAAGTTATAACTTCAAACTTCAGTAATTTGTCCATTAAGCCAACTAGTTGAGTACAGTTTTTGAAAATATAGTAAATTACCGTAAAAACAATACATAATAATTATTTTTATGTTACTTACGGTAATTAACCCCTTGCCACCCAGGCCAATTCTGACACTTCTCTCCTACATGTAATAATCATATTTTTTTTGCTAGAAAATTACTCAGAACCCCCAAACATTATATATATATATTGCTTTAGCAGACACCCTAGGGAATAAAATGGTGGTTGTTGCAACTTTTTATGTTACACAGTATTTGCGCAGCAATTTTTCAAACACTTTTTTTGGGAAAAAAACTTGAATATATATATATATATATATATATATATATATATATATATAAAAATACTAAAGATAACCCGATTTTTTTTGTATAATGTGAAAGATGATGTAAATGCAAATATATATCTAACATGTCACACTTTAAAATTGTGCACACTCGTAGAATGGCGCCAAACTTCATGACTTAAAACTCTCCATAGGTGACGCTTTAAAATTTTTTACAGAGTACATGTTTAGAGTTACAGAGGACGTCTAGTGCTAGAATTATTGCTCTTGCTTTAACGATCGTGGTGTATGTAAACTGTGTGTATCTGGCCTCACCAGCCACTGACTTCACCGCACGTCCCTGATAACATCTCATCAAACATTTGAGTGTAATCCTGCAGGTTTGACCCATCCAATTTCTTATTGTCCTTGGATTTGTTTTATGTTATCATATGCTTTTTATACCTTTCTCTGTACCCCTTTCTCTCCAGCTTTGGGTGAACAGGGCACAACTAATCTATCTCAGTTCTTGTACCACCTATTCAAAGATTTCTTACCCTGTCCATCCTATGAGTGTTCATACGAGCATCTTGTTAATATCTCTCTTAGTGTAATTAACACTCTGTAAAATGTTGAACTCATGGTTACACTTGTCCTGTCACTTTCTTATTACTCTGTATTGTTGCTTCTTTCAATAAATTCTATTGAAAAAAAAAAATCAAAGACTTCCTGGAAATGAAAGGGGGGTCAAATCATTTAGCCATTCCTGGGAACTAAAGGCCTATCATTCTAATATCTGTAGTTTGTAAACTATTTGAGGGGATGATAAGGGACCATATCCAAGAATTTGCTGAAGCAAACATTATCATTAGCAGTAATCAGCATGGGTTTACGAAAGGTCGCTCTTGCCAAACCAACTTTTAACATTCCAGGAGGAAGTAAGCTGCCATCTGGACAAAGGTAGGCTGGTGGATGAAGTGTATCTGGATTTTGCAAAAGCATTTGATACAGTCCCCCAGAAACGCTTAATCTACAAGCTGAGGTCTGGAGGCATGGACCATAAGGTTTGTTTTTGGATAGAAAATAAATTGGCTGCAGGGTTGTGTTCAAAGGGTTGTGATAAATAACGTATACTCAGAATGGTCTAGAGTGGTTAATGGGGTACCCCAAGGCTCTGTCCTGGAACAAATTTTGATTAATTAATTTATAAATGATATAGAGGGTGGGATAAATAGCTCGATCCCAGTGTCTCGACACAAAAATATGCAGGGCAATCACAATACAGTAGTATATAGAAACTTTACAAGAGCACCTGAATAAATTATTGGAATGGGCTACAGCATGGTAAATGAAGTTTAACATTGAAAAATGTAAGGTAAAAATATGACACTTGGGGGGTAAAAATATAAACGCAAGTTACTCATAAGGGGGAGAACCCCTAGGGGCTTTCAGGATGGAGAAGGATCTAGGGGTCCTAGTAGAAGACAGACTGAGCAATAGCATGCAGTGTCAAGCTGCGGCTACCAAAACCAGCAGAATATTAGCATGCATTAAAAAGGATTATTATGCTACTTTATAAAACTCTGATTCGCCCGCATCTGGAGTATTCCATCCAGTTCTGATCACCAACCCTTAGAAGGGATGTGCTGGAGCTGGAGAGGGTCCAGAGAAGGACAACTAAATTAATATGGGGACTGGAGGACCGCAATTATGAGGAACGACTACAAGCTCTAAATATATTCTCCCTGGAGAAGAGACGCTTGAGAGGAGATGTGATAGCATTATACAGCGTAAGTATGAAACTCTTCAGTCCCAGGGAGTGTAAGAGGACACAGGGGCATGCAATGAGACTCGAAGAGAAGCAGTTTAACCTTAAGCTGCTTAGGGGGTTTTTCACAGTCAGGGCTGTCAATGATTTCTCTACACATACCCACACACCTACACAGGTTGAACTGGATGGACTGTTGTCTTTATTCAACCTTACCAACCATGTAACTATGTAATTATGTAACTATGAATGCTTTGTGACTATTCGAATGCTCTTTAGGGCCCATTTAAACATGGCTTGGCTAGGTGCTGGGACCCCCTACCATTGCCCAAGGCAAATCTATGTCTACATGACTCCATTTGGACAAGTATTATCTATCAAGGTTTTGCAAATGTAACTCTTTACCTCCATCTATCAAATACACAATGAATACATGTTTGTAGTTGGGTGATAAAAAATTGCTCTTGCACAGGGAATCTTTGTTGACTTTGTCCACCACCATGGGTTATGACCATAAGGCAGCATGCTTTGGGAACCTTTTAGGCCTGCAAAAGTAAACCTCCAAAATGATATGGGAAAAGGGATAGTAATGCAAAATTACCACATACACTAGGATATAAACCAATCAAGTTCAAAAAAGAAAAAAAAAATTTTTACACTGAAAATATCAGTGTAGTTTTTTTACAGGGCTAAAAAGTCCAGTCATGTGAAGTGAGGGGTCCTCTTCCTCTGTAGTGGTGGACAATCATGAATATTGCTCCTCCTGTGAGTCCAGGGCAGACTGATAACTTACTCCCGAGGCTGGTCCCTGATGGTGTGGGCTCACAAGGATTAGTTGCAGTAACATTGAGCACTATTTACCCTGGAAGAGGACTGGTGCTGGATCTCGGAGCAGGAGGTTTTGGATGACAGCGCTAGATAGGAGGGGAGTATGGCAATGAGAGTTAAAGCTGTGTTTTTTTTGAGGGTTTTATTGAAAATACAGATCAACAGCAAAATACAAAAACAGTGGTGGACACATCATGTATACATATTTTCATAAATATCAGGTGACAAAAAAAGCTAGTCCGGGACACAGAAAATTGCACAAGCTCCTGAGGATTCAGGGGCAGTCGTGCGTGGTCAGCAGGTCCTGATTGTATGATAGCATGCTAAACTACGTTTTGCGTGTACGTAATTTTACAGAGCCATATGTAGTATGAGTCGAAAGAAGAATGTAAAACATGACATTTCAAAAAGAGAAGGAAAAAAAAAGTAAAACTAAAGAGAATACATAAGGCTAGGTAGCATATACCTGTAATCAATAAAAACATTTTCTCACCATGTGTCCAGTCCCCACAGGAACTAACCTGTGGGTCGGAGAGTGAGAAAAGGAGAATGTAGGGAGAGGGCATGAGAAGAAGAAAGGTTGGGAGAACAATAGAATAGATATATAGGATAGAAAAAGAGGGGATGGTGCAGAGGAAGAAAGAGGAGTGAGAAGGGGGGGGGTCCCCGGGGTAGGGGGAGTGGAGGCATACTAAAGCTAGAGTAGCGCTGGGTCAAATCGGGAAGGGTGGATATGTGTCACCCAGGGTTGCCATGTCCGGAAGAATTTATCGTGTGTATCTGATAACACGGCTGTCAGCTTATTATTAACCATGATGTCATTTACGCGTTTTTTAACTGCTTCAAAGCTGAGAGCCGGGGTTTTCCAGGCTTTTGCTATGGTCAATTTAGTTGCAGTAAAAATATGTAACGCCAATTGGCGTTCTGGTCATAGTAATTCCGTGATCGGTTTCCCCAGAAGGGCCTCAAATGGGTCCCTCTTTATGTTAGCGTTAAAGAGGTTGCGAAGAAGTGCATAGATTCTGGTCATAGATTCTGATCCACAATCTGCATACCCTGGGGCATTTCACCAGATGTGTGCCATTGTGCCCACTTGAGAACACCCACGGAAACACAAGGGGGAATATGATGGGATAAAACTCGCTAATCTGGCCAGGGTATAATACCATCTATAGAGCACTTTGTAAGCATTTTCCAAGAAGAGTACATTCTTGGAGCACTTGGACAGTGCAGTAGTCATGACCTGCCAATCCTCTGGGTCCAATCTGTTCGCTAATCGCTAATTCTGCCTCCCACTGGAGATGATATGGTCTCAAGGGTGTTTTTTTTAGAGCCTATTATAGCTGCATATATTAAAGAGATTAAAACCGAGGATTGGGGCCGTGATCTACAAAGGCTTTCAAAAGGGGTTAATGTTTAGGGGGTTGGTCAAGACTTAATAAGATGTTGAAGAAAATGTTGGAGTTGCATATAACTGTAGTGCTCCCTAAGGGGGATGTCATGGGAGGTTCGTAAGGATGCAAATGGGATAATCTTAGTGGGGGTAAACATGGAGTGGATATCCACAAAGCCGTTCTCGGTCCACCATGTGAATTGCAACGGGTTATCGCAGCCTGGTTTGAAAAATGGACACAGAAGAAGGTGGAGTAGGGGGAGATCAGGCCCACCGAGTATTTAACCGAGTCCCACAACCGGAGTGAGTGCGCCAGACATGGGCCGATATTGTTCGGATGGTGGACTCGAGGGAGCCAAGGGAGGGAGGCTAATGGTATTGGGTCCACTAGTTCAATGGTGGCCCACAACAGCATTTGCTGTTTCTCATGGAGATGGGATAATGGGGCGATAGCCGCTGCTGTATAGTAAGCGTGTAAGTTGGGGACCTAAAGGCCACCATTGATCCTGTGGGCATACAGAACCTGCTTTTTGATCCTGGGTCTCGTAGAACCCCAGATAAACTGCATGATTTTACGCTGGTGTATACGTATAATGTGAGAAGGGACCTGGACTGGTAAAACCCCCAAAAAATAAAGTAGCTTTGGGAGATAGGTCATACGGACGTTTGCTATTCTTCCGAACCTGGACAGCAGGAGGGTAGACCAGGAGGCGAGCATAGCTGTAGCTTCCCAAAAAGTAAGGGGAAGTTGGCTTGATATAGGCCAGAGTATCTTGGGGTAAGCTTGATCCCCAAGTAGAGTAATGAGTTTAGCCATTGGAAGGAGAATGCAGATCTTAGGGCTTCCAGCTCAGAGGACGAGAGATTGATCAACATTTATTTGGATTTAGCGGTATTGACTGATAGGCCCGAAAACGTGGCAAAGGTATTTAAAAGAGAGAGCAGGTTAGGGAGGGTGAGTCTAGGTTTAGTAATGGTGAGCAGAATATCATCCGCAAACAAGGATAGTTTGTGAGAAGTACGCTATTTCCACCTCCGATATATCTGGGTGGGATCGGATGGCCTCCGCCAAGGGTTATCTAAAAGCATCCTTCGCGCTAATGTGAGTAAATAGAGTTGTATCTATAGCCAGGGTGTGTAAATAAAATGTACGCAACATAAGAAAGGGGAAAGGTTTTGAAGGTTTTGGGACTTTGAATGAGGTGTGTTTGCTCAGACCAAACAAAACATGTAAATAAAAACATCCATATGTTTATTACTAAACCATTGAATGGCATAACATAATACAGCATAACATGCACGGTACAGTTGTTGAATTACATAAAGATAATAATTGATCACATGGCACAAAATGATAAAAGATATGCATATTAGATGTTAAGCAAAATATAGACTAATGGGAACATGAATTGATAAAACCATTTAGATATAACTGGATGCATCAAGATGGGCTCGACACGTTTCGTGGACTGCATTCACTCATCAGGAGCCATGCATCCACGTTCTAAAGAGGGAAGGAATAGATGACCATTATAGTCTGTTGTGTCAAAGATTTCTGGTCATAGCAAAATTACTCACATCTAAACTGAAACATGTGATAGCATATGCCAGGGACTGACCGACTATGTCTCGCCCGAGAGCTGAGGAAGGGATCCAGTGGGAGGAGCCAGGCGCGCGGCCGCAATTCCCCATGAAAAATTAGTGCATCATGTCACGGTTAATGGGAATTCTAAAATGTGTAAAATTACATAAGAAATATATGGCATAAATGACCTTGTCGATGTATATAGGTATACAAAGATAGAGCCCATCACCGTGATGAGAAAATGAGAGTGGTAAACTGTAAAGAGATAAAACCATAAATAAATGGATGGAGATAGTAAATGAAAAAGTCCTTCCAGAAAGGTAAAAAATTGGGGGTGTACAAAAGATGATGAGGTGCAAAGGTGATAAAAAAGAGTGTCAGTGGTCTCTCAGAACTTTCACCTCATGTGTATGAAGAAATCAGCATCAACATATATCTCGCAGTGGGTGGATATTGGTGCAGAATCCAAATAAAGCCCCGTCAGATTCTCATAGACAAACCATGGCTCAAACGGCTTCTCCTCAATCTCTGTAGACTTCCATACCCCTGTCCTATTGGACTCCGGTGTATAACAGGTAATGAAGTGATATAGGAAAGGGAGAAAGGCTTCCAATAGTGTAGTACGTTAAAAATAACCTGAGGTTTCATTTATTAAACTCTTACATTTAAAGCAATTAAAGAAGGCAGATAGGCAAATATACAGAAGGATCGGCATTCACAGGGCCTTCTCACGTTATTTCCGGTATACGTCTGCTTGCAGCCATGCCCTACGCATTACGTCACGTCTGATGATGTCTATCTGTATATTTGCCTATCTGCCTTTTTTAATTGTTTTAAATGTAAGAGTCCATCTATTAGTGTCTGCAGTTGGCAGGGGTAGGGGGTTGTTTGAAGGCCTCCAATTGTTTCTCCATATCGCAGCGAGCCTGTGCTTGCTCACTTTTGCATTTAGACGCAAGGTGGATAACGTGGCCCCGAAGGACAGCCTTGTATGCTTCCCACAGTGTGACCGGGGATGAAACTGACCCTGCATTAAGTTTAAAATATTCCACAGAAGTCTTGTGAATGTCGCTAAGGATCTCTTTGAAAGACAGGAGAGAGTCGTTCATGACCCAGGGGGGGTGTTGCAGTTTACTTAGCAGGGAGTGAAAAACTGTCAAGATAGGGTCATGGTCGGACCATGGGGCGGCAAGGATAGAGATCGAATCTCTTAGAGGGAGGTGTTTCCGTAATACAAACATATGATAAATTCTGGAGTGAGAATGATGAGGATGGGAATAGTGAGTATTGTCCCTACCCAGAGGATGGAGCTTCCGTCAGACATCTACTAGGTCGTGAGTTTGCAGGGAATGTTTGAATGTTTTTGCGGCTGGGATGTGGAGTTTATGGTCCGATGCGTAATTGTCAAGAGAAGGGTTCAATGTCACATTAGAGCCGCCCGCCAACAGGAGGGTACCTCTCTGGTGGGACCTCAGCAGGGAGCAGACGTGGGTCAGGAAGGGCTCCGGATTCTTATTCGGGGCGTAGCAAGTCATAATGGTCACTTCGTTGTCTTGAATGGTGCCTTGCAAAATTAGATACCTAAGATTTGGGTCTGCTATTTGTTTACTGCAAATAAATGGGACCGATTTGCATATGGCGATCAGGACTCCCCTCTGCTTAGTAGGGCCATTGTCCAGATAAACATGGGGGTAATCTGCCGCAAAATATTTGGGGTAGGAGGAGGAAGAGAAATGGGTTTCCTGCAGACATGCAATATCTATCTTTTGTTGTTTGAGATATTTAAAAACGTTGACCCGTTTCTGGGGGGAATTCATGCCCTGAACATTCAGGGACAACCAGTGGAGGGTCATGGAATCGGACATGTACTCCTACAAAATGCTCCAGCCGCACACCCCCGGGAATTAGAGGGAGGGAGAAGAGAGTGGAGAAGAGAAGAGACAGAGAGAAAGGGGGAAAGAGAGAACAAGACATAAGACATAAGAGTATTGACAAGAACTCGGAGTAGAGTAAGCATTAAGAACTTAAATGCATCACCTTGTGGACTGTAAGGCCCACAGTGGGGTGGGACATTGGCCAAGACTTAGCCAAGTGCCAACTCATGGGGGGAGCAGTGGTCCTTCGGAACCATCGGCCTGTTACAAAATAATACATTCAACTGAAATGTCTTTAACACAGAATCTAGAACATTTCTAATTACACAGTCTTCAAGAACCAGCTAAAACAGTGTTGCTAACTCAATACCTATGGAACATTTAAAGGTATAACTGCCTGGGACCCATAGGCATCCGAAGACACCAGCCTAGCACTACCTGACATATAGTTCTTCCAAACCACAAAACAGGAGTGGAGAACCATGGAGCAGAAACAAGAACCACAACCAGTTTGGTAAACCGGTAAAGGTGAGTTAAAGTTTTGTTTTAAAAGGGCGTTCACAGTAGTTTTAAAAAACAAAACTTTTAAAACGGAACTTCACTCTCTCAATCAACATTGACTATTTTTAACCCTTATGCTGCTAGCATTAGTAAATAGATAGGATAGGAAAATATATCATATTTACTTGTTTTAACCACTTCAGCCCTGGAAGGATTTACCCCCTTAATGACCAGGCCATTTTTTGCGATACGACATTGTGTTGCTTTGAATGACAATTGTGTGGTCATGCGATGTTGTACCCAAATAAAATCGATGTCATTTTTTTCCCACAAATAGAGCTTTCTTTTGGTGTTATTTGATCACATCTGCGGTTTTTATTTTTTGCGCTATAAACAGAAAAATGCAGACAATTTTGAAAAAAAAAAACAATATATTTTACTTATTTACTATAATACATATCCAAAAAAAATATATATAAAAAAACGAATTTATTCATCAGTTTAGGCCAATATGTATTCTTCTACACATTTTTGGTAAAAAAAATTGCAATAAGCATATATTGATTGGTTTACTTATGGTTTATTGGTTTATTTAATGTATTGTTTTTTCTGGTAATGGCGGCGATCTGCGAATTTTAGCGGGACTGGGACACTGAGGCGGACAAATCTCACCGTAACTGACACTTTTTGGGGACCAGTGACATTATTACAGGAAAAATGCACTGATCAATGTATAAATAACACTGGCAGGGAAGGGGTTAACACAAGGGGGTGATCAAGGGGTTAACTATGTTCCCTGGGTGGGTTCTAACTGTGTGGGGGATGGGCTTACTGGGACAACACAGAGATCACTGCTCCTGATCACTAGGAACAGCAGATCTCAATGTTTTCTCCTGTCAGAATGGGGATCCTCCTTGTTTACCGCGATCGCGGGTGGCTGGCGGACTTCGAGTCCGCCGGACCCACGGGCCCGCTCCCACTGTATCTCATGCACGGACCAACGTACAGCCAGGCCGCCCTGCCGCAGTATATGTGGTTAAACTTTCTTTTTTTACATTTCTTCAGTTACTTCCTGGTTTCTATGCCTAGGTAAATGATGTCATATATGCCAGGAGTCTTCAGGAGGATGGAAGGAGCTCTCTCTTCTAAACACACCCTCTGGTCTGCATGCCTGAGCTAAGGGCAGATGGATTCCAGAAAGTAAATGCTACATGAATCATCTGCCCTTACTCAAGATGGTCATGACCAGGAATACTAGGGGGTGTTTTTCAAAGTGTTTTCTCAGAATACTAAAGCATGGAGACATGGATGGATGGGGGAGTTTTCTTTGAATATTAATCACTTGCCGACCAGGCTTTTTCTGGAACTTTTGTTTTCAAGTTTAAATCAGTATTTTGTGCTAGAAAATTACTTATAACCCCCAAACATTATACATTTTAAAAAATTTTTTTATCAGAGACCCTAGGGAATAAAATAGCGATTCTTGCAACTTTTTATGTCACTTGGTGATTGTGCAGCTGTTTTTCAAAGCATTTTTTTTTTAAAAAATACACTTTAATAAATAAAAAACAAAACACAATATTTACACCAATTTTTTTGTATAATGTGAAAGATGATGTTACGCCGAGTAAATAGATACCTAACATGTCACGCTTTAAAATTGTGTATCCTCGTGGAATGATGACAAACTATGGTACTTAAAAATCTTGATAGGCAACACTTTAAAAGTCTTTACAAGCTGCCTGTTTAGAGTTAGAAGAGGTCTAGGGCTAGAATTATTGCTCTAGCTCTAATGTTTGCAGCCATACTTCACCTGTGGTGCGAATACTGTTTACATATGCGTGTGCGTCTTATGTATGCGTCCGCTTCTGCGCGCACTTTAAATTTTCCTTCTATTATTTATTTGACTTTTTATTTTTACACTGTCCTTTTAATCATTTTTTTATCATTTTTATTCCTATTACAAGGAATGTTCTCTTTATGGAGAGATCTGGGGTCAAAAAGACCCCACATCTTTTCTTTACCTTTAAAAGCAAAAGATAAAAAAAAAATGTATTTGCTTCCAGCCTGGACGTCACGTGAAGTTATGACGTCGCTCTGGTCCTACAAGGCCATAGAGTCGATCAAAGAGTATTGACTTTTTCATTGCCTAAGGGAGCAGCTGGCCACACCGTAGGATAGTTTCTTGGGCGAACCGGTGGAAACGGTAAGCCCGAGAAACACCGGCGAGCGGCAGGACGCCCCCTCCCGCTGCTTCGGAAATTGTTCCAGTGGCTCATGAGCTGCTCGGACCAATTTCGTGAGAAAGCTGGCCGCCAGGTGCAAAAAATTATACCGGGGTTATGGCTGATATCTTCAGCCATAATCCCAGTAAAACAAAAGTGTTTTTGGTTTGTGGTGCTCAAATGCTGTGTAGTACCGATTTAACTATATTTCTGTTGGTTAGATGGCATGTTCCCCTTGCAGATTAGGGGAAAAGTGGGAGAGTATGGTGAGACTGAGATTGGTTGCCTAGGGCTTGGATTACCATTAGGAGGGTATGGCTGTGCCTTTACACCGATTAGCCATAGGATTACGACAACCCGGCATAACTCATCCAGGTATGGACCTCACTGGACCTCTGAAGGTATGATGTAGTATCTGGCATCAAGCCATCAGTAGTAGATCCTTTAAATCCTGTAAGTTGATGTGAAGTGTGGCCCACATGGATCGGGCTTGTTTTTTCCAGCATATTTTTATTTTATTTATTACAGGTACTTATATAGTGCTGTCAATTTGTACAGTGCTTTACATCACATTAATATTTTGGACATTCACATCAGTCCCTGCCCTCAAGGAGCAGAAAATCTAAGGTCCCTAACTCACATGCATACATACAAATACTAGGGCAATTTTAGACTGGAGCCAATTACCCTACCAGTATGTCTTTGGAGTGTGGGAAGAAACCAGAGTACCCAGACGAAACCCACAGAAGCACAGGGAGAACATGCAAACTCCAGGCAAGTGGTGTCGTGGTTGGGATTTGAACAGATGACCTTAGTGCTGCTACCCTGTTTCCCCTAAAATAAGACCTAGCGTGATTGTCGGCGATGGCTTCAATATAAGCCCTACCCCCCAAATAAGCCCTAGTTAAAGTCCTTGTAGGTCTTATTTTCAGGGTAGGGCTTATTTTCGGGGAAACAGGGTAGGGCTTATTTGGAGGGTATGGCTTATATTGCAGCCATCACCGACAATCACGCTAGGTCTTATTTTAGGGGAAACAGGGTAGCTGGAAGTGCTAACCACTTAGCCACTGTACTTCCCAGAGATGCTCAATTGGACTGAGATCTGGAGAGTTTTGGGGCCAAGTCAATGGCTGAAACTTGTGTTTCTCAAACCATTCTTGAACCATTTTTGCAGAGTGCTGAAATAGGCCACTGCCATAAGGGAATACTGTTTTAATGAAGGTGTGTACTTGGTTAGCAATGATGTTTAGGTAGGTGGCACATGTCAAAGTAACATGTACATAAATTAAGTGGTGTATTTTGGTTTTGTGCTGCCCTAGGCAAGACTAAAATTGGGCGCCCCCTTCTATGTAAATTTGTCCCACCCCTTCCTGTTTAACCACTTTATGATTGCCCTATACAGGGCAGTCGCTGTGCGCAGAATCAAGTATATATATTTCCAGGTTTCGGGCACGAGCGTGCGCCGCCAGCTCATTCCCACTGTGATTTTACACAGCAGGAGTCGATCAGCAGGTCCCGTAGACCCGATGTCTGCTGGGACCCACCGATTGTTTGGTACTCTGGCAGAATGACAGTCTGCCTATGTAAACAGGGCAGACTGTCATTCTGCAAGTACAGAAGACATGGATCCTGTGCTTCTGTGAAGCAGGAACACCGATCCATGTCTTCATGCAGTGAAAGCACATCCCCCACAGTTAGCAAACACTCTCCTAGGCACACAATTAACCCTTTGATCACCCCTGATGTTAACCCCTTCCCTGTCGGTGTCATTAGTGCAGTGACAGTGCATATTTTTAGCACTGATTGCTGTAATAATGTCACTGGTTCCTAAAAAGTGTCAAAAGTGTCACTTAGTGTCCGATTTGTCTGCTGCAATATCGCAGTCCTGCTATAAGTCGCTAATCGTCACCATTACTAGTGAAAAAAAGAAAAGTTTATTTTTTTTTAAATTGAATAAAAATGAGAGAGGGGGGATGAAAGAGACCCTTGAGCCCTGCCTACAGTCCCTCCTGTGTCCCTTGTCTGTGGGTAGGTGTGTGTGATGCACCTGCCTCCTGCCCATCCTCATCCTCTGGGCCCTTGGTCAGCTTGTCTTTATACTGATGTCACAGCGACGAGCAGAGAGCCGGTTGGAGAAGGATTGCAGGCTCTGGGATGCTGCGCCTGCTGCTGCTCAGGTCCAGGTGGTAGTGGATGTCTTCTCCCTCCCGGGCTCCTGGTTCTAGCCAGTCTCGTGCTGGTGCTGCTCACCTTCCCCGCAGACTCTGGGGCCGGCCGCTTGCTGTGTGAAGACGCAGCACGTGCTGTCAGCACCAGATTTAGCTCCGCTGTCCTGCACCTCAAAGCCAGACTCCATGACAAGGGCTCAACTTTGCAGCTGCTTTCGGCCCCACGAACATCAGGCGCGGAGGAGAAGGAAGTTGAACCCTCCTCCGCTTTGAATGCTGTGAAGAGCCAGGGAGTCGTGATTGTGACCTCACTGGTTGCTAGACGCCAGGCCGCTCTAGCAACTAGTGACCAGGAGAGTCTCAGGTGCGGGCGTAGCCAGTGCTACGGCGGCTCAGTCTGCCCCTGTTGCCTGCATTCTGGACTGCTCTTTGTCAGTTTACTTGTGGGACATATGGTCTGCCTAGTGGGGGGTGGCTTTTTTAGCCCCCTCCGCAAAGTTCCGACCTAGGCCTGGGCCTTTTCGGCCTAGGCCAGAATACAGCACTGCATAAATGGCAGGAAACAAGGTTTCCCAGCAGAACATTGCCCAAAGTATCACACTGCCACCATCAGCTTGTCTCCTTCCCTTAGTGCATTCTGGTGCCATCTCTTCCCCATGTAAGTGATGCACGTGCACCCGGCCATCCACATGATGTAAAAGAAAATGATATTCATTAGACCAGGCCATTTTCTTACATTACTCTGTGGTCCAGTTCTAATACTCATGTGCCCATTGTAGGCACTTTTGGCTGTGGACACAGGTCATCATGGGCGCCCTGACTGGTCTGCGGCTAGGCAGCCACATACACAACAAACAGCGATGCACTGTGTGTTCTGATATCTTTCTATCTAAACCAGCAATTACTTTTTCAGCAATGTGAGTTTCATTAGGTCTTCTATTGGATCAGACTACATGGGACAGCGTTCACTCTCCACATGCATCAATGAGCCTGCACTGCCCATGACCCTGTTGTCGGTTTGCTGGTTTTTCTTGCTTTGGCCACTTTTAGTTGCTCCTGATCACTGCAGACTGGGAATATCCCACAAGAGCTGCAGTTTTGGAGTTGCTCTGACTCAATCATCTAGCCATTACAATTTGGCCCTTCACAAAGTCATTCAAATCCTCATGCTTGCCCATTTTTTTCTACTTTCAACACCTCAACTTTATGGACAACATGTTGACTTGCTACCTAATATATTCCACCCACTTTCAGATACCATTGTACTGTAAGGAGATAATCGTGCACGTGTTATGCACTTTACCTGTCCATGATCATAATGTTATGGCTGATCGGTGTAGGTGCCAAAGAAAGAAAATACAGATGTATCGCTATACCCGTGAGGGCCTCTTAAAGACACTTGACCCCAATGGTTGCCCTGACCTTGCAAGTCTCACGATGCCTCTGACACCCTGGTTTCAGACATTTCATCAATAGTAAATATAATGCACAGACACCAAAACGAAGACACAATAAAACAGATGAGTTTTTATTTAAAGGGATTGTAAACCCTTGCCGTTTTTCACCTTAATGCATTTTATGCATTAAGGTGAAAAACATTTTTTAATGCAGCAGCACCCCCGAGCCCCCCTTATACTTACCTGAGCCCTGACATTTGCATGACGGAATGAGCACACCAGCTCTGGCCAGTGTCTCGTGTCCTGATTGGATAGATTGATAGCAGCACAGCCATTGGCTCCCACTGCTGTCAATTAAATCCAATGACGCAGGCACCGGGGGGCGGGGCTGAGTCATACATCCGGTGGCTATGGACACCAAATAATGGACACGGGAGCGCGCCCGCAAGGTAACCCCCCGGGAGAGCACTTCTCCTAGGGGGTTATCTGATGTGGGGAGGAGCCGCAAGAGCTGTCGAGGGACCCTAGAAGATGAGGTTCGGGGCCACTCTGTGCAAAACGAGCTGCACAGTGGAGGTAAGTATGATATGTTTGTTATTAAAAAAAAAAAAACTAACCCTTACAATCACTTTAAGGTTTGATAGTTAACAGTATCAACTGCAGCGCCACCCCCGAAGGAGCCGCTTGGTAAATTTGGATTCTCTGATCTCCGCCTCAACTCCAAGAATGACCTTAGCCCCTCTGACACACCTGATTAAATAAAATTACTGCAAACACATTTAAGGACACATGCGGTAAATACCGTTATCCTGGCTGTGGATTATCACCAAAAATAGACACACGCCTGGTAGTGATAAACAAGTTGAATATATTAGCACGGTTTAATACATATTGAAACTTACAACAGTGTTAAACCTTGCTACAGATAATGAATACATTAGAAAAGTCAACCTTCAATATTTAGCAACTGCAGATAAGGAAGGGCAGTAATCTATATACCTTTAACGCAGGCGCTAAGAGGGAGGAGGGAAAACTTGTCAACTTCTCAGCTCCTTCTGGGCCGCAAACACCCCTGAGAGGCAAACATGCAAAGAAAAAAATGGGTTACACAGGTACAGTAAACACAGTTCTGTAATGTTGCAGGTCCTGAGGTGAAGAATACTAGTGTCTTCGGCTAGCAAACGGTGGGGTCCCTGTAGATTTAAACAAGCTTGCATGGAGCACTAATCCCCTAGAATGTTCCGTTAGGTAGAGATTAAAAATTGCAAACTACTAGAGATGGTAGCTTCCAAACAAGCATCCTGTGACACTTAAAAAGGGAAATTGGTGCCTGCATGCAGTGTCAGTATGGCGTCAAGAAGGATGTTGGGTTTGCACCCTCTCACCAATCCTCGGTGCGATGACACAACGATAATCCCAGGTGCTTGTTCAGGCTCCTGATGCTCCTAGCGATGTTGTAAGGCACTGGATCTCTTGTTGATGGCTGATCGATATGACTGATAGCGAAACTCGCAAGGTGTACAGGCAGAGGCCGATCTGATACCCGGCTGGGTATCTCGATCCCTGAAAGGCGTGGGTCGTCTATGTTGAGCTGAGTGGTGCTGGGCTGCTGAGTAGGGTCCCTGGACTAAATAGTAGTGGAATACGTGGCTGTCTCTACTCCTGGCTCCCCTCAGGTGTCCTCACTCCTCCGTTTCCAGGCAGTCTCTGGAAAAACTTGGCTTTTTCCCCCTCTGATGCTGCCAGGTTCTCTCTGTCTCCTCAGTCTCAATGGTTTTCCTCACACCTGTCACCTCACTATACTCTCTCTCTCTCCAGACCGCTCTCCTTATTCTCCTCACAGACTCTTTTGCTCAGGCTTCGGATATGCCTCCTCCTCTGTTGGGGCACACAGTCCAGTCCCCTCTCTCCCTGTAGCTGTCCATCACAAAAGAGAAGACAAAAAATGTCCTTTCTGTTTTTATTTTGTCAGCACTGCTGGGAATTTTTTTTTAAAGAGCCCAGTGCTACACAACAAAAAGTGGTTTAAGCAAATATGAGACTATCGTTAAACTCTTGACACAAATGTATGAGAAAATTGTGAATATAGTCTTTAGTAGAATAAAGGGCAGCAAGCAGTAACCTGATCAAGGCCTATGGCTGCAGGTCAGAAAAGGGAAGAAGAATGATCAGTTTTATGTCAGATTACTGCCTTTTGCGTGCAGACACCACAACCCAATAAACACGGACAGTTAACATTGTTCGATAAGCTGTGAACAAAGTATACGCCCTGGTCTCTAAGAAAGAGTTCCTTAGTCAAATGCCCCCAAGTTCCTTTCTTTGTGGGGGGGGGGCAGGATTAAAGAGAGTCCTCTTGATGCAGGTGTCTTGTATCTTCAGCTAGCTCGAATAAAGGGGCCCAATGTAACCTTTGGAGAATGACATCCAAACAGTGCAATTGTGGTTGTAGATATCTCCTTATAGGGCTTCAATGAGAAGGGCAAAGTAAAGGTGTCTGCATGCAGTGTCTCTAGATGGAAAGAGGGTGGGCTTTTGCCCGGTCACCAGTCAAGGGGATACCAGGCTCAAGGGATGACAGAAAGACCCTGCAGCAGGCTCCTGCAGATACTGTTCTCAAGAAACGGTGCTCAGCTGCATACTCCTCTGCGCCACAGCTCAACTGGATTTGTGATGCAAGTGATGAAGATGACCTCCTGATTGTCACCAAGCCGACCGGACACTGCCGATGATGGATGCATCCACACTCACCCATCGGAGGCTCTCCCTTGCTGCCTAGGCCACAGCACCGGCTCGCTCTCCCTGACTGTCCAGGTCACTGCTTCCAGATGAAGGCCATGGTCCCAAGAGACTGACCCCTTCCCCACACAGGCTCTACCTCTCACAGCATTCTGTCTTCACACTCCAGCAAGCTGGAACTTGTAGTCCACAACGATCAGTCTTCAGTGCGAGTCTCGGCTCCCTGGACTACATGTCCAAAGATCCTCCACTCTTCTGTGAGTCCTCACTCACTCTGCATTCAGGATGTGACAAAACAGAGTCTGTGCTGAGTACTAGGAGAAACAGTCTCCCTGTGGAAGATGTTGCAAAGTGTCCCCTGACACCGCAGGCAATTTAGCCAGCTCTTGGCTACACAGACAACAACATAAATTTAATCTTTATCTGCTTGCCAACCATGTCACTTAGTTGTACGGTGGCAAGGTGGCTCTCCTTCGCTGGTTCACATACCTAGTACTTGACCTGGCACTTCCGGGTAGGGGGCACGTGCACCACCGCGCTGTCATTAGACATAGCACAAGCCGATCAGCGGGTGCCGGCCAATGGATGTCTGCTAATTGGCGAGGAGAGAGGCCGGACAGAGTTCTGCCGATAAAAAAACAAGGCAGTGCTCTGTCCTGACACGGGGAAGTGATGGATTTTCTTTCCCTGCAAAGTAGGGAAAGAAAATCTATCACTTCCCTTAGTAAAAGCAGCACACAAGGTACACAAAAACACTGGCTAGGCACACACTTAAAGTGGTAGTAAACTCTCCTCCACAACTTTATCAGATTTTAATCAGCATAAAAAGCACCGTAATCCGTCCTGTTCTGTGTAATGACATCACCCGTGCATGCGCATCTCTTCCCTGATTCACGGCACGCTCTGTGTGCCGTCTGTCCATTGACAGGATGTCATGTCTGATTTCCGCATTCTGGTACAGCCCATGTGACGTCACATGGGGCGTAAACCTGGGCATGGTACTGCATCCTATAGTCGTGATCAGCCGCAGCATATAGTGGACTGAAAAGCACACATTACTTAAGAAAGGGAAAGTAAATGGTTGCCATAGGAATGTCGGATCCAGAATGAGGCTTGGCTAAAACACAATTGTGCATATGTGAGATTACAGCAAGGAAAACATGAAAGGGCAAAAATGCTTAGCATTGTGCACTTGGAAAACCATTATTAAGATGGCGCCGCCTTATCCCGGGAGACAACATTTTTAAAAGTTTACATAAAAGGTAAGTAATATGCAATTGGGCCTGGATTATACTGTGTAATGTTTGATAATAACTGACTATAATGAACTAGATAAAAAGCATAATTGGGATAGCATGGGCCTCTTGGCTGCTTCTCTGATTACTGCGCTCCTTGCCCGGCCTGTCAGTTTAGGTGGACGGCCATGTCTTGGTAGGTTTGCAGAGTTTTACCATACTCTTTCCATTTTTGAATGATGGATTGAACAGTCCTCTGTGAGATGTTCAAAGCTTGGGATATTTTTTTATAACCTAACTCTGCTTTAAACTTCTCCACAACTTTATCTCTGACCTGTCTGGTGTGTTCCTTGGCCTTCATGATGCTGTTTGTTCACTAAGGTTCTCTAACAAACCTCTGAGGGCATCACAGAACAGCTGTATTTATACTGAGATTAAATTACACACCGGTGGACTCTATTTACTAATTAGGTGACTTCTGAAGGCAATTGGTTCCACTGGATTTTAGTTAAGGGTATCAGAGTAAAGGGGGCTGAATACAAATGCACGCCACACTTTTCACATATTTATTTGTAAAAAATTTGGCAAACAATTTATCATTTTCCTTCCACTTCACAATTATGTGCCACTTTGTGTTGGTCTATCACATAAAATCCCAATAAAATACGTTTACGTTTTTGGTTGTAACGTAACAAAATGTGGAAAATTTCAAGGGGTATGAATACTTTCTCAAGGCACTGTAGATCAGTGCTGTGTGTACAGTGATCACACTCCCCAGTAAATAGAAGTCTATCATAGATCAATAAGTAGTACAGTGTATAGAGATCAGTGTACAGTGTATAGAGATCACTGTATAGAGATCAGTATACAGTGTATAGAGATCAGTGTACAGTGTATAGAGATCAGTGTATAGAGATCAGTATACAGTGTATAGAGATCAGTGTACAGTGTATAGAGATCAGTGTACAGTGTATAGAGATCAGTGTACAGTGTATAGAGATCAGTGTACAGATATCAGTGTATAGAGATCGGTATACAGTGTATGGAGATCAGTGTACAGTGTATAGAGATCAGTGTATTGAGATCAGTGTAGTGTATGGAGATCAGTGTATAGAGATGAGTGTACAGTGTATAGAGATCAGTGTATAGAGATCAGTATCCAGTGTATAGAGATCAGTGTATAGAGATGAGTGTACAGTGTATAGAGATCAGTATCCAGTGTATAGAGATCAGTGTACAGTGTATAGAGATCAGTGCATAGAAATCAGTGTACAGTGTATAGAGATCAGTGTACAGTGATCAGTGTATAGAGATCAGTATACAGTGTATAGAGATCAGTGTATTGAGATCAGTGTAGTGTATGGAGATCAGTGTATAGAGATCAGTGTACAGTGTATAGAGATCAGTGTATAGAGATCAGTATCCAGTGTATAGAGATCAGTGTATAGAGATGAGTGTACAGTGTATAGAGATCAGTGTACAGTGTATAGAGATCAGTGTACAGTGTATAGAGATCAGTGTACAGTGTATAGAGATCAGTGTATAGAAATCAGTGTATAGAGATCAGTGTATAGAAATCAGTGTATAGAGATCAGTGTATAGAAATCAGTGTACAGTGTATAGAGATCAGTGTACAGTGTATAGAGATCAGTGTACAGTGTATAGAGATCAGTGTACAGTGTATAGAGATCAGTGTACAGTGTATAGAGATCAGTGTATAGAAATCAGTGTATAGAGATCAGTGTATAGAAATCAATGTATAGAGATCAGTGTATAGAGATGAGTGTACAGGGATCAGTATACAGTGTATAGAGATGAGTGTACAGGGATCAGTATACAGTGTATAGAGATGAGTGTACAGGGATCAGTATACAGTGTATAGAGATCAGTGTACACAGGGATTACACTCCCCGGTATATAGAAGTCTATCTATCATAGATCAGTACACACCGTACATCCTCTGCTCTGGCTCTGTGTGCAGGAAAAGGCTGCACTGTGCTCACACACACCCCGCCCACTTCCCCCGGACTCGAGTGGGGGCGGGGCTAGAAAAGTGCAGCCCCGCCCCGCCCTGTGCTCAGTCCCCCGGCGGTGTGGGAAGGTGGGTCAGTAGTCTGGTGTCGGTGATCTGCTCGGAGGGTTCGGGTTGTGTGTCCCCGGACTTCTCTCCTGTCGGATTTACTCCGTGATACTCCGGCTGGATTGTTTTCCTCCTCCCGGGGCGGACAGTGTGTCCGGAGAAGAGGGGCTCCCCCAGGTAATGCAGTACAGCTGCGGGGCGATGAAGGAGCGGAGAGGATGATCGGACCCTGGGAAGACTCAGCGCCGCCACAGAGCCGTCCCGACCACCGAGACTGCAGACAAGGTAATCCCCGACACCGCCCGATCACCATCCATATCGTCCGATCGTCACTTCTGTACTCCGCCCCAAACTGTCCGATCACTGCAACAGGGTGTCCCCCCCCCCTCCCCTTCCCCACCTACTCCGTCATCACCGTCCTCCGCTTCCACCCAGGTGTCCCCCCTCCCCCCCATCATCTCTACTTGTGGGGTACACCCCCCCCCCCACTACACCTCCAGTGTCATCACTACAACTTCCCGGAGGTGTCGTATTTATAGTCGGCTGATACACCCAGCAATCACACCGGACAATTTTATTTTATTTATATATTTTTTTTAATTGTTTTATTATTGCCAGTAAGGACATATTCAGGGACACCCCGATACTTAATGAGGTCACCCTGATGAACAGGATTGGAGTAGAAGGCGATGTTACATTGTATACAGAATAATAACATGGGACAGCATCCTTCTACCTTCTTCTCTTATTATATGCTAATCAGAGAGAGGAACACCGCTAAGGTCACATGTTCAATATTGCTATAGAGGACTGTGGAAGAATATTATTATTATTATTATTATTATTATTATCTAGTCTGCTATGGTCTTCTATAACAAAATTGAGCATGATGACCTCAGCGGTGTCCCCCGTCTGTAATATTTTATCTCAGATCAGTATTTAAAAAGAGAAACAGAATATAATTATTTGTCACATTATTATTATTTGAGGACATGGTTATACAATAATACTATTTCTCTTTTAAATACTGGCAAAATGATTACTTTTGTTAAACACCAAATTGATATCAATATAATAAAGTGGGGGCATCTCTAGAGATTCTCTGCTACTTGGCTGAGAACATCATGATGATCATGCCCTGTATTGTTATAGAAGATCATGGTAGACTGTTTACCAAATAGTGACATGTGACCTCAATATTATATTTATACTTCGTTTATTTAAATGTTGTTCTGAGATAAATATTGGAAAGGGATGTTGTCAGGGGCAGGTTTTCATAACCCAGGACTGTCCCCGAATACCAGGAGTGATTGGACAGGGTTCCCTTTTTTTTTTTTTTTTTTTTTTTTTTTTTTTAATCAGTGGGCAGGCTGATCAAAAAAACAATCCATCTATGGCCAGCTTTAAATTAGGTGCTTATATTGTGGTGTTTTGGCAAATGTAAAGTGGACTGTGACTCAAATACTGGCCATACACGGTTAGAAAATCTTTCGAAAAAGCGCTTAATACGCTCGACTTATTAAAATAAAGTTTTTCCAATAAAATAAGCTGTCACATCAAACTTTTTGAGCCTAAATGATCAATTTTTCTGAGCATTAGTAGTGGAATCAAACCGTTCGTTCGAAAAAGTCTACAGCACAGGTTAGGATGTAACCCCGGAAAAATGTACGGTTTGTTGTGAGCGGTTGATAAGGTGTTGATTTAATTAGGTGACCTGTGTTGATACAATGATGGCGTTATCGCATGCACGTTGGCAGATCTTTAGAAACCCCACCCCTTATTTTTTTTTCTCCTAACCATGTATGAGCAGCTTTAGGCTGGTTGCACATGGGGGCATCCAGCTGCTGTGCCTGCGATTTTGGCATTTTAGTCACCTAGTGAGCACAAATACAGCGTTTTAGCTCTGCAGCCTATCAAAGTCACAGACTGAAATATGCTGTGGCTGAACGCTGTACTGAGTGGTACTCGGGTTTAGGGGCCTATGTGTTCTGGGAAGAATGCCCAGAATGCAGGTATTCTGGAATCTAGGCATTCGTTCCTGAACACACAGCACTGTCCAGCATATTTCAGCCTGCCATAGACTGACAGGCTGCAGGCAGCAGTGGAGCTGGATGCTGTACCTGTGCTTCCCGCACCACAGAAAGATTGGAGTCGCGGCATATAGACATTCGATATGCAAGGGGCCAAAGACCACATTCTTTATGTAACTAGATCAAGTTCTCCTGCGTTTTAAAGGACTTATTTACAAGGAAATGATATACATCTTTAATTTAGGTTTACGTGAACCCAATGTTTAATATTTGAAATTTCATGATATTTACCTATATAAACCCTACTGTAAAACACTGAGCTTACTTTATAGATCCTTGTAAACTTACTTTATGTATCTTTATAACATTGTATACTCAATAAACTTCTTTTGACAAGGAAAGGACTTATTTACATGGCCGTTCCTGCTGTATGCTGATGGGTGTATTTCCAGTCTATACAAATCAATGACAGGCTGACAGTCCATGGGTGATCTCATGTCATCATTGAAGGAATGATTACATGCGGCTCAGGACAAATGACAGCTCTGTACGCAGAATGTTTCCACCATGGACTGCTCATCTGTTGCTAGCAGCAGGTACTTCATGCAGTGGTGTATTTTGGTTTTGTGCTGCCCTAGGCAGGACTAAAATTGGGCAAACCTCCTCCCTAAATTTGTCCCACCCTGGCCGCGGTATACCGTTCTTGTCTCAGGGTCTGATGAGGAAGCTGAAGTCCTTTACAGTGAACAGCTGCGCCTTCCTCATCAGACCCTGAGACCTGATTCATCCAAGTGCCACATAGGGGGTCAGCAGGGCACAGGATGAGGTCAGTAGGAGATGAGAAGGAATCTCTGCATGGATCAAAAACAAAACTCAGAGCGGCACTCTTAAGTGGAGCAATAAAACTAAACAACCAGTTTATTAAACAAATTGCAGCTTGCATGTAAAGAAAGGGATTGCGCTTGTCAGACGGTCTGACTCAGACCCACCTGGGGTCGGGAGGATCTTAGCACAGAGCTGCAGAGTCCAGAGAATATGCTGCTCAGGAGAAGTCCCACCAGCAGTGGTGGCTGGTGTTCCATTTTCTTTGGGGGGGGGGGGCAGACATATTTATTGCTAAAAATTCACCCTATCTAGGTCGCAGACTTCCTGATTAGCCGGGAGAAGAATCGGGAAGATAATAGTGAATATAAATTCACTACTGTGGCATCAACTGTATCACCCTTTTTATGAAGCCAATTAGAGCCTAAGGCTCTAATCATGTGCTTCCAAAAAAAAAAAACCCCCATTGGAATGCATGTGTTAAGGGTGCATGGATTAGGGGGGGGCGTATGGACTGCCCACCAGACAGATCACTGTGTTCCAGGCAGCCCGGCGCCTCCCGTAGTCACAGGACGTCAGCGCCTGAGGTAGGCAGAAAGTGGGCACGGCTGATGCCTTTCAGAGCCACCCACGGTTCCTTTGTCAAAACACTACGGTAGGCACCGGGCTCCCTAGAACATAGTGATCTGCCTGGTGGTCCTTCTCCTGGCTAATTTATAGAGCCGACTCTGCCCTTCTGCCTGGGGGGTGACGCCGCCCCCCCGAAAAAATGCCACCCAAGGCAAACGCCTTGTTTGCTTCACAGTAGATATGCCCTTGACTCCCATGTGCGATTACATGCAGACAGCTGCGAAGCCTGTCATTGACTTGCACAGGCTGACTGTAAACACCTGTCCATACCTGCCGCAGACATACGCCGATCTGGGCACTGTATGGGCATGTGAATGAGCTCCAAGGATAATGTGGTTTTACATCCACTTGTGCACGTGTAGTGTTCCCTAATCTGCCCCTGATTGCACAGAATTTTACTTTTATTTTTTTTTTCTTCTCTGAATGCAGACAATCTGAACGCAAATGGTAATTATACCATTTAAAATCATTACATGAATTTCTGTGTGTTAAGGATGTCCTAGGTACACACGTCTCTGCTGGTGTGAATGAGAACTTAATCAATGTGTGCCTGTTAGAAATCGCCTGTGCCTGACACATTCTATGTGTGATTTGGACTCCGCTCAGTGGCAGAGTTAATGATTGGTGGACGTTTCACCCGTGGTGTACTTTGTGAGTATAGGTGGTCTGTGTTCAGCTGTCCCCCCAGTCTGAGCTTCAGATCTCCTTTCACTTCTTTGGCATAAAACTAGTTTAGCGTTAATCATTGTTCAACGACAGAAAAACAGGATTGTTTAGCTCAACCATCGGCTCTTCTTACTAGGATTCTGAAAAGCTGGAGAAAGCCGGATGTTTTGTAAAGGATCATGTGTAAATCCTTCCCCAGGCATCACTCATTGGATAATATGTGAGAGTTGTGTGACGGGCCCCCTTAGTCTGACCATCTTGGCAGCCAGCAGGATTTGGCAGGTCGTGGATGGCAGCAGATTTGCAAGGGCATGATAATTAGAGGCTGTAAGAACAATGACGTAGAATTAAAAAAATAAAAAATAAAAAATCAGACCCTTTACTGTATTTATTGGATCATTTGAGAAACTTTTTTTTTTTTTTTTCCCTCAGTTGCATGTCTTGTCTGCAGATTATATTATGTGTCTGGCTTTCCCTGAGCTGTGTGATTTGCACAGAGATATCTTTCAACAGGTTTTGCATGAAGCCATCTACCTACCTGGAGCACGCCAAAAGCTTGTCTTACAGTACAGGATGTGTTTATCATGGAGGCAAAATAGGAGGTGCCGTGGCAGCAGCTCAGTGAAATGTTTGACTCTTTGTAGGCTTTTTTTTTTTTTTTTTGGTGCAAAATTGTGATTGTGCACATGTTTTCTCCCCAACTGTTTTCTTCTGCATAGGAGCGGTTTCTACAAAAGCTTTTGCTGTTTGCTGGGGTGTGCTTTTGTTGGGGGTCGTTCACACATGAAGTTTTTTTTTTCTGCACTGGATAAATGCTTATCACCACTAGGTCACAATTTTTGTTTTCTATGTGCCCTGTTCTCATGACAATGCTGGTGTGATGTGCAGTGCAGAAAAACGCAGAAATTATGTAATTTTTCTGCTGAATGGTATTGAAGGTCAAATAATACAGTCTGGGGGAATCAGTGTCTTTCATTGTAAAACACTGATGCAGAGAAAACCCTTAAAAGGATACGTTCACTTTAAAGTGGAGTTCCACCCAAAAGTGGAACTTCCACTCATTTGTCTCCTCTCCCCCTCCGGTGCTACAATTGGAACCTTTCGGGGGTGGGAGGGGGGACAGGATACTTGTCTTAGACAGGTATCCTGTTCCCACTTCTGGGAGTCCGGGCCGCAGCTTCCTCCCTCCTCCTCTCCCTGTCACCGGGCCAGTAGGAGAGAGGAGCAGGTCCTCGCGCATGCGCAGTAGGGTTCCCGGCGTGAAGCCGTAAGGCTACACTGCTGGGTACCCTTACCTGCAATGGCAGCACCCGACAGCTGATGGAAACATCAGCTGCGGTGCTGAGATCACTGGACTTCCTGACAGGTACGTGTCCTATTGATAAAAGCCAGCAGCTGCAGTATGTGTAGCTGCTGGCTTTTTTTATTTTTATTTTTATTTTTTTTTGTGCGGAACACCGCTTTAAAATAAATACACATTTTTCCCAGGTAAAAGTGCATTTCTATTTGGAACCCGGGGAGCATTGCACCAGCGATCAGCAGATCTCCTGTAGACCTGTTGTATCTGTGTGCCAGTACACCCTATACAAGCAAGCGGATACTGACATGAAGAATCCATGAACTACCACAGTGCTCCACAGTGCCATGGTAGTTCATTGAGAACTGCAAAGGATGCCAGTGTCTTGCCGAGAAAGTTCCCTCGGCGGATAAGTCCCCCCCCCCCCTGTACTGCGCAGGCGCAGCGCCTGCGCAGTACGAACTACTGTCAGCCGCCGGAGATAGCCGAAGCTCAAACGCTTCAATCAGCTATACACGGCGCCTGCGCCCTAGGTCCAGGTTCCTTCCCCACCATCCAAGTGGACCTAGAGGTGCACCCTTAACACATGCATTCCAATGGGGTTTTTTTTTTTTGGAAGCACATTAGAGCCTTAGGCTCTAATTGGCTTAATGAAAAGGGTGATGCAGGAATCTAAAAGAGCCGAGCGAGGCCGTGCCCGAAGCGTGGCGAGCGAAGCGAGCCCGCGAGGGGCTCTCTTACAGGCGCCATGTACAGCTGAATTTCAGCTATTCCGCTTCGGCTATCTCTGC
The DNA here is from genome assembly GCA_037952925.1 of Lithobates clamitans. Taxonomy (NCBI): domain Eukaryota; kingdom Metazoa; phylum Chordata; class Amphibia; order Anura; family Ranidae; genus Lithobates; species Lithobates clamitans. The sequence goes on from JBBGZY010000049.1 coordinate 5,995,518, forward strand.
CGGATCCTACTGCAGTACAGGGGGGGGGGGACTTATCCACGGAGCGGAACTTTCTCAGCTGAACACCGGGACTTGTAGTTAAAGTGATTTGTAAATGGTCACCTTGTAAAACAACCCATGTAGTTTAAAATATAAATTAAAGGAAAAACATTTGTGTATAGGAAGAAAAAAAAAAAAAATCCTTTTTTTTTTTTTCTATAATCGCATTCCCTCTGTTCTCAGCTGTATAAGAGCTAGGAGGAGGAGGGAGAAGCAGCAGTACACCGAGCTTCCCAGTGAATGGCTGTGCAGCGGATGCATGGCAGGACAAGTCTAATCACTGGAGGGGAGTACAGAGCTCCCAGCATAGCTAGAAAACTGACCACGGTGTGGTCAGTATTTTAATAGGTAAGCAGGGGGACGGGCAGGAACACCAGGGATTTCACACAAAGGAAACCATACAAAGAACAGGATACTTTCTCATACAAGTACATGGTAAATCAGGCTCATATCAGGAATGACGTTTTGGGGTAACAAACGCTTTCATCCAAACAGAGCGCTGATTTAAAAAAAACTGACAGCTAGTACAGGGAACTTCTCCCCATACTGTTGTCATGGGGGGAGGGAAATCGGGCAGCGGCTGCAGCGTTGGGGACATGTTACATATTCCCAAAGATGAACTTATCCCTTTTTAAGCGGTAGTAAACGTGTGTGTGTGTGTGTGTGTGTGTGTGTGTGTTCAGGTCTCTAAAGGAAGAACGTTTTTAAGTGTTCGTTTTCCCCTGCGCTACTATGTAATGAGTGAAACTGAAAACAGTTAAACCACTATATTGGTGAAAAATAAAAATAAATAGAAAAGAATGACTTTAAAGGAATTGCTGCAATATCTAATGTGTTCACAGCTACACATGCAAGAAGTTGGGATAGTAAGTGGTGTTGCGCTATTCCTCAGTGAATAAAATGCAGTAAAATAAACAATCAATATAAAGCATTCAATGATATAAAATACAAATGTTCAAACAGTCCACAGAACAAGAGTGATTCTTATCACAAACATATACTGTCCATTAAACTCATAAATATTAGGTGCTCAATTCTTCTTTAAAATAATTCAACAGGTTCTCTGTGCTTCCACCAACACCTTAGTGCACACAGATCTCTCACCTCATAACCACACCTATCTATCTATCTATCTATCTATCTATGATCGGGTGGCCGTTCCTTCAGAGCGCATGTGCCGGTGACGTCACCTGCTGCACGTACAGTAAATATCTCCTAAGCATGTTTAGGAGACACTTATAGTACCTATAGGTAAGCCTTATTATAGGCTTATCTATACGTAAAAGAGACGGGCATTTACCCCCCCCTTTTAAAGTGTTACTAAACCCAGGACCCTGCATTCACTATATCTGGTCTCCCACGGTACACACAACATGGAAATGCAATTATTTTAGTAACTATAAACTGCTGAAAACCTTTTCTCATCAGCAGTACATAACAGTTTTGTGAAAATTACAGTTTTCAAAGTGATCATATGGTAATCTGATCGACAGATATTCACAACAGTTCATCCGAAGTGACGAAACGCAAAAGATTTTCTTGTTTAATACTAGATTGTGCAATTTTCGTCTAATCAACACACTACATCACTTCTGCATTTTTATTCTGTTGGCTGAGAATTTTTGTAACTTTGGCAACCTCTTCATTTTCGATTATAGAGACTAACATGCAAAAAAAAAAAACGGATGATCATCCATCCGATGAGCTCATATTGTGTACCAGGCTTAAAGCTTTGTAGGAGGAGTTTTCATTCTCCTTTGACTGTCCTATGAGGCTGCATGACCCCTGACCCTCTGTTTGGACAGTTCATTAGCCCTGTACCAATCATATGCGCCCCCCCCCAAAAAAAAATAGCAATTCTTTACTGCATATACAGACTGGCTTTACTGTTGTGGGTTTAGTAAAATTTTAAGCTCCATTCACTCTTGAGCTGAGTGTCCTGTTTTTTTTTTTTTTTTTTTTTTTTTTTTTTTTCAAGGTTTTTTAATTTTATTATTGCCAATTTTAGCCAATGGAAAGTTAGTTGCTAAGCAAGAGAGCGCAACAAAACATGTTTCATGCAGTTTTCAGAAGCTTCCTAGTCTATTGGGGTCAAAATGGGTAACTCTGACCTGAAGCTTATGGGCTTTTTTGAGTGACCCAATTCTCAGGTGTGAACAGGTATCATTAAATATAATAGAACCTCTAGTGTTGAATTGCTTCTGGTTAAGTTTCAAATCACTCAAATGTGAACACCCCCCCCCCCCACCCCTCACTCTTTTTCTCATGGTTATTCACAAAAAAACGTAACTTGCTAACGTGCATGCCTTGTAAGTCTAGCGGTGTTCTGTAGGGATCTGTTGCTCTGCTGCTGCACACCGGGTAATGCATCCTCTTCACTTGCCTCATTGGGTTCTTGCAGCAGGAACGGGGACGGGCAGCGTGCATGTGCTTTAATACCTGGAATTCATGGCATGAGGTTTCTAAGAGGTTCTGTAGGGATCTGATGCACACCCAGTCCTACAGCACCATCATCTTACGTCTTGGAGTTTTGGTAGCAGGAACCAAAAGTGACAAGCGGCACCCTGGTGACAGTCCTTGGTGCATGAGCTGTTGTATCTGAGGATTCCTGGGATGCATCACATGTGGTTCCCAGGAGGCTGGACAAGAATCCAGAAAATATGGATATATTCCCTGTTGTGTGTGGGGTTTTTTTTTTTTTTTAATTGATTTATTTTAAGGGGGGGGGGGGGGGGGAGTGATTGTCTGTCAGGGTTGGAGGGGGTAGAGGGTCAGGTGACGGGAATTGGGTCAAGAGGGTGAAGGTCTGCTTTTAACTTGTAGCCATATTCCAAATAGGTTGTGTAAGTAGACTTTTTTTAAGCGGAGTTTACTCTATGGTGAAAAACACACTTTTATACAAAATACACGTGTTGTGATTTAACAGTTAAAAAATAGTCTAGCATGCTTCCTGTATAGACCGTTTACCGTAATTTCCGGATTTAGATCTTACTATGTGTCAGGCGAGGTTCTCTACTGCCTGACACCATTTCACCTCCATTTTTATATGTAATAGCTCAATGATTATTAGATGTACTAAAGATCTATAAATCTTCTCCTTGTCTTTACTAGCAAAGATTTATTTTACCACCCTATTTATGGAAGCATGTGTATTTGTATCCTGAGATGTTTGTGTGTCTTGCAGACACTCCCAGTGGCATGTGCCGAGGGAACATTAAATAGGCCAAAAAAAATGAGCTGATAACACTTTAACAAGTACAATAAATTAAACAAGTACTTTATTGAGGGGTTAACAAAAGGAAATATGGCTTTTAAAAGTGATGTCTGTCCATTTCCAGTAATGTCTGATAGCATGTGCTAAAATTAAGCTAATGTCATAAGCTAAAGATTGTTCTGAAAAGTGCACCATTACCACAATGTTGTAACTGTATTGAGAAGGGGGGAGAACAGCGAGGAGCAGCGCTGCATGTTGTGCTCGATGCCTATTTGGGTGCTGTAAAGCAGTTGGAGCCCTCTGTAGGAATGAGGATGAAAGCATCAAAAAGGATGGAGGTTTACAGAGTCACCTGTGATTCGTTTCAGAGGCCGACTTGACAACGTATTATGCATGTCTTATGACGTGTTCTTGATGCTCAGGCTTCAAGTATTTTCTCATGGGAACTTCGGTAGGCCTGCAGGCTTCTTTTTTTTGGCTTTTTTTTTTTTTTTTTTTTTTCTGAGGCTGTTCACATCGCTCGGTATATGTAAGGATTTACATCCACTTTGAGTCGAATTGCTTTATATCAGGCTATTCATCCAAATGGGCCGCCCAGTGCACCACGCAGACCAAAAATCGCACAAGCATAATTTTCGGCACCACGACAGGTTGATGCGTAACCTGGTGCTAAACTGCAATACGTGTGTGTGTTGGGGTACTATACAGAATGAACGCTCCTATTGATCTGTCTGACCTGCAAACTTCACTCATTCCCCTTTCCTATCCAAGAGACTGCAGACTGTTTATAATCTCACACGATCTCCCTGACAGGCTGTGTAAATGGAGGAATGTGCTGATCTGTTATCATGGCTGTGTGTTTACTGGATACAGTATCCTATCCTACAAGTGCGTTCAGGGAGAGAAGGGCTTATCTTAGGAGGAATCGAGGGCACAGCGCACACTACAGCATGGCAGTCATAGATAGGTAGATATTATATACATACATACAGAAAATGATGTTCATCTTGGTGTTACCAGGGTAATCATGGCCACTTTGTACTTGTTCCCAGCATCAGTGGGGTGAGTTTCCCCCCAAGTCTTACCCATGCCCAGTAGGTGCTTCCTTTGTCGCAGCAGCACAGCTTCCACAGAATGCTACACCTGCGCAGGTCTTGAAAGAGGGGGAATACTCATTCCTGTGATGCTGGGGTATCCCAGATCACAGGCGGGGTGGTGTGGATATTCCCATTAGAGCCCTTTCACACTGACAGCGTGGGGGCGTTGACTCGGCGGTAAAGCACCGCTAAAACTAGTGGCGCTTTACTGTCATTTTAGAGGCCCTTTTCGGCCGCTAGCGGGGTGCTTTTAACCCCGGCTGGTGGCCGAATAAAGGGCTAAAAGCGCCCGCAAAGCGCCACAGCCGAGGCGCTTTGGCGGCCCTGCCCATTGATTTCAAAGAAGCTGCTTGCAGGACTTTTTTTTTTTTTTTTTTTTGACGTCCTGCCAGCGCAGCGCTCTGGCTTTCACACTCGGATTGCAGATGAGGCATTTTACAGGCGCTATTTTTAGCGCTAAAGCGCCTGAAAAATTCCTCCAGTGTGAAAGAGGTCTAAGTAGCTGTTCAGTCAGGCTGTGGGTAACTTACAGGCCTACAGGCAAGAATCCTAAATACAACTCCAAATATTAACGTTCTGTTATGTTTCTAAAAAAAAATTAATAATGGGGCTCCTTCACTGCATAGTGTATTATAAAGGTGAACCTTTTTTTTTAAAGGTAAATTTGATTATGTTGGCAAAGTATAGAAAGGTCATCTTGAACAAACTAATAGGCAGAATATGAATTTGCAAAGAGATGGCTTTAGAGCATGCCAGCTGATGGTCTGGAGTGTGTTGGAGTTGGTGATTAGAGGCCAGTAACCCCTTCTGAGGATATTCTGAAGACTTAATGATCTACTATAAAAGTGGATGGAAAGGAAGTGTGTTGCGCGATCAATGGGGTCCCCAATATGTTGTCCAAGGCAGTGTATTTAAGCCCTTTGTGATGAAGGGTAAAACAAAACCTTTATGTCTGATCTGTTTTATAACTTTGACAACTAAAACTGTATATACTACTTACATTACTTGGTGTATCCTGGTGAATTTGTGTGTTTTTTTTATTTTCTTCTGTACATTTCCTGCTGTTACCATAACCTACCACCAGAAGAAAAGATCATCTTTTCCTCCTGATCGCAGCTATACCACATATGTGTATAATTGTTTGTACCCATGGTAAGGGGCCCAGAAGCAACCGGTTTCCATCCCGACTGACGCTGCTACTAATTTAACTTTTTTTTTTTTTTTTTTTTATGACCTTTGACTCAAACCCTAGCCTTGACCTAGATCATACCCTGATGTAGCTGGTTTTATTTTCTTTTTTCACAGATTTACATTTTTCTCCTCCTAGTAAGGCGAAAAAAAACACATCCTTTTTCTCTATTCAAGAGTAGAGAAAAAAAAACAGAAAAACAAAGGGGCGGTCTAAATAGTCAGTCGCTGATCACTGTGATAGCCAATCAGGTGATTGGAAATCGGCCTCCCGTTTTCTCGATCATTAGTAGAGGACCCAGGGCTCTCAGTGAGAGGTACACGTATATGGTACAGTCGGTGGGAGGGGGTTAAGAGGAGAAAGGTGCAATAGATTATGAAATCGTGGAGAGAAGGGCGTGCTACTCTAAATTACATCTTAATCAGTCAGCTGTTGATATTGCAAAGTAAGAAGTAACATCATCATTGTCAAATCTACTTTTATTAAGCCACTTAAAATAACAAGGCAGTGATATAGTAGTCTTGGCATTTACTAACATTCAATATTTGCTTTCTATTTTTATGGGTGCCATATAAATTACTGGTTGTATATGTTGTCATTTTTATTGGTTATTATATATGTAGTGAATTATTTTTTTTGTTTTCTTTTTATCACCGCAAAAAGGTATACAGTTGCTATCCAAAGCACATGGATTTCACTGCCACAATAATAAATGTAAAGGATCTGCAAGATATTTCCAGCATGAATTCAATCAACATTATCCATTGAGATTTATTTATGTTCTCAGCATAACAGCAACAGTCCACATAAAGCTACTGATACTTCCGGTGGAATTATGGCTGCAGTTGGGTATCCTTCCTAAACACAATTTGAACAGGGGAGTAAAAGTGGGTGGGAAAGCCCAAACAAAAGAACAGGGAGAAAAAGTCTAGGGAGAAAAGAGGTGTAAGGGAAGTTTTACATTCTCCCCTCCAATCTGGGTCAAGAAGTACATTTCAAGACACGAAGGCTGTGGCCATACATTATACAATTTTCTTCTCCAACTTTCCTTTAGATTTACCAAAACCTTATAATAAGGTCACACCTAAACGCTTTCAATTTTGTATGCAATCAGGCAGGCCCTTGTACATAGTTAAAGCTAAAGGAAATTGAACAAGAAAATTGTATTATGTATTTGGAAAGGAGATAAGATTCTGAAACGTGAAGAAAAAAAAAAATCTAAGTCCTGAATTTTGGATTTAGAAGAGTGCTACTACTGATGTGGTTACCAGTGCCAGACACCAGTATAAAATGTAGTGTTAACCGCTTCAGCCCCGGAAGATTTTACCCCCTCCCTGACCAGAGCACTTTTTGTGATTCGGCACTGCGCCGCTTTAACTGATAATTGCGCGGTTGTGCGGTGTTGCACCCAAACAAAATCTACGTCCCCCCCCCTCCCCCACAAATAGAGATTTCTTTTGGTGGTATTTGATCACCTCTGTGGTTTATTTTTTGCGCTATAAACAAAAAAAAAGCGACAATTTTTTTAAAAAAAGCAATATTTTTTACTTTATGCTATAAATATACCCAAAAATATCTAATAAAAACACAAATTTTTTCCTCAGTTTAGGCCAATTATGTATTCTACGTATTTTTGGTAAAAAATTGCAATAAGCGTATATTGATTGGTTTACTCAAAAGTTACAGCGTCTACAAAATGGGGGATAGTGTTATGGCATTTTTATTCTTAATTTTTTTTTTTTTACTAGTAATGGTGGCGATCTGCGTTTTTTTTTTTTTTTTTTTTTTTTCCCCAGTAGCAGGCGATTAAAGGGGTTAAGTGTGTCCTAGGGAGTGATTCTAACTGGGGGGGTGGGCTTCAACTCGCATGACAGCGATCACTGCCCCCGATGACAGGAAGCTGTGATCTCTGTCATGTCACAAGGCAGAACGGGGAAATGCCTTGTTTAAGGAGCCCGTTCTGCGGCTCCGTGACACGATCACCGGGAGACCGGCGGACATAGTCCGCGGGTCACGCTGTACGCGGCAGGTGCGCGCCTGCCATTTGCCCACCGCTGCCATTGTGTCGACGTATATTGGCGTGCAGCGGTCGGCAATTGGTTAAAGTATCTTTGTGGTGTGTGTTTTGTTTTTTTTGTTTTTTTTTTTTTTATCTATGACTGTCCACAAAAAGAACAAATGGTGGCACTTGAGGATGGGTACATGAAGTAACTATTTGGAGCATGTTTTGTCTCAGCACTTTAAAGGAATCTAGAGTATTTTTGTGTGATTCATAAAGAAGTATACAATTTAAACGCACTATAAAACAAGAACGATGTAAGCTATTTTATGTTAACAGATTGTAGGGGAATGTTTCAAGTTTTTTTTTTTTTTTTTTTTTTAGAGATGGTCACAGATGTTCTGTGTGCGCACCCTTAATGCCCCGTACACACGATTGGACATTGATTGGACATTCCGACAACAAAATCCATCGGATTTTTTCTGACAGATTTTGGGCCAAACTTGTCTTGCATACACACGGTCGCACTAAGTTGTCGGAAAATCTGATCGCTCTAAACGCGGTGACGTAAAACACGTACGTCGGGACTATAAACGGGGCAGTAGCCAATAGCTTTCGTCTCTTAATTTATTCCGAGCATGCGTGGCACTTTGTGCGTCGGATTTGTGTACACACGATCAAAATTTAAACGATCGGATTTTGTTGTCGGAAAATTTTATATCCTGCTCTCAAACTTTGTGTGTCAAATTCAGACGGGAAAAGTCCGATTGGAGCCCACACATGATCAGAATTTCAGACAACACAATTAGGTCACACTTTTTCCATCGAAAAATCCGACCGTGTGTACAGCGCTTTAGTTCACAGGACACAAATTTACAAACGGGTAAATAGTTTCCCTTTTTTTTTTTTTTTTTTTTTTATGTAAGCTGAAACCCACTTAATTTTCTGATCTCTGTGAAGGTGTCTAATTTCTCATTGTTGCAAAGTTGGCTATCCATTCTCTTGCAGTTCCATCATGTTCCACGGTGGTGTCTGGCATTGTTTCAATCTTCGTGTCATTAGACATTTTGTGTTATGTCACCGTGGTTTCCTATTGACCATGTGCTTCCATGCATTTTAAGCCCACCGTTCTGGGAGGTGTGAACAGCTGGTGTGTCTAAAGAAATCTGGGTGAAACTGTAGACGGGGCTCCTTGGCAGAGGGAAACGGGTCTAGCAGGTTGTGGTGCTGGCTTCTCATGTCAACATTAATCTAGGTGACTACAAAGTAATTGAGTGCAGCCTGCCTGTGTGACTTTTCTGGCAATCCTTCAAGAAAAATATAATTTTGCGAACCACAGACCCATGTGTTGATAGACATTTGCTAATTCTCTGCTCCTCTTTATAAGCAGACTGGTGGCCTGTCATGTCTAGCCGGGACTAGCTGTAGAAAGAATAAATTAACTGGACGGGAGAACACCCATCAATTCATAGAAGGCTCTCTGCCTTAGTTTATCAATGTGGTAACCGCCTTCACTTGTTGTGGTATATTGTGTCATAGGGGAGTGCAAAGTGAACTGTAAATATTTTCTATATTGACATCAAAATGAAATAATAAAATTCTATAATCTTACATGGAGACTTTCTGTATGAAGAGGAGTATTTCCTTTTTCTGTTCTGGTATAAAATGTAGACAAAATTTATATATATTAATAATAATAATAATTATAAAAATATTAATAATAATAATATTTATATATATTTTTTTTTTTTTCATGAAAAAAAGTTTGTATTTTTCTTGGCTGCAAAAAGCCTGCTTAGAGTTCTGTAGCTCAAGCTTACGAATAAGTTACAGGAATTTGTCCATTGCCAAACGCAGGCTTGCTCCTGCCCCCCACTCCCTCATCACTGGATATGAATGACAGCAGTAGGAGCAATCCAACCAGTGAGGAGGGAGAGCAGCGCTGCTGCTCTCGCTCACAGCGTTGGGGGGTGGGGTTGTTGCACCCAAAAGGATTTTTACCTTTTTTAATTCAGAGCATGCATTAAGGTACAAAAAACCCTGCAACCTTTATAACCACTTTAATCATATATGAACAGGGCTTGACAAATTTGCTGCTAGAACTATTGCTCTCATTCTGGCAGTGAAATGTAACGTGTATCGCAATTGACGTTTTCAGACGTAGGCGCCACGTTTGTACGTATGTGGGTGGCCTCAATTTTTTGTGCTTGGGTGTCACTTTACATTTTTATAATTTAAAAAAAAAAACATTTTTTACTTTTTTCCTATCATCATAGTAAAAAGGTCCCCTATGTATATGTATGTGTGTGTGTATATATATGTGTGTGTGTGTGTGTATGTATATATATATATATGTATTATGTATGTATATATATGTATATGTATATATATGTATATATATATATATATACATACATACATACATACATACATACATACATACATACATACATACATACATACATACATACATACATACATACATACATACATACATACGGGACCTTTTTACTATGATAGGAAAAAAGTGAAAAATGTTTTTTTTTAATTATAAAAATGTAAAGTGACACCCAAGCACAAAAAAATTGAGTGTATGTATGTAATCTTTATTTCTGAGGGAATAAAAAATAATGACAATTTCTTTTATGGACATTTTAGTAAAAGAACAGAATAAACAGAAAAGTGTAACAGATCGGTGCTAACCAGCCCACTACCTGAAATAACCGCAAGCTAGGCACAGGGCACAACCTCAAGCCAAGGAAGTCCCTGGGCCTCAGCCCGCTATCCCATATAGGGTCTACATCATTATTGGATGGACCTACTGGGGGAACGAGGACCATCATGGAGGAGACAAAGAGCCCATGCTCCGCCAGTCTCATCTGCAATGTGCAGAGAAAGGAGTAGGGGATGCCAATTGTTCATAGGCTCACCGGGAGCTGAGGAAATAAACCTGTATTGTAGGCAACAACGGCAAAGTACTGTAACTAAACTTCGAACTGATGCTTCCGGAGCAACCCCATTGAGTCTAGTGATAGCAGGCCCTGTTGGATCCAAAGGAGTAGGGACCGGTGTGCTCACCCAGGTAGGTGGAGTATGTTATAAGGATAGCGTCCCATCAATCTCTGGGGGTAGAAGGGCCTGGAGATGAGCCAGAAGTAGGGCACCTGCGGCCTTTGCCTCTCGCAGGCAGCCATGGTTGAGGGAGGGAGAGAGCAGGAAGTTCCAGAGAGCCTTTCCAATCTGGAAAGTCGACGTTTCCCAGCTCCAGACTAGATAGAAAATGTGGCAGATCATCTTTGTTGCGCAGCGTGACTTGTTGATCCTCCTTTTGTCACTTGTAAGCTAAAGGGAAAGCCTCTGCGGTAAGTGAGGCCTGCCTCTTGAATGGCGGCCAGCAAGGGGCACAGAGCAGTATGCTGCATGAGGGTATGCCTGGAAAGATTGTGGTAGAAAAACAACCGTTCCCCATCACCATCAAAATATCGTTTGTTATGCAGTTTTTGCATAGTGCTATCTATCAGCATGCCTTTATGGAGCTTGCAGATAATGTCTCTGGGGTTATCTGGATCATGGGAAGGTCTAAGAGCCCTGTGTGCCCTGTCAATTTCAATAGAAGCAGTGTTCGGGAGTCCCAGTATTTCCCTAAATATGCAGATCAGGTCTCCGGGAAAAAGTTAACGAGCCGTGCTCGGTGGTTGGGCAGATGTCCGCCGGCGATGGGACATAAGGAAAGTGAGGGCAGAATCACCCCTGTGAGAGCTGATTAAAGCTGAGATGAGAGAGGAGCAGAAGAGATGCACGTCTTCACTCTTCCATTGCCTGGCCACGCCCCCGTGTTTGTTGTTTTTTTTTTGTTTTTTTTGTGACGGGTTCTCTTTTGAGACATCCAGGGTCTAAAAGACCCTGCATTACTCCCCTGTGCTCCATTTAATGTAATGCAGTGCGCATTGAGAAAACTGTCAATGGGGACCCGGAACTGATGTCAACAGCTAGGAGGGTGTCCACTCTCCTTCCTCCTCTCAACCTGGTGGCACCCGCTATGCCGATTCGGGGCCTGCAGATGGGCAAGCGGAACTCAGAATACGTGGAGGGTGGCAATAATTCAGGTAGCAGCCCAGGCACAAAGACAAACCTTGTCGCCATGGCGACCTTGCACCTGCGGTTTGTCAAGCCGTGATAAATGAATACTATGTTGAAATTTCCGCACAGAAGAGTATGTCAAAGCATTGACTCCTCCCTTGTTTGCCTACATTTTGATGTTTCAGTCAGAGCACAGTATAAAGGCAAGCAGCTGCAGGTGGGAGGAAAGGCAGGGAGTCAGATATACTCAAAGGTATTGGGTGTTTCTCAGGGGCGTATCATGAATTGAGTGGGCCCCCAGCATTGATATATAAACAAAAAATTTTAAAAATGTGCGTGGCTTAAATTGTGACATATTGGGTGTGCCTTAAAAAGTTGTGGTTTAATAGTCTGAGGTGACTTGCATAGTGCAGAATGCGGTAATGTTAAATGGGGAATGTAAAGTGCAGTGGGTAGTATGTGGAGTGTATGGAGGTGGATAGTATGCGTAGGAGAGGTGTGCAGAGTGTATGGAGGTGTGTAAAATGTGCAGGTGAGGTGTACGGCGGTGAGTAGGGTCGTGTCAGGGCAGTGGACAGTGTCAGTAGCTCTATATTTTTTATTTTTTTTAGTGTGTGTGTGTGTGTGTGTGTGTGTTTTGGTGAGATGTCAGAGACCTGTTTAGACCCCTGATATCTCCCCTTTGAGACAGTGAAAGGGACTGAGGACACAGATTCCCCAGTCCTTCTCAGCAGCCTTAGCACTGAAAATGAATGGACAGGAGACAGAGGCTCCCGTTCATTCATAAACTGAAGCAGAGTAAACAACATTACATAAACACAGTAAGCTCAGGTTGTGTGATGACTCGGAGGACCAGTGGTTGGGTCCACAAATGTCTGGGTTCACAGTAACAGGTTGGATGTGCATCAGCTAGAAAGGGCAGCGAGCAGTAGGTGTAGAATAGAAACAAAAAAATGTTGCATGAAATTTTCTTAGTGCATATCCAACTTCTAGATACAGTCCCTTTCTGTTTAGGATTGGGTGCAAGGCGGCGTAGGAGCAGCATTGTTTGGATGTTCAGTGCTCATGCTAAACTAGGACTGCACCGCACGCGGTAAACAAACATCCATGTATAATCCTTTTGATAGATTCAGTGGATCACTTGCATGTGGGCCCATGGTTCAAACATGGCATAATGCTTTATTACTCTTTTTATTAATTTGTTTTACTAAATTGAGCTTAATATAAGCGTGTTTTAGGTTCCCTGGCCTTCATTAATTCAAGGTATGTATATTTGCTAGCCCTAGCTTTGTTTTCCTCGGGTCCAGAATCGTCTTTTTTGGAAAGAACTGCGGCTATGACTAGAAGGTTTCATTTAGCAGTGTGTTTGGTAATAATGAACGGTCTCCTAGGGAGTCTTCTCTGGGGAATGATCGAGCCTCTCATCTAAGGCTTGGAATTGATGTTTATTGCAGGGTGCTCACACAAGGGATCATCTGCTGAGCTCACACACCAATATTTACCTACACTAATTTTGTAATGTGGAATAATTGCAGACCATTCTTCCCCAATCCAGTTTTTCAAGAGCCTTTAGTGCAAAAAAAAAAAAATCCTGTAAGGCCTCCAGCAAACCTTTCCTGTTTTTCCTTGTTTATGGCTCATTGAAGTGATGTGCCAGACTAGCCCTGGCTGACCCATGGGAGGTGACTAATAGTTGTGGGGCCCCTCCTTGGAAACGGGCTCGCTTCTAATTCACCTGCTGTAACAGTTTTCCCCTGTTTTTACTGCTTGTATTTTAGCTGTGCAAGTCTTAAGGAAAACAAAAAAAAGCTCTTGCGGGATTGTATAGTGGTAGCTATGTATAATACAATGCTATATTTAGACCTACAACATGATGTAAATCTTATCGATGTCATCTTGGCATAGGGGCAGTCATATGTGCTTGTTACTTGCTCAAAGTGGTTGTAAAGGCTTAAGGTGTTGTGTGGGGTGTTTTTTTTTTTTTTTTTTTTTTTGTTTTTGTTAAAAAAAAAAAAAAAAAAGTTGGGCCCCTTTCACACGGGCGGCTGTTCTGCCGCTGTTTAAAAGCACGTTTTGTTTTTTTGAAATTCAGAGAATCCTGGCACAGCGTTCACTTGCAGTTGTACATTGCAATTAGCTGTGTTTACATGCGGCTGTGTTTGGAACATTCTTGCCATTTCTAATGTGCTTTCTGTTGTTTTTCTTTTGTTGCCGCTGCTATCTGCAGGTGAAATAGTACACTGCGATTTACCTGCAGTTATGTGCAGATAGCTGTGCTAAATCGTTGCTGGACGCAGCCAACTTAATTTTTTTTATTGTCCACAAAACCGCATGTAACGAAACAGTCACTAAACGCAGTGTGTGAATGGGGCCATAGGAAAGCATTGTGTGCATTTAGCTGTGGTAGATGACTTCATCTGTCCGCAGCTAAAAGCACAATTCTATCTGCCCGTGTGAAAGGGGCCTTTATAAATACCTGCACTGTTGCAGTGGATTAGCACAGAGCAGCCCAGCTCCTCCTCTTCTCAGGTCCCTCTTCGCTGCTTGCTATGGGGGCAGCCAAGCCAAGCTGCAGTTCTGTTTTCCATTCAAACACTGAGCTGCGGTTCAGCCCACCCCCTCTCTCCTAATTGGCTAACTGACTTTGACAGTAGCGGGAGCCAACGGTGCCACTGCTGTGTCTCAGCCAATTAGCAGGAAGAGTCCTGGATGACCGAGGGACTCGTGGACATCGCCGAATAGAAATGGGGGTAGAGGGGGGCTGAGATGGGCTGCTGCACACAGGCTTTTTATCTTAATGCATTTACAGCGGGCGGGTGGGGTGCAAAAGGTATAAAAAAAAAACAAAAAAAACCTTAAGCCTTTACATCCACTTTAAAGTGGAAGTCCAAGATAATCCAAACCACTCTTAAAACTGTCCCCTCCCCCTTCCGAACACCTGTGCTTACTAACCAGTGTAAAAAAAATGTATATACTTCCCTATTTTCAGGCTGCTTTGGTCTGGTTGTGTGATCTTCCTTGTGAAAGCCAGTGTCCGCTGCAAGGGAAGTGAGCGAGCGCTCCAACAATAACAGGCCAGTTGTACACAAGTTGATCGATAGTTCTACGTGTACCATCAGCCTGCCCATACATGGGTCGAAATTGAGCTGGACCCTGCTGAACTGGCCGATCCATGTATTGCCGGCTTAAGACACATGCAGCGTAATATGGGGTGTGTCAGATGCCAAGCCACCTGCTGTGCACTGTTACCTCCCATCGACCCCTATGTGACTATTGTGTGTTGTAGTGAACTAGTTGGTGGGAGGAACCATGAAAACTTTGGAGTGTTGTTGGATACTGAGCACTCTGCAACCATGTAGATCCTTACGAGATCAAGGTTGGAACTCGCTGATGGTAAAAATTTTGCAGGGGCTATTTAAAAAAACAAAAGTTGAACTTGTCAATCGCTTTAAAGCGCATAAAGATCCTTGTATCACAGTAGAAAGAATGAAGAAAGCTAGAGTTGGAATATTATTCAGTATGTTCCACTTAACCTCAAGTTCCACTGATATCTTAGTCAATGATTAGCCTAATGTTTAACAGGAATCACATGAGCTCAGGAAAAGTGAAGTAACTTTTCTTGGGAAAACAATTTTTCAGGCTTGTGATCCTTAATTACAAAAGGAACTTTTTTACTTCTTTTAGTATGTATATAAAAATCGATATGCTGTATAGGTATAAAGATAATAAAATTCAGAAGACCATTGGATAGTCACAGCTGCTATAAGCAATTGGGAACATTTCCAGAATGGCAGCTATGTCTTAGGCCGGGTTCAGGATCCTTGTCCTAACATCCAACTTTCGACATCCGACATGGTGATTACAGCAGCAGTAAGGCCGGGTTTAAACTGGTGCAAAAAACGCTCCGACATTGGGAGCTCATGTCGCATGACGTGTAAAAATCAATGTTTCCCTATGGGAGCCGTCTTAACTGGTCCGACACAAGTCGGTCCGACTTTGAAAATGCTCCCTGTACTACTTTGGTCCGACTTTGATCCTACTTCAGCCCATTGACTATCATTGAAGTCGAATCAAAGTCCGATCGCCGTCTTGCATGATCCGACTTTGGCATGCGACTTGTGCTCTGATCTTGAGGGGGAACTCTGCACCAAATTTTAAATGAAAAACCAGCATGGGTTCTCCCTCCAAGAGCATACCAGGCCCTTCAGTCTGATATGGATTTTAAGGGGAAGCCCCTAGTGCCTGGCATTGGCAGGGATCCAAGTCTGATCCCTGTTCATTGAAAGTCGGACGTATGTGGACTTCAAGTCGCAGGGCAAAGTCGGATCCAATCTAGGACGGCTGTTGTGTTGCACCAGTGTAAACCCATCCTAAAAGCAATTTATCTCACACTGGGATTGTTTTGATTGGTCAAAGGACAAGTCAGACTATCGCAAAGTTGGATAAGTAGTATTCTGTTCATTCAAGTCGCATGGATGTAGGACTTATGTCGCAAGGCAAAGTAGGATGAAGGTTGTATGATCGTCGTGTAGTATCAGTGTGAACCCAGTTTTACAGCCTAAACAGGATTGCTTGTTTGACTCGATCATTCCTGTTTCTGGCAGAAGCTGACCCAAAGGCATGGTGTGGCAGTCCTATTGTACTTGCACCAATAGCCAGCCAGCCTCAATGGCCCACTATGAAAGCCCCCCCCCCTCATCATGCCAGCAATGTGTTACGGGCTGAGATCTGTTCAACTGTCTCATTTAAAAAAAAATAATAATTTTTACATGCCTTGTTTACAGTGGTAAGTAAAAGTATGTGAAACCACTGTGTCACCTCTACACAGGCAGAGAAACCTCAGAGGGTGCTAGACATCTACTGTGTGCTTGCTGAAAGGATGTCCGTTTGCCAGTAAGGGAAGTTAAGCCAGGTGACATGACACCTGCAACACCCTAGGAGGAAGGCAGGCAAATCTATTCAAGTATGATACTGAGGTCCATTGGAGTTCCACGGCATTAGGGCGTTTGGAGTATATAGGCAACCAATCTTATCCATACTTGTCCAGACGATCTTTCCACACAAGCAAAGGCCTTGGCTGGTCTATAGCCGTCTGTTTGGTTTTGCTTGCCATCTGGTAAGCAAGGTTTTTATAAGGTGGTGGCACTTATTTGCTGATCGGGCTCACTTGGATGTTTGGATCCGTTTGAACTGTCACTCATCCATTATCCTGACACCTACAAGCTATTGTTGGATCGAACCTTTACACAGCGCAGCTTCTCTTCTCCATAGATGGATTAAAATTTGGCTGGTTTAGCAGGGACTGCCTGAATTTTGATCCATCTACGGGCAGGCTAGTTGCACAGAAGTTGATCTCTTGATTTGATTTCTGTACAACCAGCCTGTTGGAAATTTTTTGTTTGATTAGTTTGAGTGTATTCTGACAGTGGGGAAGTCTCCCTGCTGTCAGAATACAATAGCTCCGCGGGACGAATTCCCCCATCTACCTTATACTATGTGTAGATGGGGAAATTGATTTAATTTTCTTTAGCTCAACTCACTGGTTGAACAAAAGAAAATGAATCGTACCTTCCTTAGTTTGTCCCAACAACTGTCACTATTGTTGGACAGTCCATATAACCCTGTACAGATTGGAGCTAGCAAAACCTTTGCATGAAATGCATGCAGCCATTTTAATGCAAATGCTTTGCTAACACTTTTACAGTCCTTGTACACTTTCCTCTTCAGGTTGGTGGGGGAAGACAGAGGAGCTGAACAGACATCGGTATCTAGAATGTAGGTGTGTAATTAATGCAGAACTCTACCCATAACAACTTGATAACAAAGTTCTTTAGCAGAACATTCCACATTATTAATAACCATATTTATCGGCGTATAACACGCACCCCAATTTAGGAGGGAATTTTAAGGAAAAAAAACTTTTAGGAGGGAAGTTGAAGGGAAAAAAAAACTTACATTTAAATGCCCATCATTGCAGCCTTCTCAGTGCAGCCTTCTCAGTGCAGCTTTGCCCAGTGCAGCCTTCGAACCCCTGTCTTCAAAATCGCCGACCGCGATTTGAAAATGGCGCCGAAATACACAGAGCCGGTCCTCGGCTCTTTCCGGCGGCTCTCGTTCACTTTCGGCTCCGCTCGGGACTACGAGTGGAGCCGAAAGTGAACGAGAGCCGCCGGAAAGAGCCGAGGACCAGCTCTGTGTATTTCGGCGCCGGCGGCGCCATTTTCAAATCGCGGTCGGCGATTTTGAAGTTGTGCAGCTCGGGATCGCATGGTATCGGCGTATAACACGCACCTGCGACTTTCCCCTGATTTTAAGGGGAAAAAAGTGCATGTTATACGCCGATAAATACGGTATGTTCCCCAAATTGTCAAAACTGGAAAATTTTGCATTTCATTTGGAAATCCAGGTCCCAGAGTCTGGAGAAAGAGTTGAGAGGCACAGAATCCAAGTTACATGAGGTCCAGTGTGAAGTTTCCACAGTCGGTGATGATTTGGGGAACCATGTCATCTGCTGGTGTTGGTCCACTGTGTTTTATCAAGTCCAAAGTCAGCGCAGCCCTCTACCAGTATATTCTAGAGCACTTCATGCTTTATGGAGATGCTGATTTCATTTTCCAGAAGAACTTTACACCTACCCACACTGCCAAAAGTACCAATACATGGTTTAATGATCGTGATATTGCTGTGCTTGATTGGCCAGCAACCTCGCCTGACCTAATGCCCATAGAGAATCTGTGGGATGTTGTCAAGAGACAGGTGAGACACCAGACCCAGAAATATAGATCTGAAAGACACTATCAAAGCAAAATGGGCTTCCATAACACCTCAGCAGTGCCACAGGCTGATCGCCTCCATGCCACTCCGCATTGATGCAGTAATTCATGCAAAAGGAGCTCCGACCAAGAATTGAGTGCATACCATACTGTACATGAACATACTTTTCAGTAAGTCAACAATTCTGTATTAAAATTTCTTTTTTTTTTTTTTTTATTGGTCTTATGTAATCTACTTTTCTGGGTTACAGAATCTTGGGTTTTCACTAGCTGTAAGCCATAATCAAAATTAAAAGAAAACGCTTGAAATGTATCGCTGTGTGTAATTTATCTATATAATATGCATTTCACCTTTTTAACCACTTTAAGACTGGGCCTCTTTTTTTTAGATTTGTTGATTACAAGTTAAAAACTGTTTTGTTTTTTTTTTTTGCTAGAAAATTACTTGGAACCCCCAAACCTTATACATTTTTTTTTCCCCTAACGCCCTAGAGAATAAAATGGCGGTCGTTGCAAAACTTTTTGTCACACCGTATTTGCGCAGCAGTCTTACAAGCGCACTTTTTTTGGGGGGGGGAATATACTTTTTTGAATTAAAAAAATAAGACAACAGTAAAGTTAGCCTATTTTTTTTATTTTTATTTTTTAATATTGTGAACGATAATTGTGAAAGATAATTACGCTACGATAATTCTGCAGGTTGCATGTTTTGAGTTAGAGGAGGCCCAGGGCTAGAATTATTGCGCTCACTCTACCGATCGCGGTGATACCTTTACATGTGTGGTTTGAACATCGTTTTCATATGCGGGAGCTACAGCACGCGAGCTTGGCAGGGCGGGGCACGCTTATTTATTTATTATTTTTTTTTCTCTTATTGATTTTACCTTTTTTTATTTTTACACTATTTTTAAAAAAAATTGTCACTTTTATTCCTATTACTAGTAATGTAAACATCCCTTGTAATAGAAAAAAAGCATGACAGGATCTCTTAAATATCTAGGAGTCAAAAAGACCTCGGATCTCATATTTACACTAAAATGCAATTAAAAAAAAATAAAATGGCCCTTTTATCGGCCTCTCCCGCCGCCGATAAAAGTGGTATCACTGGTCCCAAAAAGTGTCAAGTCTGATTTGCCAGCCACAATATCGCAGTCCCGCTTTAAGCCGCTGATCACCGCCATTACTAGTAAAAATTTTTTTTTTAAATGTCCCATAGTTTGTACACTCTAACTTTTCCTCAAAGCAATCTATATACACTTTATTGAGATTATTTATTTATTTTTTTACCAAAAATGATGTAGCTGAATACATATTGGCCTAAATTGATTTAAAAGAGAAATTTATTTTTTTGTGTTTTTTATTTTTATTTTTTTACCACTTAAGGACCGCTGCACGCCTATGTACGTCCAAACTTTGAACGGGGATATCGTTGTTATGGCAGCAGCTAGCTGCCATAACCCCGGTATCCCCGTTTTCGTGCGGCGGTCGGCTTTCAGATAAAAGTGGTCCCTGCGGCTGATTCGCCGCAAGATCACTTTTATCGGTGGTGGGAGAGGGCCCCCCCCCCTGCCACAATCCCGTGCCCTCCGCCGCTTACCGGAGCCGTCGGTAGCGGCGGAGGCGATCGCGTCCTTCCCTGTGGTGTGTCTGGAGGCGAGTGAGGCTAAGATGGCGCCCACTCGTCTCCATGACACTGCTGGGCGGAAGTGACGTGTGAGCGTGTGGCTGTCTCCCCCAGCCACAGGGTCTCTGCTGGGAGCGGATCCCAAAAGTGTCACCTCTCAGGGGGTCCTCTAGATGGTACATAAACGCTCGTTCCCCATGGAGATCGACTCATCTGCTCCAGTCACAGCACTGCTTCTCCCCCCTGGACTCAGGCTGAGGAAAGTGAACAAGCCGCACCCTTTTTTGAAGTTGGGCTCCAACACCTGTCACTGCCCTCATTCTGAAAGGCAAAGTTCAACTTCTTATTTATTTTTTATTTAAAGTGTATGGAAATCCCAAATCTATTTATCAGTGTGTTTTTGATGTGGGAGTTTTGCTGTCGGCTTAGATTTTTGCTAAACTAAGATTTTCCACACCTGTATTGGAAAAAAAGCATTAAGCCAGATATCTTAACTGTTGTGTGCTATGCCATGCATCTTTAAAGATCCCTTTATTAACCTTAAAAAAAAAACAAAAAAAAAAAACTGACATTTTGAAACTAGAAAGACCAAAAGCATTATTACATTTTTTTTTTTCATTTTTTTTTTTTCTGTTTACTATTTTTTTTTAAATATATTTTACCTAGAAGGAATCTCCTAGAAGTTGTTAGATGTCTTTTCAAAGTAGAAAGGCCAAAATGTTTATTTCTATTGTTTACAAGTTGTGGCATTTCAGCATTTCTTGTTCAGTTGGACAAACTTGATTTTATTTCAAGGGGCAATTTGGCTGCTGTACTCACTGCCCCCCCCCCCCCAATACATTGCAGCCATTCCTTATGAGTGCTAACTTCCAGTGTCCTATGTTAACCCTATGTGCCTGAAATGCCATGGTCGCTACTTCCCTAGCAAACGTGGGCAGTTGTAGAGTATCATGAATTCAGCTCACGCTGCTGTCAGAATAAATTGATCAACGGCTACAGCCGCTGATCAAGAAAGATCTTCCAGCATGTCCTTTCAGCAGCAGGTGATCAAATTATTGACTTCCCTCGAGTGAAGCCTGCCATCCATTGATTGAAATTTGGCTGGTTAAGCAGGGACTGGCAGAATTACAATCGTAGTATTGCTAGCTTTAATGGTAAGTTCACCTTTCATAACATGTTACACCTGTATTCAGGGTGTAACATGTCACTAAATCAGCAGCCCCCCATTGTGCCATTTGGCAGGGTATCTTCTTCCAGCACTTGCTGTCACAAGTTTATAAACCAGGCAGATGTGTGGGAGCTCTGCTTATGGCTTGTAGTTCTCAGGGTGCTGATGAGAGCTCTAGTAGTTCATTGATTTTTTTTTTTTGAAAAAAAATCTCCTTACTTAAGTTTTACATGTATATCTGCTGTCTTCAGCTTTATATATTCTTTAGAAAGTTCAGTGTCTTAGAGATTTTCTCTTTCTGTTCAGCACTGGGAGGGATTATTGGCATACAGCCAAGACCGCTGATTGGAGGAAAGGCACGCACACATACCTCCAGTCCACATGGGCAAAATCTCTCAGCTGTTCTGTGAATAGTTGGCTCTCTTTTAATCTATTTATAGCATCCTTCCCAACACAAAACTTTTGGCTGCTTTTATCACAGGCTTGGCCAGTCCATCACCTTTACCCTCAGTTTCTTTGGCAAGGCAGTGGTTGTCTTGGAGGTGTGTTTGGGGTCGTTATCATGTTGGAATACTGCCCTGCGGTCCAGTCTCCGAAGGGAGAGGATCATGCTCTGCTTCAGTAGGTCACAATACATGTTGGCATTCATGATTCCCTCAATGAACTGTAGCGCCCCAGTGCCGGCAGCACTCAGGCAGCCCCAGACCATGACACTCCCACCACCATGCTTGACTGTAGGCAAGACACACTTGTCTTTGTACTCCTCACCTGGTTGCCACCACACATGCTTGACACCATCTGAACCAAATAAGTTTATCTTGGTCTCATTAGACCACAGGACATGGTTCCAGTAATCCATGTCCTTAGTCTGCTTGTCTTCAGCAAACTGAGGGCTTTCTTGTGCATCATCTTTAGAAGAGGCTTCCATCTGGGTTGACAGGTCCCTCTGTCGCAACACAATAGCACAGCAGGGAGATCGCTGTACTAACATCACATAGTACAGCGGCTCCTCCGGAGCTGTTCTTTTTTGGTTTTTAGCTCTACTGGGTTGAATTGGTGAAAACTACTAGTAGTGCTAGGCCTAATTTTAATTTCATTCAAATCTATTTTGCCTGTTACAGCTGATCTCTAGAGTAAGATTAAAAAGAATGCTGTTATATTATATTTATTGAAAAATCTTTGAAATGCAATTGGTAAAAATTTCCGACGCGGGAGGGGCAGCACTTTAGCCAAGTCGGGTGTCCTGCATACATACAGTTAGGTGTGTGTGTGTGTGTGTGTGTGTATATTATATTTTATTATATTTCATTATATTTTATTTTATTAAAGAGAGAGAGAGAATGTGCCAACAAAGAAATGCTAACAGATGCACACAGCAGTTTTGATGCTGCTCCCTCATTATACAGTCACAAGCTTGAGCAGCAAGGGGACCCACCTATATTGCTTGTCTTCATGTTGGGGCAGGGATGTGACCTAGCTGTGTTGTAGAAGTACAGTAAAACGTTGGGTCACCAGGCTGGCTGTGTTTCCTGTGAAGGATGTCTAAATTTCAGGACTGGTAGACAAATGCAAATAATTTGACAGGGGAAACCGCTCCTATATGTGTATATTGATGTTGTATTGAGCTGTAGAGGTCCTTTTTTTTTTTTTTTTTATGTGCCATTTTGTTTTATTCTAGGTCCCCCTGGAAACCTAAACTCACATTACTTACTGGTAGCATGCTGAGGCAAAATAAACTAGGCTTTGCAAGCTGCTAGCTTGTAGTTAAAGTGAGTGACCATAACTGATTTAGATTTCAGTGATTTGCATACCACCTGCTTTGTGACGTGCCCTTTCAAAACGGTGATGCTCACTGCCACAATCTGTGCACGTTTCTTATACGTGATTGCATCTGTCATGGAAAGGTGTGTTTTGGTAGGTGTGTTTTATTTATTTATTTTTAACCTGGCCTTCCTCCAGATTTAATGTCGCTTACACTCTGTGTAGAAGTCTCAATGATATGTATAATATAAGTCCTGGTGAGTTGTATTTGCATGGATACTAGGTAGGTAGTTTCATTCAGGGTGGATTTGTTTGATTTAAATCAAGTCAATTTAAATCATGATTTAAAAAACTAGTTAAAAAGGCTTGATTTTAGGCTACTTTCACATATGGGCGCTCCAGTGTGAGAGCCTGAGGGCTTTCACGATGGAGCGGTGCGCTTGCGGGACATTAAAGTCCTGCAAGCAGCATCTTTGAGGTGCTGTAGGAGCAGTGTACACACCGCTCCTAAAGCGCCCCTGCCCATTGAAATCAATGGGCAGCGTCGTGGCGCTTTGTGGGCACTTTTTAAACCTTTATTCGCCTGCTGGGGGGGGGGGGGGGTTAAAAGCACCCTGCTAGTGGCTGAATAGTGCCTCTAGAACGATGGTAAAGCACAGCTAAAATTAGCGGCGCTTTACCGCCGACACCCCTGTGCCTCAGTGTGAAAGTGCACTAAGTCACCTTGATTTAAATCAGAATTTTTAAAGAGCAACTGTCATCTCTGTCCCTCAGCGGCTCCTCCTCTGACCCGCTGTTGACTCACTGACAGTCCCATTCACTTTAATGGGACAGCTGGTGATGCGGCAGTGACACAACAAAGTGAGGGACGTGGCGGCAGCAGGTGAGTGGATGCCCACTAATAGGTGCTGCCATGATGGATCTGAAATGACAAGTGCTCTTTAGATCTAAGGACATATTCTTGCTGTTAGAATCTTTAATATTTGCAAACAAAATTTACAATAATAAGCTGTCAGGTTAGTAAAACGGCGATATCATGACTGATTCAATCATACAGTTTGTAGTGTACATAGATTTTTAAACCAATGGGATAAAGGAATATTCCTGAATCTTGTTTTATCTCATGGTTACTGTGAATGCGTCAGTGCAGTGCATGTTATCATAGCTTGCAGAGTTTGGATTCATTGAATGAGTTTACCAAAAATTTAAATATTGCAGAATGTACAGCCTTGTGCCACATAACCAAGCTCTATTTCATGCCGAATAAACAAAATTATTAATGTATCTTAAATAGAAAGCTATCTTTAGATTCTGTTAAGTCCAGAAACCCGCTTTGCTGCCCGCAATGCCAGAAACATGGGACAAATGAGCCAAAACACGAATTGCGTTTTCATTGCTATTTATTAATGGCACCCCAAACACAGATGGCAGTTGCACGACAAATACGATTAGCTCATAACTGAAAAAAGTGCAGGAGCGACTTTGGTTGATGAATGGGCTGCTCTTTGCTGTCGCACAACAAATGCGTAAAAAGGAGCGAAAGCTTTTGCGTAGTGAAGGTGTGTGCATGCTGCAGAAATGTTCCCCCACTCCCTCCCACAAAGCTACTGTAGAATTATTTTTTACTTGTCGTAGTTGTACTGTTTCCCCACCACACTACCTTAAGCTGCAAATGCAGCCAGATGGGGTTGTACATCCGCTGCACCCAAATTATGTTGGGGCAAAAAAAAAAAGATGCCCCCCAAGTGAATGGCTTTCTGGTCCCCCCTCTGTGCACTGTGGGTGGTTCCTCCCACGGACTCCTACATCACTACTATATGACAAAGTAGCTATGAATGTGATAGATGCCCATTAAATGTGTACAGTTATCATTTTGGGAGTATTTCTAGGCTAGCCTTTCTCAACCTTCTTACCCTAGACCTAGAGAAACGCTTAAAATAAAATCTTGTGAACCCTTGCTAAAATCAATTTTTTGGAAGAATGTCCCTTACACTGGTGGTCATAGCACCTAAACATAGAACTATGGAGTAACCAGACCATCAAATGTTCGATCAATCAACATGGCTCAGGGAACCCCTAGCAACCTCTGGAGGAACCTTAGTTGAAAAAGGTTGTTCTAGACGGTCAGCATGTCTGTGCCTCTATCAAGACACTAGTGCCTGTTTTTACTAATATAGTTGTATAAGCGGTGTCCAGGTCAGAAATTTGCAGCCATGGATGTAAAAGTTCTAAGTAAGCGTTGGCTACACTTAAAATTCCAGATACTGGTGATATTATTTATTAATAATATTATGTTATTTTTTACTTCTTTAGCCTGTGTTTACCAAGTGTGTTTCCTTCTTCTGTGCTTACCATACATACTTACTATTATACTGTTACTTACTATACATTTTTGGATAAGTGGCTAAGTACAAATTGCTTGGCCTTGGTAACCGTTAAAGGAGACTTCAAACAAGCATAGAGTTATATTCCTTCATCTTTTGTTTTACCAGCAGTTTAACCAGCATTAAAGTAGAAGAAAGGCTAAAATAACCCAATTTTTAAACCTTGCCTCCCTATGCTTGATGCATGCTGCAGTGGTCAAATGAACGCTAAGCTCAGTCCCCGTGTATTTGGCAACAGGCAGGAAGGGAACTCTCTCCTCTGCCCCCAATGGCTAGAGAAGTGGAGAACTTTAAGGTCCCTGTAGAAGTCAGCTTGCGCATCTATGCAGAAAAGCCAGTGCTTTGCAGTCTCAAGATTAAGTGTTTGTGCATTTTACATGTATAAGATCAGTAGGGAAATGACTTTAGAGTGGGTTATGTTAGCATTTTCTTCTATGTTAATGTTTATCAAAGAGAAATGTGGGTCCTTTTTGTACTGATAGTCTTCCTCTATAGTCTTCACAGTTCCTCCAAGGTTAGGCCTCCACCCAGAGCAAAGATTAGTCATAATGTATTGTACTAACAGCAGAAGGTTGAGGCAAGAACTAGCATGGATGGCATTCTCCAAGATTGTAATTGCAATAGTTGTGAGGATTTGTAGGTCAAAATACCAAAGCACCTAGAGACCCTGTCACCAGACCATTCATTTTAGCAAAAAACGTTTTGCATAAGATTTACAACGAAAAACCCCTAATGTAAGGAGCTACCGGTACCATGCCAAAAAATGTATTTAAAAGTTTGGACATTTTATTAAACCATTTCACATAAAATGAGAATCAAACGCAGAAAAAAAGAACAGGGAGAAAATGATACTTTTGTGCATGTTACAAAATGCACACAATCGTGGTACAGCATACAATATATCCCTTTTATGGATAGATTTTCCCAAATATAGCTTCTCGGGGTCTCCAGCAGGTAGATGTCTTTTACGCATTTCACAGGACAGTGCCCCCTTCTTCAGGAAGAGACTGATACCTTTCTCTATACTTCTACACAAATAGTACCACAAATAATATAACGCCCATTTCCTTGAGGAGATATGCATGTTCTAATTTATAAATCCTCCAATGTAACGGCAGAGATCACTACCTATTCATGCTGGAAATGAAAATGTAGATCTAAAAGCAAGGATTGCCTGAACAAATGCCACTTGTAGACAAATGAACCCCTTAGTGCCTCTTAAGTAGTAGCCACAAGAGGACAGACTAGTTTCTATAAGGGATTAAAAGTAGGGTTGTACTAGTATCGGTATCGGCACAGATACCGAGCATTTGCCCAAGTACTTGTACTCGGGCAAATGCTCCCGATGCTTCCCCCGATACCTGGAAGTCAGCTGTGATCGGCGCGTGGGGGAGTTACAAGATTCTCCCCCAGCGGCTTTCAGCGGCTTTATTGACATACAGCGGTGATCGTTCACCGCTGACTGTCATTGCATCCTCCTCCATGCCCCCTCCGTTCCTCTGTCCCCCTCCGCTGGCCCCCTCCGTTCCTCTCTCCTTCTGTGCCTCTCCGCTGTCCCCTCCGTTCCCCTCTCCTTTTCTGTCCCCCTCCGTTCTCCCCCCTCCGTTCCGCCGTCATCGTCCTCCTTCCTTTGTGAATGGACAGAGTCAGCTGACTCTGTCCATTCACATAACTGAAACATTGTAATCTCCTGTGATTACGATGTGTCAGTTTATGAATGGAGAGGAGCCGCTGTCTTCTCTCCATTCATTCTCAGTGCAGCTGAGGCTGCAGAGAAAGGGACTGGGGAATCTCTATCCTCTGTCTCTTTCTCTGTCTCAAGGGGGAGATATCGGAGGTCTGTTAAGACCCCTGATATCTCACCAAATCCCCCCAACAGGGCTGATTTAAAAAAAAAAACAAACAAAAAAAAAACGCATATTGCAATAAAGAATATAAAAAAAAATTATTGTAAAAAATAAAAATTGTAAATAAAAAAAACAAAAAAAACACACACATACACCGTTCACCAACCCCCCCCCCCCCCCCCAAAAAAAAAGCACTTAAAAAAAACACAAAACACTGTCACGTGACATTAAAAAAAAAAAAGTATCGGTAATTGGTATCGGCGAGTACTTGAAAAAAGTATCGGTACTTGTACTCGGTCCTAAAAAAGTGGTATCGGGACAACCCTAATTAAAAGAGACTACTCTTTGCGGAAGGAGTAGTGAAGAGAAGCTAGAGGCTTCATGGGATGTTGCAGTTGGCCACGGAGTAGACCTTCGAGGAGATTGGCATGGGGGCTGGTTGACAGAAGTCGACAAGTGTAATCTATTGAGTTTTGTCTGGAGTTCTTTTGTTCTGCTGGCATATTGCTTCTCTTGGAACGTCAAATGGAGAGCAAAAGGAAATGCCTAGCGGTACTGCATCTGATAAGCTGTAAGGCTCGGCAGCTGCATCTTCATAGCTTATCGCTTTACGATAGTAAGCGGTGCTATATCTCCAGAGAGCTGGTAATTGTGTCCCTGGAAGCAGAGGGCTGCTTGCCTTTGGTGGGCCGTTGGGTGGCCGATGCACCAACACCCGGTGCACTCGATCAATCTCCAACAATGCAATAGGTATTGCTGGGAAAACTTCCTGAAATAGTGCTGTAATTGAGGACCGCAAGTTCAGGATGGTCTGTGGCAACCTACGTATGTGGAGGTTGGACCTCTGCGAGCGGTTCTCAAAATCCTGGAAGAATGCCAGCAGGTCTTTGTTTTCCTCATGGACAGACTCCAGGTCTTGATATCTCATAATCGCACACTGTTTTCTAAGGAGCTGACCCTGTTTTCAGAGCAGAAGTGCACTGACCAAGTTCTCTTATGTGGGTTGTGATCGCTTTTTAAGGGCTTTGTGAAGCATGGCTTCAAACTGCTGCAGTATGTCCTGTGCAGCAGACTAGGGCCGGTGTGCAATGCAGGTTAAAATCAATGTCCTATGCACCAGTGTTGCCTCAGGCATGTGTAGCCAAGGAGTGTGTGAAGCTGGTAGATGCCACTGCCTTGATCTCCATTTTGCCGGCTCGAGCCAGTGTGCCTGATAGTTTTGAGCTTGGGTTTGCCCCTGGAGCCTGTGTGGACTGCTGAGTGCTGCATTAGCGTGTGGTGTGTGTGTGGGCAAACAATGTTGCACTAGCCGGTGTAGCTGTTGTGTGACCGGGCACTCTGTTTTTAGACTCTGTTCTCATGGAAATTGTAGAACTTCAGTAGTGAGCTGCCGGGATCCGCACATGCGCACCCATGCTTTACTCCTCAACACCACAACTGCTCTATTCAAGCCCCTTTCAAAGATCAGTGTATCAACTGCTAGGGATGGAGGACGTCTCTCCCCTCCCTCTTGCACAATGGCAGAACATTTCATAATTTTCGGAAATATCTAGTGCTTCTATCCCATGTCCAAGACATTGGAGATAAAGGACTACACACTGTGTGTGTGTGTGTGTATGTAATATATGCTTCACCAGTTAATAACTGCAGGTGGGGAATTATTAGATTAATTCCAGGTATTGATATTTTATACATAGGGCTCATGCACACTGCAGCTACAAAAAAAAGCTGTTTTTAGAGGCTTTTATTTCAGTTTGAAGAAGCTTGTGCTTTCTTTGCTCTCTTGTGCACATTTTTATTCAGCTTCTTTAAGCTCCTTTGAGCTTTTTTGAGCATAAGTTTTTTTTGTTTCCTTTTTGTTTTTGTTTTTTTTTTTCAAACCCTTTTTAGATGGGTTTTGTTTTAATTTTTTTTTTTTTTTTTTTATAGAAAATACTGTTATGTAGTGCCAACACACTGTTTCCTAGGGTGACAACGGTGCTTAACACGGTTGTCAGCCTAACGCTGCAAGTGTAGTAATGGCAGGGCTATCCAGTTAAAATAAAGAGGAGTGGAGGGGGTGAGGGGGCAAGAAAAGGAATGCAGCCACCACATCTAAGGAACAATAGGCTGGAATACCATACATTTTTGTTCTTGGGTTTAGATGGGTGTTCAGAGTTATCTGCTGCAGTCATGATATGACAACCTCCCTGGACCTCTACATAATGTCTGCGTAAGAGCCAAGCAATTTATTTTTAGAAAGGTCATCTGTGATGGCCTCCCATATTTCTTAGTATTTTTTTTTTTTTTTTGGCTTTTGGTTGAGGCAGGATTTGAATTGGTTGTTTCCTCCCACACTTCAGACATGCTGAAGGTTAAATGGCTCCATTCTAAATTGGTATGTATGTATAGGGGCCTTAGATTTTGATTATGTGCTGTATTGATTAGGTTGGCTCCTTGCATTGTTTTCATGACATTGTGCTAGCTCTTTCTTGCTGTGTTCTGGCTTAGTACAAACTGCTCTTGTACTGATGTCATGAATTCCTTGCGTGTTTCACGCTGTGCCCTGGCCTCTCACTGATTTGAAGCTGATTAAGTCCTTAAGGCTCAGTTCACACTGGTGCGCTATGTGATACAGCATTTGATTCGCACTGCAAATCACATGCAATGTCTGTGCGATGCAATTTCGCATCGCATTAGGACCAAACTCGCACAGGACCCTTTTTTTTTGGGCCACACCAGAATTGGATCGCATGAGTTCACACCCATGCAATCCAATTCCTGTCCGAATTTACAGTTTGCACTGCAATATGCAAACTGATTTGGGGGTGTCCTTCACTTTTTATTGACTCTCCCAGCAGTTTGCATAGTGCAGTGTGAACTGCCTTGCGAGTCAGTTACGATTCGGGAACTTGCAGTGGATTTGCGGGGTTCCTACAGCGGGAGGCAATGGCTGCTCTGCTATCCATCTATCCAATCAAGAGCCAGGAGCCCGTGGCTAGAGAGATAGTGGGTCCCTGCTTTCTCCTTTCTCTCCTTTCTCTTCTTTCTCTCCTTTCTCTTCTTTCTCTTCTTTCTCTTCTTTCTCTTCTTTCTCTTCTTTCTCTTCTTTCTCTTCTTTTCTTCTTTCTCTTCTTTTCTTCTTTCTCTTCTTTTCTTCTTTCTCTTCTTTTCTTCTTTCTCTTCTTTTCTTCTTTCTCTTCTTTTCTTCTTTCTCTTCTTTTCTTCTTTCTCTTCTTTTCTTCTTTCTCTTCTTTCTCTTCTTTCTCTTCTTTTTCTTCTTTTTCTTCTTTTTCTTCTTTTTCTTCTTTCTCTTCTCTTTCTTCTTTCTCTTCTTTTTCTTCTTTCTCTTCTTT
Source organism: Lithobates clamitans (assembly GCA_037952925.1). Taxonomy (NCBI): domain Eukaryota; kingdom Metazoa; phylum Chordata; class Amphibia; order Anura; family Ranidae; genus Lithobates; species Lithobates clamitans. Next base: position 6,026,028 of record JBBGZY010000049.1, read on the forward strand.
TTCTTCTTTTTCTTCTTTTTCTTCTTTCTCTTCTTTCTCTTCTTTTTCTTCTTTTTCTTCTTTTTCTTCTTTTTCTTCTTTTTCTTCTTTTTCTTCTTTCTCTTCTTTTTCTTCTTTCTCTTCTTTTTCTTCTTTCTCTTCTTTTTCTTCTTTCTCTTCTTTCTTTTCTCTTCTTTCTTTAATCTCCACCAACCTCCTGTATGGGGCTGGGCTCCATCCATTCAGCAGTGGGAGTTGGCCATCGGTGTGACAGAGGGGCAATTACAAGAACCAATCTCTTATATGGCTCTCCCTGCACCAGCTAAAAGCAGCCATCTTCTCCCTCCCGCTGGCTTTCAGCTGCCGCAGGAAGAGCCCTATATAGGGAGAGCCCCTCCTCTCCCACTGGCCTTCAGCAGCTAAAGTGGGAGCAGATCCTAATTTGACAGGTGTGTGCGGAGGGGGAACTGTTTACTGTGCTTCCGTTTATGAAAAGTGAAACTGTCTCAAAAGTGAAACTGCAGGGGTCTGTTTACACCTCTGTTATTTCACCAAAGACCCACACCCAAAAGCATTTTGAAAAAAAAAAATTGTATAAAAAAGGCTTTTACGCAGGATATCCGGCCCATACAGTGTGAATAAGTTCTAATTTGACAGGTGTCAGTGAGTGGCCCTGAATGTTCAGAGCTGTACTCCTGCACCCACACACCTGTCAAATTAGGATCGGGGCGAGAAGGGGTTAAAAACCTCCTCTGCATTGAGCACATGCTCTTACTAGTGACAGGCAATAGAAAGGTGTATGTAGATTTAAAGTGCACTGTAAAAAAAAAATAATAATAATAATTCACATTTCTTTGCATGCAAAACAATGGTGGAAAAGTTTTATTAAATGACAACTTTACTAATAGTGAAGTTGTCCTTTTAACATTAGAATGTGCTTATTACTATCCAGTGGCAAAACTACTGTATAGCCATAGCAGACCATACTGTAAAACCCATAAAGGGATACTCAGCAATTTTTGGCTACCTAGTGATTTATTCTGGTAACTACTGACAGTCAAATGATTGAGTTTTAGAAACTTGTATACATCGGCTCTGAAAGCCATAATATTAGGGCTGTTACTGATTAAAATTTTCATGTTCAATTCATCGATATTTTTTTTATCTATTAATCGACTAATTTTGATTCTGTATCACGCACATACAGATCCAACTACTTTTAGCTGATTTAGCACCGTTGTTATGGCAATGGCCGAAGCCGAACATAGCGGGGCATGGCTAGGACGTCACATGTCATCGCAGCCTCGCCGTGCCCATAATCGCAGCCTCGCCGTGCCCATAATCGCAGCCTCGCCGTGCCCATAATCGCAGCCTCGCCGTGCTCATAATCGCTAGCCTCGCCGTGCCCATAATCGCTAGCCTCGCCGTGCCCATAATCGCTAGCCTCGCCGTGCCCATAATCGCTAGCCTCGCCGTGCCCATAATCGCTAGCCTCGCCGTGCCCATAATCGCTAGCCTTGCCGTGCCCATAATCGCTAGCCTTGCCGTGCCCATAATCGCTAGCCTTGCCGTGCCCATAATCGCTAGCCTTGCCGTGCCCATAATCGCTAGCCTTGCCGTGCCCATAATCGCAGCCTCACTGTAGTCAGTGGATTACACAGTCTGCGGGCATCTCCTGCTTTGTTTCTCTCCCGCTGTGTGTCCCGCCCTCCTCCTAGATCAACTCGTGTGATAGACAGAACACTGTGTCTATCACATGAGCTGATCTAGGAGGAGGGTGGGACTTTTCTCACAGCGCAGCTCGGAGACGCACAGCGGGAGATGCCAGCAGACTGTGTATGACGTATAGTGGAGGAGGAAGGAGCGGAGCGCTGCGCTGCAGTCACAGCTTGGCCCAAAGCGGCCCCAGGGCAGGCAGCCTACCGATCAAAAAAATTAACAATTAATCGAGGAATTAATTGTTAATTTCCGCAGCCCTACATAATATGGATCATTTTGAGGTAGAGATGAGAAAGGCAGGGGGCCACATAGTGGTAAAGGCCAAAGTATCCCCTTATACCATGTTCTCTCAAGTTCAGTGACCATGGTCGGTAAATAGGACGACTGTTTATAAATCCTTTTATTGAACAAAATCTCTTCTAATACACAGAAGGTGTAATAAGACTTTTTTATTTTTGGTTTTTTGGAGAAGAGCATCTTTGAAAGCATACTTCTTTTTTTTTTTTTTTTTTTTTGTCTACCTGTTGCACAATTTGTGCTCTTGGTCATGTGTCGCTTTAATCCAATTCAATAATTCAATTGCTAATTATTTGTTACAAATTAAAATATTCAGTTTCTTACAGTAAGCATTGACTCGCATAGAGTCTAGTCATTGTATTACAAATGCAGTTGTTGCATAACAGAATTTCCCTTATTCAGCAGTACTTTTAGCAATACGTAGTAATGCGTAGTGGAATTTATATATGAAGGGGTGGTGTTCTCTTGTCCTTTTTAGCCCATAGCACTCAATTGGATTCTTTATTTCATTCACTGATACAGCATTGTAGTCTAGCTGTTACTGGTAACTTGAAATGTTGTTTTTTTTTTTTTTTTTTTTTTTTTTTGTAGACCTGGCATAGACTTTAAAATGGAGCTTTTGGGGGAGGAGCAGCTACAGTTTTTGTAGCTGCTGACTTTTAATTGTTTACATAGGAGACTGGAGCTCCTCTTTTTAAATCTAAATCTATATTTGTTTAGATATCCATCTCTCACTTCCATGAAAGCAGGCACAACCCAACCATTGTATATTGTTATCTATCTGTAAATGGATTTTTTTTTTTTTTTTAATATATATTTAACTTTTTTTTTTTCTCTCTTCTTGGCAGGTATGAGAAATGAATGTTGGAAGGAGAAGATTAAAATTGGTGGGGATCTTAATGATGGTAAACTTCTTCATCTATGTCATTGTCGAAGTTTCAAAAAGCGACAGCCAAGACAAAAGTGGAAAAGGTCAGGTTCTCTTGCCACGTGGCAAATTCTGGAAGAAATATACCGCAAGCAATGCTTATTGGAATAGGGAGCAGCAAAAGCTGGACAGATTGTACAATCCAATACTCAACATGCTCAACAATGTTACAGTGGAAGAGATGGTGTCTTTCAATGCAAGTCTGCTGAACTCCTGTGAAATGGACACAAATATAACATCTGAAATAAAAGACTTTGGCAGCTTGCCCGACAGATTTAAGGATTTCCTTTTTTATTTAAGATGTAAGAATTATTCCCTGACTTTGGACCAGCCGGATAAGTGTAAAGATAAGCCCTTTTTGCTACTGGCCATAAAGTCCTTGACGCCACAGTTTGATAGAAGACAAGCCATACGGGAATCTTGGGGAAAAGAGATAAAAGTAAACAACATGACTGTTGTACGGGTGTTCCTTCTTGGACAGACGCCAACCGAGGACAATCACCCAGATCTTTCAAGTCTGATTAAATATGAAAGTGATATGTACAATGATATCCTCCTTTGGAACTATAGGGATACTTTCTTTAACTTGACTCTTAAAGAAGTTCTCTTCCTGAAGTGGGTTAGCCATTCCTGTGCAGATGTCCAGTTCATTTTTAAAGGAGATGATGACGTTTTTGTAAATACCCATCAGATCCTGGATTACTTGAAGATGTTATCGGCAGAAAAAGCCAAAGATTTATTTATCGGAGATGTGATCAAAGATGCTGGTCCCCATAGGGACAAGAAGCTGAAGTACTACATTCCTGAGAGCCTTTATGAAGGCTCCTACCCACCGTACGCTGGTGGTGGAGGCTTCCTCTACTCTGGCAATCTGGCATTAAGACTATACAATGCCACTTCTAGGGTTCTCCTTTATCCTATAGATGATGTATATACTGGAATGTGCCTTGAAAAACTTGGGCTAGCTCCAGAGAAACACAAAGGGTTTAAGACGTTTGATATAGAGGAGAAACATAGGAATAACATTTGCTCCTATTCTAACTTAATTTTAGTCCATCCCAGGAAGCCTCAAGAAATGATTAAGATTTGGTCACAGTTACAAGACTCTAGTTTAAACTGTTAGACAAAGAGGCCTTAGGCCTTGCCGAAGGAATTCTCATTTTTGCACTGCTAATTTTGTGCGAGCTTGTGCTAGGAGTACATGTCTTTGTCACACAGAATGTTTCCAAAGACTTTGCTTTATGTAACCAGAGTCTTTGCTTAGCCTGAAGTCTGTTAATGTTTATGGTTTTTCGTTTTTTTTTTTTTTTTCGTTCTGGTGCATTCAGTCTTAAGTTATAGTTTAAAAATGTACATGTATGGACAGGATTTCCAGAAGCTTTTACATACGCACACATTTGTGTTTATTTGAATAGCACTTCCATTTTAATGGGGTCACTGGTTTGTCAAGTTGCCTAATTTCCATGCAAGAGAATTGTGCAAGCTATAGATATATGTAGAAGTACAAATGATAGGGGTTGCAGTACAAAGTTTTATTCAGCATACAATGTTGGAGTTTTTAGCAGACCATTCTCTTTATCAAGCCAATTATAAATGAAGGAAGCAGTATCCTTTACATTCATGGATCACGCAGGCATGGGGACACAAGCATCATCTTAACATCTAGACAATAAATGACCCTTTTTAAAGATAAATGATACATAGAGAAAAAAGCGTACAAACAAATATTTCATCATCAAAGTCCATGAAAAAAAAAGTTATAGTAACCACTCAATCCATACAAATATACAAATCACAATTATCGCGGTGTACAGAGAATATGTATCTAAAACCTATTTTTTTTCTTTAGGAGCTGTATGCAATCCCTACCTCTGGGGTTTGGGAATATGATCAATTGTCCTATAACGGAATTGTGTGGACAGTTTTTTTTTTTTTTTTAAAGTCTTGCTTCAAAGGAGGCATATCTTGGCTTGAATGCTGCAAGGTTCTAGCTCTCGCTATTTTGTGCTTAAACCAACATTTAAGCTACGTGGGTGTTCTATTAAATATACCAGATATGCAGACTGGCGCATCAAAAAGTGAGAGCGAAAATTGTATGGAGCATCATAATTATGAATAACAGGTCCCTTTATCCTTACCTGGGCATTCAGAATAGGTCAGGCAAAGATAGGAACCCCTTTTTTGTTCATATTCCCATTGCACACATTCCTGGATTAAAGGCTCATCTGTAGTGGGTGCTGCAGCGATCTTTAGCTGGACACTGGATATATCACAGATAAATACACGTTTACCAACACACCATGGATCTCGCGTTGTAGTCCAAAGCTTTTATTGCAGAAAGATCACATCACAACAGGATAAGTGCAACATAACAGAGCCACACAGGACCCCTTCGTCTGGCATACAATTCGAGATCCATGGCCTGCTGGTGTATATGTGCATTTATCAAAGATGGGAACTCTTATTACAAGTGCCAAGTAATGTAATGGGTTGTGTTTTGACTGGGACAAAGTCTGCCCCAATCAAACTGTCCAGGGTCTGTTTCCTATGAAATGCCTGCATCTTGAATGTCAATTGCAATGTATTCTCACATATGTGGTACCGGCAGACAAATGGTGTTCTCCTTTGGTATATGCTCAATTTTCCTAGTTTTAGCTCTCTGTTTCTTGTTCTAAAAGTATACTTGGATAATCCCCTCTTTTTCAAATTTCTGACACCTCCAATTGACATGTGTTTTAGCCTTTCTTGTTAACTATTCCCACCACCCTGAGCATTTTTTTTATTTGTTTATTTTTTTTTTATGCAGACAATAGATCTTAAAATGGTAGGGGGGATGAAAGCTCTAATATGAAAGGAGTTGATTACGATCAGTGGTTTTCTCAAAGATCAATTGGTAAAGTGGATCCAGACAGTTGTGCAATGGTATCCAAAATAATACGAGTGTGATAAGTAATGTAATATTCTCCTCAGCCATGTTTATCTTGTCATGAAATGCTAGGCGGGACTCACAGAAATATGTACGCATTTATTAGCAAAAAAAGATGTAACAAAGTACTGGTCGCTTTGTAGCTTCTTTCTTTTCTTTGACAGACACCAAGGTCCATTTTTAATTTCACATTTTCATTTTTGGCAGTCTGTTTAGAGTGATCTTCCCAAATATTTAGTTATGTTTCCCTGTGTCACGGTATCATTGATGCCTGAACTACAGTTGGCTAGTGTTTTTGTTCAAATAAACTTTGTGTAGAAAACACTAATGACGCACACTTCTTGTCTTGCCATGGCAGTAGACCTATAACTATGGAGGTATGACTATTGATGGACCAAGGCTTCAAACCACAGGTTCTTTTTAGCGTGGGGTGATTAATGTAAAAGGTTTAGGTGCCTTTCTGTTCCAATCCCTATCTGCCAGCTAATTTATATCATGCGGCAACTGCAAGTTGCTTCTTCACCAATATGTCCCTTGTGCTGCTATCCCAACTCCTATTCCCCCACAGTGATTTTTCTCTCAACTGTATCATAGGTAAGCATATAGGTTATCGGGAAGGACTTGAACCTGTTGTGTGAAAAGGAAAAGTTAGCTGGAGTTGGGAGCAGAGAGAGTCTTTGGTTTTAAAATGTTTATCTGGGGCAATAAATTCTGCAATGTGTCCCTTTTTTTTTTTGTCTTTTGGTTTTAAAATGTTTATCTGGGCCAATAAATTCTGCAATGTGTCCCCTTTTTTATAATATTTTTTTAAACACTTGTTTAAACCTGTTACAGTCACTTTATGAAGCTTGATTATATCAGAGGAGTTTGTTCATATGTGTGTTTTTTCTTTTTGTAATGGCACGGCATGCTGCTTGAAAAATACAACTAGAATATTTGTACAGAGTTGAATTCTGCTGTATAATATATGTGATGCAGCACCCTATAAATTTTTAAGTTATATTTTTTGAAGGGATGGGAGGGTGAAATGGCAGGGTTTGATTGGAACTTGGTTTGCAAAGTGCACGCTAATAACGAGTGTAGGAAAAGGGTAAAATAATCACTTGTAGCATGATCACGTGACTAGAGGTCGACCGATATGGGTTTTTCTCTGGCCGATGCCGATATTTAGAAATCGCGATGGCCGATATAAGATGCCGATTTTTTTTTTTTTTTTTTTTTTTTCCCCTTCATCTCATAAAATCTAACAGTTAAACCCCTTTCACACTGGGGCGTTTTTCAGGCGCTTTTGGGCTAAAAATAGCGCCTGTAAAGTGCCTGTAAAACTGCTCCCCTGCAGTCTCAGTGTGAAAGCTCGAGTGCTTTCACACTGAGGCGATGCGCTGGCAGGATGTTTAAAAAAAAGTCCTGCAAGCAGCATCTTTGGAGCGGTGTATACCGCTCCTCCACCACTCCTGCCCATTGAAATGAATGCGCAGCGCTGCCGAAGCACCTGCAAAGCGTTTCGGCAGCAGCACTTCAGGGGCGCATTTAACCCCTTCCTCAGCCGCTAGCTGGGTTATAAGCGCCCCGCTAGCAGCCGAATAGTGCCGCTAAAATGACGGTAAAGCGCCACTAAAACTAACAGCATTTTACCTTCAACGCATGCCCGCTCCAGTGTGAAAGCAGCCTTAATACAGAAATTTTTTTACATTTAAACATTTATTAAACAAAACAAACCTCCAATCAGTTCACTTGTATGTATAATTTAGATTAAGAAAAAAATAACTATATCTTAAATATTAAATACACAAAAACAGGTAATCAAAACTTTTGGACAAAAAAAAATGGGCTAACTTTACTGCTTTTTTTTTTTTTTTTATTTCATTAGTGTATTTTTTTAAAAAAAAATTGCGTTTGAAAGACCGCTGCGCAAATCCTGTGTGACATAAAATATTGCAACAACCGCTATTTTATTCCCTAGGGTCTCTGCTAAATATATATATATATATATATATGTATGTATGTATGTATGTATGTGTGTGTGTGTGTGTGTATGTATGTTTGGTGGTTCTAAGTGATTTTCTAGCAGAAAAGAAAATACAGAATTTTTACTTGTAAGCAACAAGTGTCAGAAAAGATTTAGTCTTTAAATGGTTAAACTGAAAGCTTCTACACAGGAGTTCAGCTCATTGATAAAAGAACCTGAAAAGATACAATATCTTCTTATCAGACTTGGCAGGATGCCCAGGGAGGAGAGAATCCTCTCCACAGATAACATCAGGCAACTTGCATTAACTTCTATTACAGAAGTCATTTGCAAGTCACGGCTGAAGTTATAATCAGCCTTTTTTTATCAGCACAATCAGCCAATGCCGATTAAGTAAAAAAAGCCAAATATCGGCCGATATATCGGTCGACCTCTACACGTGACCCGGTTCTTCACCAGTGGCCTTTTTTTTTTTTAAGTGTACCTGTCAATATGAGAGATTTTAAAACCTATCAGTATATAACCTAGTGATGTGTATACCTGCTTTTGAAGGAAGCTAGAGGATGAGAGCATTCTGCCTCAGTACCCAGAAGGCTAATGTTGATGTGTTAGATATAAGCCATCCATTGCTGATCTCCCCTTGTGTTTACCCAGAGTTAAAATGGTGACTGTTTAATTTTTTAATATGCCTTTAGGCCTGGTTCACACCTGTGCATTTTCAGTTTTTCAGAAACCTACTACATCCATTCTAACATGGTTTCCTATAGGTCACGTTCACATCTGTGCATTTTATTGAATAGGCCAGGGATTTGCATTTTGAAAAACTCAAAATGCACCTGGAATATGCAACTTGCATAGGTGTGAACCAGGCCTCATCACAAATTCAGCATTTTGGCTCTAATAAAATTATTTGCACGTTGTGAGCAGTGTAACCTAATCACATGTTTTTATAACCCTTTAAAATCTGTTCTTCACCAAAATCTGAAATGTTACTGGGATTGACACTTCACAAAACGATTTATGCTTGTTTTATGGGATTACATTTATTGTTAGAAGAGCCAAGTCAGAAAGTGTGAAATCTCCAAATAATAGCTGCACACTTTTAAACAGTGATTCCATTTGGAATGTTAGGGCCTTTTGTACACTGCTCTGTAGTACGTGTTTTAGATGCGTTACCTGTGCGTTTTTCTTTAAAAATGTGTTTTGACTGTGACTGAAACGCAAATCATGGTGCGATTTTTTTTTTTTTTTTTTTTTTTTTCTCCGCAATTTCAATGGGAATCTGTGTCTTTGGTGTGGTTTAAAAAACCAAACCAAAGATGCAGGAGTTTGTTGGTAGTGGTATGAAGAGTCCCATAGGATTTAAAGGGAAACATTTTTCTTGCAAGGTAAAAATGCAGGAAAAAATGTATGAGTGTTAAAGGGCCCTTATGAGGTCTGTTCTGTCCAAAGTATTGGCATTTTGTGTCTGCCCCGTTCTTTATTTGCATTATTGCTGTAGTTGGAGTGCTTTCCACTCAGCGTTAAATGAACAGCTTTTTCTGACGCACAGGACTCCAGCATTAGAACTTTTTGGTGCTCTTAAGTGACACGTCATTGTAGGTTTTGGCAACGGGTCAGCAGCTAATATGGCAGCCTTGTAATATGACTTTTGAAAAATTAAAATAGTCTGTCACACTCTATGTAAGTGAAGGTGTTCTGCTCTGTTAGGATGATATGACATTTCATTAATAAAAGCAGACAATTTATTTTTCACGAACTTGACTTCCGCAATTACAATTTCCTTAAGGAACTAAGGTACAGACTACCAGTGCTGGGATAACTGTGCTTTTTATGTACTGCTACATTTGCATACTGCAACGCATATTTGGGGGTAAACCATAGTAGTCAGACACTGAGGTTTATTTACGAAAGGCAAATCCACTTTGCAATACAAGTGCAGTCACTGTAGATTTGAGGGGCACATGCAAGGAAAATAAAACAGCATTTTAGCTTGCACATGATTGGATGATGAAAGCAGCAGAGCTTCCACTCATTTCAGATCTTCCCCTCAGATTTACAGCGACTGCACTTCCAAGTGCACTTGTAGTGCAAAGTGGATTTGCCTTTCGTAAATAACCCCCACTGTTTTCTAACAAGTCCAATTGCCTTCTTCTGCTGACCCTCAGCCAGCAATGTCTTTGAGAACTCCATAGTCAACAGTCTCTCAGCCATTTATGGCTTTTATCTAATGCCTGTGTGCACATTTACTTGTTTAAATACAGCAGTTTCCAAGTCCTAAAGAAACGTGGGATCATGTAATTTAACCAAGTCTCCTACATTTTGTAGAATTTAGTTTACAGTCTAAAGTGACCAGAGCTGGAAAGAGTCATAAAGCCTGGGATAGACTGTGCTTACATTTGGAACCATTACTGTTCATGTCTGCAGAAGCAGTAGTATACAGGCTCCTGAACTGAGCATTAATTTGGTAAGTCATGTAAATGAGTAAATTTTTGAATAGACCACTTTTTTTTTTTTTTTTCTCCTTTCCGTGGTTTGCATTCACGAACTGCTAGTTTGTGTGTTGCCACTTGTAAATAAACCTGTTGGCATCTAAAAATGGCCAGTCCTCATTCCTGACTGTTTTTGGAGGTGCACATTCTAGGTCCTTTCCTACTTGGGAAGTTAAAGACTGAACAAGCATATGCATGTCTGGTATCCTCAGGATCTTTAATACAGGTTTATGTGAAGTCTTTTTACTTTCCCTGGAGGGTCCATTTAAAAAAAAAAAAAAAAGTCTGCAATGGCAGCCTTCCCTTTTTTAAGGTTAGATAGTCTTTGCTACCCATCTCTGCCTTAGCCTAAAGTTCTTTTATTAAAGCAGAGTTATACTGTAAAAACAGCTTGTCAATATTGTAAGAATATGTGGATGAAAGTCTTAAAAATGTACTGGTTTCGAGAACCTATCGCTGTGCTGGAACCATTAGCTAAACATGTGATCGCTGCCGAAAGTGGCTCAGGGAAGTTCTGATGATCAGAGAGGGCTGGCCAGTAGCCAACTTTTACTGTATTGCAATAATCCTTTTTTGACAAAGACCGCATGATCAGCTGATAGTGGGAAGCACTAATTTAATGGATTACAGCAGCAGGTTTGGTTTTGAAGGCATTCTACCACATATACATTAAGTGTTTAATTGTAGGTCTATACTGTATCAAGAAGTCTATAATTTAGGTATGATTTTTCTACTAGTAAACAGATCAAAGCACATTGTAGCTGTATTAAAGGGTAGTCCTACTTTTATACAAAATGCCATATACTCCGTGCCATTCAGACATTCGATTTAGGCAATTCCATCTTCTCTCTGGGCCAGACAGCTTTTCCATCCTTGCCCTTTTAATTTTTTGAAATCCATGTGCATACTGAAATCACTGACTTGGAGAATAATATTCATTCCAGATGCATGGACCAAGCATGGTGGCCTTTAAAGAGAAATTCTGTTTTTGTCCAGATTAGATTTTTTTTTTTTTTTTGTAAGCAGGCAACATGAGGAAATAATACTTACCCCTGACTGGTAACCCCCCCCCCCCCCAACCTTTGCTGCCATAGGAGCCCAAAACCTGACCATGGGGGATCATAGGATACTGCACCTGCTTTCCACAGTGCAGTACTAGGAACCAATATACTTTTATTTTTTTTTAAAGCAGTGCTCGGGCCGCAGTAAGGTCCTAATGCTGCTTTAATTTGTCCCTATATTGTAAGTTTTGATATCACTTAACCAGACAACACTAGCCGCATTATGCTAATATCCCATTTATATGATTGCGCTGACTGTAAGCTCAATTGTGAAATATAGAACTGTCATTAGTCATAATGATGGTTATTTTCAGCTCTCTTTTCTGGAAATCTATTCTTGGCAAATAAAGCATGTGTTACAGTTCAATGAATTGAGCCTTACAAATCTTACGTGAATGAATACTTTCTTGTGTAGTCTGGTCAATAGCAGCAGCCAAGGTCACTTATTACTGAACTGCTTTTATTTCCTTTTCATACAATGCTATGCTAAGTAAACTGCTTCATTAACACACTTTTAAAAAGCCAAAAGGCTGGCCTCGTATCTGCAGACTGTCTAAATGTTGGTATAGGTACTGTAGATGGAATTGGGCCTTTGGGTATGTGTATCCGCTTACAAAAAAGTTATTATGTTATTTTTTTGGCAGGGCAGCATTTGGTTACAAGGGTATTCCTTATAAATAAAATGTTAATTCTACTTCTGCATTTAGTTATCAAACAGCATTTAAAATGTACCTGTGTCCTACATTTAGAGGAGTCAACCATTTGAAAGCGTTTAATGTTCATGAAAATTAAGCCATTTTGTAAATTGGGAACTACAGACAAAAAAAGTGAGTAGGAGTCTGTTTTTTTTTTTTTTTGTTGTTTTTTTTGAAGGAAGAAGCCTGATCGGTTGCTCTACACAGCAGCTCTAATTTTTCTTTGGTCCTTCGCTATCACTATGGAGTTATATGGAAAACAAACTAGAGCGTCCTGAAGCAGAGATTAGAAGAGCAGTGCATTGTCCCGACACTTGTTCTCCATTGCCTGAAAGGGGCAGATAATCAATTTTTCATTAAAGTGCCAGCATAATTTTGCTTTGTATCCCTTCTTCAGTTCCTATTTTATTTGTATTTATTTTTTTCTTCTAGTCACAGGTTGCATTTGTTGAAAAGAACCTTTTTAATTATTTGTCCTCCTCCATTTTCAGCCCTTTTATTGTGTGTTGGAATATAAGCTATAAAACATGTACAGCCGTATGTGGGGCGTATTTAGTTTTTTTTTTTTTTTTTTTTTTTTTTTTTTTCATATGTTGAGGCTGAAAAGTCAATTTTAAACCCTAAATTTCACATCTTCCAAACTATATCTATTTTTTTTTTGTGTAGCAGTCAGTTTCTTGAAAGTAATTATTTTTTTTTGTGTAATGTTTTATTACAACTACTGAGATTATTTAAACTACCAGATTTGGTCATTGAAAACAATGTTTTAAGCTGGGCAGTTTCTATAAATTTAGGTTGACTACAAAGCTGTTGGGTTTTATAAAAAAAAAAAAAAAAAAAATTCTATAAAACCTTTTTTTTTATTTTTTATTTTTTTTTTAGATAACCAATTCTGAAACTTGAAGGATTTGGGATTATTGTTAATGCCTCCCACTCCCCATAATTACAGTGTACAGTACAACTGGTTTAACACACACTGTGTAACTGATATGTGTAAAAACACTACTCAAGTCATGTTTCTGGTGTGCGGGGACAGTCCTGCATGCTGTGATCCATCCTGGCATTGCCAAAAACAATATTCCTGGTATGCTGGTCATGTGATGTTGACAAGCTTTCTTTTCCCCCAGCTTTTGGCTCCCTAATGTCTGGTTTTCATATTTTGGAAGTTTGCAGAGGCTGGGAAGTATTCTCTCGTGCACTCATCACAAGATATTCACACCATATTGTGGACCAGGCAGTGGTACTAGCAGGTCTAGAATGTCATATATGAAGTTGACTGTCATGGAAAATTCATTTTGAATAACAGATGCACCTGTGAAGTAAATTCTGCCTTGGAACAAACCTTTGATGAAGAAGCATCAGCTGAAATTTCTTCAGAAGCCTGTACTAATTGGTAAGTCGGTCTCCTGTTTTCCTTTTTAATGGTGACTTCTGCCAACTCTACACCACTACAGGATACAATAGTGATGTATGGATCAGCGAATAAACCATTAAGCACAGCTTGGGATACTTAGATCAACACTCCCAGAAGTGTTGACTTCTGTAGAAACGTCAGCAGCTGATTCACGTTCACTAAAGCAGGTTTGGTGGCATGGACAGGGGGAAAGTACAGTTGCATCTGTTATTTAAAGTGTTAGTGCACCTCTTCAGAAGAATTGAAAAGGTTAACAAAACGCCCTACCCCGCCACCCCTTGGTCCCAGCTGTACTTACCTGTTTATGATGAACTGTCAGTGCCCATGCAGCTGGTTTCACGGTCAAGGATTTAAATCTCTACTCCCCCCCCCCCCCCCCCCCCCCCCCCATATTCTGCAGGGCTTCCAGGATGGATCAGAGCGTTTCTCTGTGCTGGCACTGACCAATCAGAACCACTATCATCCCTCCCCAGAAGCCCTGCAGAAAAAAGGCAGAGAAGAATGGGGATTTCAAATTCACGGACAGCCACTGACTGTGGGCACTGACTGGTCATCATCCATCATCCACAAGTACAGTAGTGGCTGGTGGGGGGGCTTTTAGAGGGGTGGGGATGGTGTTCACCTTTTTTCATCTTTTGAGTTTAAATTTTGAGCGTTTTTAAAACCAATATATAATGTTACTATAATAAAGTTGACGTGCTGTTTCTCAATTTCCAAGTGCCCATATTTCTATTTATTGAAATGTAAAAAAACAAACTGTTTTATAAATTTTGTCTATGTAGCACATTATTTGTACACAAGGCTTTTCTGTCGACTATTTAACGAAGCATGATTTATTTTATTTTTTTTAATTGGCTGTAATTTTGAGTTTGAACATAGTCAATAAAAGCAAATTATTAATATTTTTCCCAGCAATGGCAAATATATATTCTGACTAGAATGCTCAAGAGTCTTTCTTTTTTTCATTTTCTCCCTATCGTCCTTCATCACCCTCTCCCTTCATCACCCTCTCCCTTCATCACCCTCTCCCTTCATCACCCTCTCCCTTCATCACACCACTATATATTGCAAAAGAAAACCTGTGTAAAGTTTAGAGTGCTTCTCTGGAATAACTGTTCATCCCATCCCATCCCATTTAGACATCATCCAATTTACACAATAAAGCTATTTGGATAAATTATCCTATTTCCAGATCCCCAGTTAATAGCCACACAATTAGTTCACATATCACACACTTTAACCTCCCTGACGGTATTGCTGAGTGTGGCTCGGGGTGAGTTTTCATTACCAAGAGCGGTAACCCCCAAGCCACACTTGGGATCGCATCGCAGGATCCAGGCAAAGTTACTTACCTTGTCACCAGGATCCTGCGATGTCTCCCTGATGTGTGTGCGGGTTGTGTCCTCCGCTTGATCTATCACAGTGCCGAGCTCCATTCCCTGCGAGTGTCGCTACACATGGAGACGGAGCCTGGTGCCAAATTCAAAAAGTGAAAAACACATTATACATACAATACACTAATCTTGCAGATTACCTTACTATATCAAATTATTTCTTGTCCTTAATGCTTTGTCCAGTGCCGTGTGTGTGTGTGTGTGTGTGTATGTATGTGTGTGTGTATATACATATTTTCCCTTATCGTCTTTCAGGACAGCACTTGAGAGAGTGACTCCTCCCCTTGCCAACAGGAAACACCTCTTCCACCAAACTTTAAAAGGAGGCTCCTTTCCACATCTTGTCAGTTTTTGTGTTTCCTCCGGAGGGAACACTTCGTGGGGAAGTCAGGGCTCTCAGGTGCTGTCCTGGGAGCTCAGGTTTCCTGGTTTTCATCAAACACTTTTTTTACCTCATGAGAGCTGTTCCTCCCATTCCACAGCTGAGGTGAAGTGCTGCTGGCTGGGCTCCCTCTCCCTCTTCATATGGGCTCAGGGTGAGTCCGACTGTCGTGGGCATCGCTCCTAGGCGGCGGCAAGACAGGCGGTGGCCGTTTACTCTGTTTTTTTCTCAGGTCCACCGCCTGTTGCTTTTTGCACCGCCGCCATCTTGGGGATGGCAGCGGGGCTCCATCCGCCGGAAGTGAGGCATCCGGAGGGGGCGGAGCCCACGGAACAGGCGTGCGGCGTCATTTCCGCCGGAAATCGCAGGGGGAAAGGGGAGGAACGGGGCTGGTGCTTATTTGGCGGTTCCGGTCCGGCGCACAGGCGCTATTGGAGTCCGGAACCGGCATTTAGCCACACAGACACAGCAAGCGCTCCTCGATGGAATCGATGGCGGCAGCAAGTGGGACAGGCACCAGCAAGGCCCAGGTAAGGGGCAGTTGTATACTGTCCTCCTTGTACTGTGGGGTCTCTCTCTCTCTATCTCTCCCCCCCTGGTGGCAGGGGCCTGTCTGGGCACATAAGGCAGTTTAGTTCTTACTGTGCACCTGTGGTGAGCATCCTTGGGTATAGGACAGGTTGTCTCATTAGGATGGTTTCTTCTTTTGTCTCATGGCAGGCCAAGAGCTCTGATCCAGTGGCAAAAAGAAAATGTCCTTCATGTAAATCCAAGCTACCTGAAGGATGGAAGAAGACGTTATGTCAAGCTTGTATTGATTTGCTAGTTAAAGAAGAAGCTTCTTCCGCTTGTAGCGACTTGATTGCATCTGTTAAAAAAGAACTTGATGCGACTATTCAATCATTTCGCTCTTCCCTAGCAAACCCATCCCTGAGTCAGCCTACTACCTCACAGTCCTCCCAAGGCTCACTTATAGTCCCGGCGATGGAGACTGAGGCATCTCCTACCCCAGAGGGACATTTCCCCTCTCAATCTGAGGATTCTGATGAGGGTGAGGAAGGAGAAAATTTACCTTCAAGATTTAAATTGTCTTTAGAACAGGTAGAGGGCCTGTTAAAAGCAATCTATACCACACTGGGTCTGGAGGAGGAAAGAAAGGAGTTATCTCTGCATGATAAAATGTATGCAGGGCTTAGCGAGCACAAAAATCGCAATTTCCCAGTACACTCTGTTATTTCTGAAGCTATTAAGAAAGAGTGGGCAGAGCCAGAGAGAAAGCCTTTCTTTCCCAAAGCCTTAAAAAGGCGTTTTCCTTTTGACGAAGACCCAGCGGCGGTTTGGAACAAAAACCCCAAACTAGATGCCGCGTTTTCCCAGGTCTCGAGGTCTACAGATTTGGCATTCGAGGACATGGGGGTGTTGAAAGATCCCATGGATAAAAGGATGGACCAGGTTCTAAAAAGGGCTTGGCAATCTATCATGGGAAATCTTAAACCTGTTATGGCAACTACAGTGGTATCCAGAAATATGGAGTTCTGGTTAGAGCAACTTAAGGCCCATATCTCAGCAGACTCACCAAAACAAGAGATTTTGGATTCATTCTCAACTCTGTCGGCCGCTGTCGCATTTATATCTGATGCATCAGCGGAATCAATTAAAATGACAGCTAGATCTGCTGCCCTGGCCAACTCAGCCAGAAGGGCTTTGTGGTTGAAAACTTGGCCGGGGGACGCGGCATCCAAAAACAAGCTGTGTGGGATACCGTTCCTGGGTGACTTACTTTTTGGGCCTGACTTAGATGCGGTTCTAGATAGGACAGCGGATAAAAAGAAGTCCTTTCCAATTAAAAAGAAAAAACAGCCAGTTAAGCGTTTTTTTCGTTCCCAAAGGGCTCAAGAACCGACCAAACCCCAGGAGAAAAGAAAAAATTGGGCATCGCAGAAGGGAAAGGGAAATGTCATTTTCCATCCTCCTGCAGCCTCCGGTAAAACGCAATGACTTGTGCGTACCGGTGGGGGGAAGGCTTCAAAGTTTCCTTCCCCTTTGGGCCAGCATGACAGAAAATCTATATATTTTGGACATGCTGTCCCAAGGTTACAGGATAGAGTTTTCGGATCGCCCGCCAGAAAGATTCTTTGTAACAAACCTACCAAGGGACCAAACAAAGGCTCTGGCCATGAAGAACCTTTTAAGGGATCTGAGGCACCAGAGGGTAGTGATACCAGTATCCCCAGAAGAACAGGGTCAGGGTTTCTATTCACACATCTTTCTGATAAAAAAAAACCATCCGGAAACTTCCGTCTTATCCTCAACCTAAAACCCCTGAACACGTCAGTCCTATACAAAAAGTTTTGTATGGACTCAATTTTCACGGTCAGAAACACTCTGACAAAAGATTGTTTTATGGCATCAATCGATCTGAGGGATGCTTATCTTCATATTCCTGTAGCACCTCAGTCCCAGAAGTTTCTGAGGTTTGCGGTGAATATGGGCAAGGAGATTATACATCTTCAGTTCAGGGCCCTTCCCTTCGGCCTGTCGTCAGCTCCTCGTATTTTTACGAAGATAATGGCGGAAGCTCTCGCCCCTCTTCGACTCCAGGGGATTGCGGTAATTCCATATCTGGACGACCTCCTCTTTTTTGCCCCATCCATGGAGAAATTGCAGGAGGATGTGAGCAAATCCCGCAGTCATTTGGAGTCAATAGGGTGGATAGTGAATGTTCAAAAATCAAATTTCATCCCAGCTCAGCAAGTACTGTTTCTGGGTTATTTGATAGATTCAGTGGAGCAAAAGATTTTTCTCCCAGAAGAGAAAAAGATCAAGGTCCAAAGGGTAATAACGGCACTACAAACAAATCAACTGATTTCAGTCCGAAAGGTTATGTCGGCTCTGGGGACATTAACCTCTTCAATGCCAGCCATCCAATGGGCAAGGCTGCATTTCAGGACTCTCCAGAGGTTCCTTCTAAGTACATGGAACCACACGATGGAGAGTTTGGATACAAAAATAAAGATTCCCACCAGAGTCAAACGTTCACTTTGGTGGTGGAAAAGTCAGGGGGTACTGCAAAGAGGTCTTCTGTGGTCTTTTCCGACCGGAAAAGTGGTCACAACAGACGCCAGTTTGCAGGGATGGGGGGCCCACATGGGTCAGGCCTTAGCGCAGGGAACATGGTCCCAGTTCAAGGCCCAAAAATCCTCAAATTGGAGAGAGCTGAAGGCAGTTGCCCTAGCATTAGCTTTCTTCTCTCAAAACCTCATAGGTTGCCATGTCCAGATTTTGTCGGACAATGCCACGGCCATAGCCTACCTGAACAAACAGGGAGGCACAAGAAGCAAGGCTCTTCACTTACTGTCAGTAGAGATTCTGGAGTGGGCAGAGAACCACTTACTATCTCTATCCGCAGTCCATCTAAAAGGCACATTGAACGAAGTAGCGGATTATCTGAGCCGTCAGAAAGTTCAGGAATCAGAATGGAGTCTGAACAGGAAGGTGTTTGCATTAATCACCAGTGTTTGGGGCCTTCCGCAGGTAGATCTGTTTGCTTCAAAACTAAACACGCAGCTCCCGAATTTTTTCTCCCTTCAGAGAGACATTTGCTCTCAGGGGATAGATGCTCTGGCACATCCATGGGATTTTCACCTAGGGTATGCTTTTCCTCCATTCAGGTTAATCCCTCTAGTGTTGAGGAAAATACTGGAAGAGGGAGTATCGATAATTTTGATTACTCCATATTGGCCAAAGAGGGCTTGGTTTTCCACGATTCTTCAGTTGGCAATCAAACCATGTTGGCATCTTCCGCTCAGTCAGGATCTGTTGACTCAGGGGCCAGTGCATCATCCAGATGTAGGCAGGTTAAAACTCACTGCCTGGTATCTGAGGAGCAGTTAATGAGAAGCAAAGGCTTTTCGGAGCGTTTAACTAAGATGTTGCTTTCCAGTAGGAAAAAGGTAACCAGGGATATTTACGCCAAAGTATGGAAAGTCTATGTTTCTTTCTGTCATTCTGAACATAGGGAGATTAAAGACCTAGTTTCAGTGCTGGAGTTCTTGCAAAACGGTGCAGACAAGAATTTGGCGGTCAGCACTCTTAAAGTGCAGGTGACCGCCTTGGGAGTTTATCTGGAGAGATCCTTATCTTCAGAAACTCTGATCATGAGATTTTTCAAAGCACTTTCCAGGTCTAGACCGGTACCGGTGAAACATTTCCCAAAATGGGATCTCTCGGTGGTTCTGCAGGCTCTGGCAAAAGAACCATTTGAGCCTTTACAGGCCATATCCCTAAAGAATTTAACTTTGAAGACTATTTTTCTGGTCGCAATTACTTCAGCAAGAAGGATTAGTGAACTGCACGCCCTATCAGTAAAAGAGCCTTTTTTGTCAGTTTTTCCTGATAGAGTTGTCCTTAAAGTAGATCCGGGGTTTTTGCCAAAAGTGGCAAGCTTTAGTAACAGGTCTCAGGAGATTACTCTACCAACCTTTTCTGCTAACCCTTCGGGTGCAAAGGAAGAGCAGTTTCACAATTTAGACGTAAGACGTATCCTATTACAGTATTTGGAAGTAACAGGAGGGTTTAGAGTTTCAGATTCATTATTTGTTCTTTTTTCTGGAAACAAGAAAGGCCAACAAGCATCAAAAGCATCATTGGCTAGATGGCTTAAGACAGCTATTTCTGTAGCCTATTCTCAAATGGGTTTATCTTCCCCGCTGGGAATTAGGGCTCATTCAACAAGAGCCCAGGCCACTACATGGGCAGAAAGAGCTGGTGCCACCCCAGATCAGATTTGTAAGGCGGCTACGTGGTCAAGCTACTTAACGTTTGTCCGTCATTACAGACTGGATCTCCTATCAGCAGGTGATCAGGCTTTTGGCAGAAAGGTTCTGCAGGCTGTGGTCCCTCCCTAGGGGGGTAAGTCTCTCTTATCCTCTCAAGTGCTGTCCTGAAAGACGATAAGGGAAAATTCAAGTTAGACTTACCGGTAACTTGTTTTCCTTGAGTCTTTCAGGACAGCAGCATCCCGCCCTATTGTTTTTTTACATATATATACTGTGACAAATCATATCTCGATTATGTGTTCCAGTTTGGGGCCGGAGGTTCTCTACTACTACTGACAAGATGTGGAAAGGAGCCTCCTTTTAAAGTTTGGTGGAAGAGGTGTTTCCTGTTGGCAAGGGGAGGAGTCACTCTCTCAAGTGCTGTCCTGAAAGACTCAAGGAAAACAAGTTACCGGTAAGTCTAACTTGAATTTTTTTTACACTGTTCTTTCTGCCTGTAAACTTGAGAATGTCCATGGGTAACCAAATAGTGCGGTTTTAGATCAGCTGGAAAACAGCGATAATAAACTAGAATTACTGCAGAATTGAGAAATTTGTGGGGATATTAGTCATCAAACACTGAAAGTAACGACAGCAACAATTCTGTAACTGAGCAAATTTCAGTGTTTTTTTTTATTTGTTTACATTATTAAATATTTTATTGTTATATTTATGATTTCGTGTTTTGAACTTTATCATAACCAGGATGTCTACTAGACTCTTGATTGGACAGATTAAGTGTGTTATTACTAAGAATTACAGGCCTACAATATAAAACGCCAAATTTCTATGCAAAACAATGTTCCGCTTTCAGCATCAAAAATCTGACGTAATCATACCGCCAGGGAGGTTAAGTGGGTCCCATTTGCAGGCAGCAGTTCTCTCTATCTGTGATATATAAGTAACATTGGAGACAGCAGCTTGGACTTGTTGATGGTTGCAATCAGCAAACGAGTGCCATAGACCGTCCCATCAGTGTAAGGCAAAGTGAAACGCAGGACCTGGCTACATACACACAGAATCCTGGTACTGCTGGTTATGTGTAGATAATTTTTGTAAATGCAATTTACTTTTAATTATCTATCTAAATGCAAAGCCTTATTGCAGCTTACTATTCTTTGGTGTGGTGACTGCATTATATTTATTTTCCAACTTTTCTTTTTTTTTACCTGGTAATCCTACAAATAACACATCTCCTGTACCTGGGTGGCTTCATCACTCCCACACTGTGTCAATGTAGGGAGCCATGATTGTCACCCTTTGTTGCTGTCCTGATTTGGACAAAAAAAGACATGTCCTTCGCTCCTTCTCCATTACACGGGGGGCAGGGCAATTGGTCATTTACAGAAGGTAGCTAGAAAGGAAGATACTATTTGGTCCAGCTCATAGTGACAAGCACACTGCATTTTGTGACAAGAGCATAGGTATTGTATGTATATGCAGGAAAATGGTTCTTTATATCCGTTGCTGCTGTACAAAGTAATATAACGAAGAGTAGCACAGGTAATTTGATGCTTACAATTTTCAACAATTAGTGGAGTATGCAGTTTCTAAAACGCCTGCCCCAGATTTTCTTGTATCAGGGTGGCTCCTTTCTCTTGCAGCCTCCTATGGAACCACCCTTGTATGTAGGGACTAGAGGTGGGTGTACCAATAGAAGTACTAATGGCACTCCCCTTCTCAATGCTAATAATCTGGTTGGAGATTGCGCTGTCCACTATTAACTTTTTCCTGTGCATACCGTACATTCAGGGAAGCAGCACTGAGAACAAGAGCCAGCCTCATTGAAAGTTGTAAATGATTGGGTAAGAATTTTAACAAATAGTTTGCTAGGGAAATTTTTAATTTATTGTGCTCAAACTAAAAAATTGCTGAGGGTTTAATACTAACGTGCTGCCCCTGACCCCCGAAGGGCTGCATGTAATATTCAGTGTATATGCAACGATAAGCTGTCAGATTGCAGTCATGTAACAGGAGAAGGCAAGAGTCTGCTAACATGCTATAGAAGTTTGTTAAAGTGGATCTTCGCTGCATCTTGGCACCAAAAACACAATTTATTTTTTTCCCTTTTATGTTTTTAGTACATCTTTGCACCAAAAACACAATTTAATTTAATTTTATTTTTTCAAAGCAAAACGTCCCCATCCATCCATGTTTTCAGGCTTTTTTTTTTTTTGCTTTTTTTGATGAGAAATCCCTTATCAAAACGCCCCCCCCCCCCCTAGCATTTTTGGCTGTGACCATCTTGAGTAAGGGCAGATGAGTCCTGTAGCATTTACTTTCTGGAATCCATCTGCCCTTAGCTTAGGTATGCATGCAGGAGAGTGCGCTTATCTGAGAGAACCCCTCCTGAAGACTCTTGGGATGTATGGCATCATTTACCTAGGAAAGAAACCAGGAAGTAACAAGAACTGTAAAAACAAGTAAATATGATGTACCTTCCTGTCTATTTACTAATGCTAGCAGCATGGGAATTAAAAAATAATCAGTGATTGGGAGGGTGAAGTTCCACTTTAACCGCTTCCTGACCAGCGCACACCGATATACATCGGCAGAATGGCACTGGTGGGCAAAGGGCCGGGTGCCCGCGATCGTGTCACGGAGAGGTAGAACACGGAGATTCTTTTGTAAACAAAGCATTTCCCTGTTCTGCCTAGTGACAGGACAGAGATCGCTGCTCTGTCATGGAGAGCAGTGATCGCTGTCGTGTGTTGTAGCCCCTCCCCCCCCACAGTTAGTCACTCCCTAGGACACACTTAACCCCTTCATTGCCCCCTAGTGGTTAACCCCTTCCCTGCCAGTGTCATTTACACAGTAATCAATGCATTTTTATAGCACTGATCGCTGTAAAAATGACAATGGTCCCAAAATATGTAAAAAAATGTCCGCTGTGTCCGCCATAATGTTGCAGTCCCGATAAAAATTGCAGATTGCCGCCATAAATAATCATAAAAATGCCATAAAACTCTCCCCTATTTTGTAGACGCTATAACTTTTGCACAAACCAATCAATATACACTTATTGCTATATTTTTTTTTTTTTTTACCAAAAAATATGTAGCATACATATCGGCCTAAACTGAGGGAAATTTTATGATAGATATTTTTCATAGCAAAAAGTAAAGAATAATGTTTTTTTTTTTTTTTTTTTTCAAAAGTGTCGCTTTATTTTTGTTTATAGCACAAAAAATAAAAACCGCAGAGGTGATCAAATACCGCCAAAAGAAAGCTCTATTTGTGGGGGAAAAAAAGATGTCAATTTTGTTTGGGTACAACGTTGCACGACCGCGCAATTGTCAGTTAAAGCGCTGCAGTGCCGAACCACCAAAAAGTGCTCTGGTCAGGAAGGGGGTAAATCCTTCCGGGGCTGAAGTGGTTAAAGACTGCAGATGTGCTTGAGGACATGGACATAGACTGAGGACAGCTTTCCTGAGACTGTTAGAAATTAAACTCTATTACAGGCCCTTTACAAATAAATGCTCCCTACAGATGCTTAACAGCTTTCCGTCAGCTGACCGTCCAAATGACGGCTGGGCGGCGCGGCGCGGCTCTCGTTCTGAGTGGACGTCATATGACTGCTTCCCAGAATGACTGCTCTCGCATGCCCCCAGGGGCGTGAATCGCGGCGATTGGTGGGGCGGTGTGTCAGTCTGACACACCGATCTCCGTAAAGAGCCTCTGTTGGAGGCTGTTTACCACATGATCAGCCGTCTCCAATCACGGCTGATCACGATGTAAACAGGAAGAGCCGTTGATCGGCTTTTCCTCACTCGCGTCTTGCAGACGCAAGTAGAGGAGAGCCGATCGGCTTCTCTCCTGATAGAGGGGATCTGTGCTGATTGTTTATCAATGCAGCCCCCCTCGGATGCCCACCCAGGACCACCAGGGATTGGCACCACACTGAACCACCAGGTATGCCACCCTTGACCGCCAGGGAAATGCCAATCAGTGCCCAGGCAGCTGCCAATCAGTGCCTATCCCCAATGCCTGCCAGTGCCATCAGTGATGCCAATCAATGCCATCTATCAGTGCTCCATATCAGTGCCCCCCCATAAGTACCCTTCAGTGCCGCCTACCAGTGCCACCGCATTGGTGACACCTTATCAGTGCCCATCACTGGAGGAGAAAACTTATTTACAAAATGTTATGTCTTTTTTTAATTTGTTTAGCAAAAAATAAACCCAGAGATGATCAAATACCACCAAAAGAAAGCTCTATTTGTGGGAACAAAATGATTAAAATTCTGTTTGGGTACAGTGTAGCATGACCGCGCAATTGTCATTTAAACAGCGACCGCGCTGAAAGCTGAAAATTTGGCTTGTGCAGGAAGGGGGTGTAAGTGCCCTGTATTGAGGTGGTTAAAAATGATTTGTGCCACTTTGATCTTTTATAATGGATATTGATGAGAGAAATATCAAGAGGGGGAAAAAAAGTAAAGGGATGAACAGAACAAGACTAGCTCAGTGTAACGAATAATTTTTCCTTCACTAGCTTGAGTAAGCAAGTGCTAAAGGGCCACATGATGGGCACCAGGAGTTTAAAGGGATAAAGTGTGAACATTATCACATAAAATGGTGAAACCGAGTGTATTCAGAGTGGCTCAAAGATGAGAACTCCAAAAGACCCTCACCTAAAGTTCTTGTAACTAAAAGTTCATATTATGAACTTGTAATTTTCAATAGAACACAAGTGTGGTGACCATTGACACTTCCTCCAACTTTCTACCTGAAACCCCTTCAGAAGATAGACCTGGAGAAAGGGTTTGCAGAAGCCTGGCATTGCAGTTGCAAAACTTTGCAT
The DNA here is from genome assembly GCA_037952925.1 of Lithobates clamitans. Lineage (NCBI taxonomy): Eukaryota > Metazoa > Chordata > Amphibia > Anura > Ranidae > Lithobates > Lithobates clamitans. The sequence continues at coordinate 6,050,901 of JBBGZY010000049.1, forward strand.
GCTTATCTGCAAAAAAGAAATCCATGTTTTTTTGTGCAGATATGTGCTTTTAATATTTGTATTTATTTTTTTGTAAAAAGAAATAAAATAAAGCTCCAAAGCAACACCTCTGTTATAACAAAACTACAACACCCACTCTTGGTTATATTCTCTGTGTAAGTCCCATCACCCTTTACTACATATGGTGAGAATGTGTGCCTTGCCCTTTTAAGATGTCAACAATGGATCAGTGGCTGAGGAAAATACTTTAATAAAAATGAGAGGAGGGCTAACAATGGGGCTTTTATTGTGGCACATGGAGACCACAAATCCACAGCCATTTAAAAGGGCTCAACGTACATGATTATATCTTGTATAAAATAAGACTTGAAAAGCAATTAGATTAACACCATCAATGTACAACAATGTTGTTGCATATAGTTTGCATGACTTTACATATGTGAGACGGTATCAATGTCGCAGGTATTCTATTTGTTTCCTTAGATGGGATAGTCTGCTTCTCTAAAGAAATGTGTTTTGAAAGTAGGCTTGAAGGTTTTGAGGGTTGGAAAGTACCAAAAAAAAAATGGGAGGAAATTCTACTTCTCCAGAGTGGAGGAGAGGCATGTGCAAAGTCTTCGATTTGAGAATGTCAGGAGCTGACTAGTATGGAAGGCAGAGTGCAGAGCCAGGGCTACATTAGAGATGGTGTATGAAAATTGGCAAGGAAATAATCTGATGTTGGTTACTTAGAAAATGTCAAGCATCCTCAATGACTCAATTTCTTAAAATATGGGAACCATGGCTCACTTATGCCTTACCATCCCTGAATTCTTTTAGCTCGAGTGCCCTATAATACTTAACTGATCTCTTGGCCTGAGTCTGGGGGGATATGACCTAATATCCTCCTAAGTTCCTCCAGGATGCCCACTTTATATCTTCTCCTTCTTGGTTCCACTGGCTCCCACAATGACCCGAACCACCTGTAGGCTCTAGTTTTCTTGTGCAAGACTCCAAAGGAAATTCAGAAGACCAAACAATGACCTGTTTATACAGTAATACCTCGAATTGCGAGTAACGCGGTTTACGAGCGTTTTGCAATACAAGCTATTATTTTTTTTTAAATCCTGACTCTGCAAGCGTCGTCTCGCAAGACCAGCAGGATTCAAGCTTCTAGGGTGTGCAGTACTGCATTTGGCCAGAGGTGCGGGGTGCTGGTGACACTCGGAGTCACTCCGTTCCTGAGTGTCTCCGAGTGCATCTGAGCAGCTCAGAGTGTTTGAGTGTCTCTGGCGCCCCCCCACCTCTGGCCACATGCGGCACTGCATACAATTGCAGTCACTGTGGAACGAATTATCTGAGTTTCCATTGACTCCTATGGGGAAACTTGCTTTGATATACGAGTGCTTTGGATTACAAGCATTCTTCTGGAATGAATTATGCTCGTAATCCAAGGTACCACTGTATATGTTTATATTTTAGCAAATGTACATGAATTTACTCGTTTTAACACCTCTGTGTGTGCACACCAGTTGTAATTTCTTCTTAAAGCAAAGTACATTTGTAATTCTTTTAATTCTTCTACATTCTGAGAAGCTGGCAAACCCTGAAAACATGAAAAGGTTGTGCTCTAGTACAGAGAAGTTTCATCATGGCGCCTGGACTGCCACCTGAATGCTCCCCACGCCCTGAATGCCAAACCCCCCCCCCCTGCTATGTTTTCCGGGCTCCACTTGCCCATCTGCAACCCTGGGATCGGCATAGCGGGTGCCGCTGGGTAGAGGGGGTGGGGGAAGGAGGAAAGCAGACACGTCCGCTCTCGTCCCCATCTAGTTGTTGACCGGGAAGTGACATGTCCCCATTGAATGTAATGCGGTGGAGCACAGGAGAGACAACCAGGGTCTTTTAGACCCTGGGTGTCTCATTAACCACTTGCTTACTGGGCACTTAAACCCCCCCCCTCCTGCCCAGACCAATTTTCAGCTTTTAGCGCTGACGCACTTTGAATGACAATTGCACAGTCATACAACGCTGTACCCAAATGAAATTTTTAGCATTTTTTTTCACAAATAGAGCTTTCTTTTGGTGGTATTCAATCACAGCTGGGATTTTTATTTTTTGCTAAACAAACAAAAAAAGATGGAAAATTTAGAAAAAAATAAAAATCATGTTTCACAGTTTGTTATAAAATTTTGCAAACAGGTAATTTTTCTCCTTCATTGATATGCGCTGATGAGGCGGCACTGATGGGCACAGTTAAGGCAGCACTGATGGGCACTGGTAGCTGATACTGATGGGTGGTGCTGGTGGGCACTGATGGGTGGCGCTGGTGGGCACTGGTAGGCGGTACTGCTGCCTATTGCTAGGTGGCACTGGCAGAGGGGCACAGGTGGGCGCTGAGGATCTGGTGGCGCTCACCGTGATCGGGACTTATGTCCCTCTCACAGCCGCCGGTGATTGTTTGTTTTTTTTTTTTTCCTCCTCACGCTGTCAGCGCGAGGAGAAAAAATAGCCGATTACTGGCTCGGTTGATGTCACATGATCAACTGTCATTGGCTGACAGCTAATCATGTGGTAAGGGGTCGGGATCGACCCCTTACTCCGATCTGTGATCAGGCGAGTTGCACGCGCCTTGCAGGGGGTGCACAGGCCGCTTGTGCATGGGGCGACAGCAATGGATGTAGTCCCGGCAAAGCAGGTCCGCGCTGTAGCCGTCATTCGGCTATAGCACAGATCTCTAAGAGAACCTGTTACCAAAAAAAAAGTGTACCATTACTTTTTGTCCCCTAATGTGATGGGGGCAAAAATATTAAGTAAAAAAAAAATGTTTTTTTTAAATTATAAAACATTAAAGGTACTTCCAAGCACATAAAATCCCCCCCCCCAAAAAAAAATAAACAAACGCAGTGGGGAGCCTATACCTGAAAACTTTGACTGTAATACATTTTACATATCTCTGCGCACGCTGGAATGAGAGCAATAATTCTAGCACCAGACCTCCTACCTTCGTAGCGCTAAACTTATGACTTATAGGAAGCTTTTAAAGCATCGCTATGGAAAATATAGAGTACTGACATGTTTAACCACTAGCCGACCAACCGCTGTCATTATACTGCGGCAGGTTGGCTCTCTCCCGCAAATCTCCGTAGCTGTACGTCGGCCCTTTAAACAGCTAGAGCAGGCACGCGCCCGCTGCACAGCGGGGAAGCCAATGTGCGTGGCCGGTGGTTGCGATCGCAGGCATGAGAGACAGAACGGGCATTTGTGTGTCTAAACACACAAATTCTGGTACTGTCAGGAGAGGAGAGACAGATCGTCTGTTCCTACTAGCTAGGAACAATGATCTGGCTTCTCCTCTAGTCAGTCACATCCCCTCACAGTAAGAAACACACTGAGGGAACACATTTTGCCCCTTGATCGCCCCCTAGTGTTAACCCCTACCCTGCCAGTGACATTTACACAGTAATCAGTGCATTTTTATAGCACGAATCGCTGTATAAATGTCAAATATGTCCAATCTGTCCGCCGCAATGTCGCAGTCCTGATAAAAATTGCTGATTGCCGCCATTACTAGTAAAAAAACAAATAATAATAATGCCATAAATCTATTTTGTAGAGGCAATAACTTTTGCGCAAACCAGTATACACTTATTGCGATTTTTTTTTTTTTTTTTTTTTTTTAAATAAGAAAATGTGTAGAAGAATATATATCGGCCTAAACTGATGATGATTTTTTTTTTTTTTTAATTAGTGATCTTTATTGTAGCAAAAACTAAAAAATATATATATATTTTTTTTCAAAATTGTCGCTTCTTTTTTGTTTATACGCAAAAAATAAAAATGGCAGAGGTGATCAAATGCCACCAAAAGAAAGCTCTATTTGTGGGGAAAAAAAGCATGTTCAGTTTGTTTGGGTACCACATCGCACGACTGCGCAATTGTCAGTTAAAGCGATGCAGTTCCGTATCGCAAAAAATGGCCTGGTCAGTAAGGGGGCAAATCCTTCCGGGCTTGAAGTGGTTAAGGAACAAAATATGCTGGACAGCCGCACTCCAATATTTGCCTTTTATTGTATAAAAACAATCATCGCTAGAGTGCTACACATACCATCAAGACAAATGGACAAAAGCATGTAAGATGTTAATTGTTAATAGAAAACATCTGTGAACATTAAACTGCAGATATCATCAACCATCGATGAAAAAATCATCACATGGATCTACCCAAATTCTTTTAAAGCTTGGACAACATCAGGCATTCAGAAACTAAATGACTTCATAGCATCTAAATCATTCCTTTCATTCCCATCTCTTAGAGAAAAATATGATCTACCAAACTCTGAGATATTTAGATATCTCCAAATCAAAAAATTCTATACACCATTCCTAAAGGGGGATACACCATTATCCCAATTATTCATTTTTGAATCAATCTGTACAAAAGATCCATTTGCTAAAGGTACAATTTCAACCACTTTATAATCAATTATATGGAGTAGTAAATCTTAATAGACCCTCTTACGTTCAGAGGTGGGAGGAGGACCTGGGACGAACTTTAGAAGACACGGACTGGTCTAACATATGGCTCACATCCAAGTCATCTTCACCCAACATCTTAGCACTGGAGACAAATTATAAAGTCCTAACTCGCTGGTACCTTGTACCCGCTAGAGTGGCAAAATATTCACCTAATACCTCAGCTCTTTGTTTTCAAGGATGCCCAGAAATAGGCACATATTTACACATATGGTGGACGTGCCCAGTAATCCAAACCTTCTGGAAGGAAGTCTTCGTGATTGCATCTAAAATATTTTAAAAAATAATACAACCAGATCCATATATAACTTTACTTAATCTAAAACCGGAATGGTTAACACTCTCTCAATTCAAACTTATGATCCAACTAATAACGGCTGCAAAACAAACAGTGGCCAAGGCATGGAAATCTCCTACATTGGTACTAGCCGAAACAATTCACAGAATGAATAATACAATGTCCCATGCTAAGATGGTAGCCATCGATCAAAATCAAATTCCAAAATTTGAAAAACTTTGGCATCCTTGGATAAAACAACAGTTCCTGTCAAACTTCAATGACTCTGTCCTGTTGCCATGGTAACAGATTAAATGACTTACAGAGACACCCATTCTAAGGCTTCAAAGAGAACTAAAAAGAATAATAAACTGACGAGCGGGACAACCTTGTGGACCATACCTCTACCTTTCTACCCTTTTTCTTCTTTCTCTTTCCTTTTCTCCACCTTACGATTAAAGCTCATTATCAGAATTTATTTGACCTATATACACTCTACTTGTAAACAATATATATATTAGGCATAAATCATTTAAATACCTACAAAAGTGACTAAGGAAATGATATACATGTTTAATTTAGATTTACGTGAACCCAATGTTTAATATTTGAAATTTCATGATATTTACCTATATAAACCCTACTGTAAAACAATAAGCTTACTTTATAGATCCTTGTAAACTTACTTTATGTATCTTTATAACATTGTATACTCAATAAACTTCTTTTGACAAGAAAAAATCATCACAGAGAATCCTACGTTTAAAAATATGTGAAACGCCTATGCCTAAAAACGTTGATTGCAATACACTTTACATATCTCTGCGCACGCCGGAATGAGAGCAATAATTCTAGCACCAGACCTCCTTCGTAACACTAAACCTATAACTTATAGGAAGCTTTTAAAGCATTGCCTATGGAAAATGTAGAGTGCTGACATGTTTAAGTTTTGACATGTTGGGTATCTATTTACTCGGTGCAACCTCTGCTTTTATATTTTACTAAAAAATGTGGTAATTTTTTGCATTTTTGTGCCCCCTAAAATAAACTTTCTGTGTTTGTTTTTTGCGGTAATATCGTGTGACATCAAAAATTGATGAAAAAACTACCACTATTTTATTCTCTAGGTAGGGTGTCTGCTTTCGAAAAATATATAATGTTTGGGGGTTTTATGTAATCTTCAGGGCTAAAATTATTTTTTAAACGCATGCAAAAAAATGCAAAAACGGCTGTGACTGTGAAGGGGTTAAAAGAGAAGTGTGGGTTTGGGTTTTTTTCCCCAATCATACTTACCTAGGTGTATGCAGTATCGGTCTAATGCTGCGTTTGTCCCTCGGCGCCTCTACACTGAGAACCGAGCGATCGACCATCGCCGATAGCTCGGTTCTCACAGCTCCCCGAGTGGAGAGCTGCTGACTGTCAATCAGCATCTCTCCACTCTGCTCCTCCATGCTCACTGGAGTGCTGAGCTGTGAAATCGGCCGTCTCAGGCTCTCAGCGGCTTGCTAAGAGACTGAGATGGGTGTTAGTCCAGGCACCTGGCAGGTTTGGACTTTGTTGTTGCGATGAGGCGGTGCCTGGACTGATATCCGTGACGTCAGCAGAGAGCAGACTTCAGTCCGCTCTCTGCTGAAAACGGGTCACAGGTGTGCAAAACTAACTGCGCTCCTGTGACCCATAGAAGTCCAGCCAAACAAGCTTTGGCTGGACTTCTCCTTTAACTCCTTCAAGGCTGAGAGAAGTACTAAGGTGTAACAGGAAATGCTATCTTTGGCAGGAACTTCAGTTCGGGGATGGGGAATTTTTATTATTTAATAGTGAAGTTCTTTAAAAATTAAATTTGCAGTTTGATTTTAAACCACAGCTTTTGCCATCTTTTTAGTGCCCTCTTCTATATCCACTTAAAGACCAGGCCTTTTCTTACACTTTTCGTTTACATGTAAAAATTATTTTGGAAGAAAATTACTTCAAATTCCTAAACATATAATTTTTTTTTTTTACCAGAGGTCCTAGAGAATAAAATGGTGGATTGTACTATTTTTTTACAAACGCACATTTAAAAAAAAAAAAAAAACACTTTAAAGTATTTTCACGCAATCACAATATGATACCCTACACAGTTTTTTGGCCAAATAAAAAAAATGGTGTTACGCAGAGTAAATGGATACCTAACATGTCACGCTTCAAAATTGCGCACACTTGCAGAATGGCGCCAAACGACGGTTTTTAAAAATCTCCATAGGTGACGTTTTAAAAGCGTTTACAGGTTACCAGTGGTTAGTTACACTGGAGGTCTGGTGCTAGAATTATCTCGCTCTGACGTTCGTGTCAATACCTCACATGTGTAAAACGCTCATCATTTATGTATGCCTGTGGGACCAACGCGTGCGTTCGCCTTTGCCTGCGAACACAGGGGCAGTTTTTAAAATAATAAACAAACATTTTTTTTTTTTATTTTTACACTCTCTTTACATTTTTGTTTATCACTTTTATTACTATAGCAAGGAATGTAAACATCCCTTTTGACAGCAATAGGCAGTGACAGAGACCCTGATTTCTCCTCTGCCCTTTTTGATGTGATCAGAGGCTTTCAATTTTTAAAAGTAGCACTGTTTATATCTGGGGAACCAGAAGTGACAAAGTACAGGTCACTTTTGGTTTCCTATACAGCAAAGCTAATCAAGGACCTTCCGGGCCTCAAAAAGCTCTATGGTAAGCTGGCGAAATCGCCAGCTTCAGTTTTGTGTTTTCCGGTGGGGCACTGGCAGGAGGGGATGACCCTTCGCTGCCTGTAAAAGCAATCCAGCGGCTAATTTGCCTTTTGGATAGCTTTCAGAGGGCCTGAAAAAAAATACCGGGATGATACCTGTAGCTGCAGGTATTATCCCGGCATAACCACTTGAAGTACAGAAGTAAAAGTAGGTATTGCGGTTTTCAAGTGGATAACATGACAATTTGATTCCTCTGCAGTTTGATATAATAGTGTTCATCCCTGGATTGCCAATCCAATGCCGTTATTCAGTTTTCACAAGAATAATTGATATTCTTCTACACCTAGGCTAGAGCTTATACATTTCTTGACTTTAATTTTAATATGCAGCAAAATGTAAAAAGGGCAAGGTTCCAAGAACAGCATGGATCTTTTTAATTATTTTGTCCCAGAACATCAGAACTGTTATGCCTATATCCCAAGAGAAGCTGCTTGTATTTCTTCTATAAACAGTGCTCTGACATGTATTTCTGTCCTTCTATTTAGGCAAAACAGAAAACTAGTTAGATCTCATCGTAAATATTTCAGCTCCTTGTTTCATGGAAGATTATTTGTGACAGATACATCTGGTGCATGTTCTAGCCACAGACTAATATTAACCACTTCAGCTCTTGAACCTGCATACGCCATTATGGAATAGAGCACATATAAGCAAACACGTTATGCAAACTTTTTTTTCATACAAACCAGGCTTTCTTTTGGTGATATTGTCTTACAAAATTATTTTATTTCCTATGCAATTTATGAACTAAAAAGTAACAGAATTAGAGAGCATTTTTTTCCTACTTTGATCAGTGTTTGAAAAATTGTATAAAATTTTATTTATTATTTGTCCCATTTGTAATAACACTAAAAGTATGATTCTAGTACAAATCATAGCAAAGTTTGCTTTTTTTTTTTTTTTTTTTAAACAAATAAAGGCTTTACTCATGTTTGCCTGTTTTGATGGGACTGCAGAAAATGGAAAATTGTTACCAATACTTACCGTAATTTTCCTTTCTTGTCCTCACGTCAGCACACCTGGGTTAACCCCTTCCTCCAGTCTCTCAGGATCACCTTCTCCTAGCTAATAAAAGTGAGCCTCTCAACCCCCCCCCCCTCCCCCGTTCCGTAACTAGTGACGACAGGCTTTTAGGGAGGGAAGAAGATTGTGCTGACCTGGGGACAGACCAGGAAAGGAAAATTATGGTAAGTATTGGTAATGTGTTTCAGTGTTCCTGGCCAGCCTCATGTCGGCACACCTGGGATCTGATTTAGCTAATATAGGATGGGTTAACAAATTTAAAACAACTGGTAATTCTGCTTAGTGAATATTTTATTTTGGTTGGAAGGGTGCTGACACCGCTGCTCTTCCAAATTTTGGTGAACTAGCAGAGGTTACATCCAGTTTGTAATGTATAGCAAAGCTTTCGCAGGAACTCCAATTAGCCGTCCTACATATGTCTTCCACCGACACCTTAGCAGATGCTGCCCATGAGGCTGCCACCCCTCTTGTTGAATGAGCCTGTATAGCTTATGGATGCATCAGCCCATTTCTCATACGTAAGGTTAATATAACCTTGGTGATCCAGGTAGCTATGACTCTCACTGATGCCGATTCTCCTCTCTTAGACCCTGATGGTAGAATGAATAAACTATCAGTCTTGCGCATCTGCCAAGAGCGGTGTAAGTACATTGAGAACAAGTTGACTATATCCAGTGATCTGAGATCTAGTTCATCTGTTTGTCCCGGAGGTTATGTGAAGCTTGGTAGGACTGACTCCCAATTTACGTAAAACTTGGAGATCACCTTGGGGGTTAAGGTGATGAGGGCCTTAGATTTACTTTGGAAGAATGATGCAAAAGGGATCCTTGCAAGATAAAGCTGCCAGCTCTAAAAGTCTCCTTGCTGACATTATGGCTATGAGAAAGACCAGCTTGACTGTTAGGAACCAGAGCTGGCGTGTTTCAGCCTGAAACGAATGGGGGTTGGAGCAGAGCTCTTATCACTGTGCCCAAGTCCCTGGATTATCTCGGCAAAGGAGAAGTGCTCAGCAACGCAGATTTAGACAGATTTGTGAACAACATTTGAGAGAAATAGGCCTTTTGTGTACATAGAAAAAGTTGTAGATCTTTAAGTTCAGCTCATGATAAATAGGGGCAAACACAAAAGTGTTGCGTTTTATAATTTTGCTCAGTGTAGTAAGGTCTTGGAAAAGACTTGAGGTGCTGTGCTGATTCCAAAGGGCAGAAATTTGAATTGGAAATGATGATCCCCACAATGCATTTTTGCTATTTTTGGTGATGTCTGTTGATTGGCACATGAAGGTAAGCATTGGACAAATTGAACAATATTAGCCAGTCCTCTGGTTGCAGAATCAATATAATTGTAAATATTGATTCCATTTTGAATTTCCTGGAATCGATAAAGTGGTTTAAAGACCTTAGATCTAAGACTGGTCTGAGATCTCAGGTCGCTTTGGGCACCAAAAATTGGAGAGTAAACTCCTATTTTCTGTTGTCTTAGAGGAACTGGAGAGATTGCCTCCTTTTTGAAGTAACTCTGTCACATATTCTCGCAAGCACCTTTGTTTCACCTGATCTTGTGGCCATTCTGTTTGTCAGCTGTGTGCTGACACTGTGGAGAGCAGACCTCTGTAAGCAGCTCCCTGAAGCAGCTCCGGCCATCCGGCCACCCAGCTCCGGCCATCCATTTTTGGACCCTTGGTTCCATCCTTGACCCCCTTGCAGCGGTACACTGGGACCCCCTCTCCCTCCCCCCCTCACTGACCTACATCCGAGGGCCGCATCCAGCCAGCCGGCCGGCCGCTTAGGACACTCCGCGGCTCCGGCCTAGCTCCTCTGCTAGCTCGGTAGCACATCACCGCCACTCCTCAACATCTCCGATCATCCGACCATCCAACCACCCCTCCGTGGATCCTCGAATCCATCCCTGACCCCCCCTGCAGCGTCACTCCGGAATCCCTCTCTCCTCCCCTACTGACCTCATCCGGGTGCCGCGCTCAGCCAGCAGGCCAGCTGCCAGGGCACTCTGCGGCCTAGCTCCGGCTGCTAGCTCGGCAGGACATCACTGCCACCCCGCACTACAGCCTCAGTCATCCGGCCTCTCAGCTCCGACCATCCAGCCACCCATCCTCGGATCCGGATTCAGCCCGACTCCCCTGACAACGGTACACCGGGACCCCCCCTCACTGACCTACTTCCGGGCGCTGAATTCAGCCAGCCGGCCGGCCGCTCATAACACGCCGCGGCTCAGGCCTAGCTCCGGCTGACTGCCCCGCAGCACATTACCGCTGCTCCTCACACCAACCCTCAGGTAGCTCGACTGGCGGACCTGTGCCCCCCCTCCTGCTCAGCCTATTCCAGACCGGATCTATCCGCCTACCAACAGCAGAAGGGTCCGGGTAACTACGCTAGGACAGCCCGCGGCTCGGGCCTAGCCGGCGGCCATCTTGGTATTCCCCTTGCCGGCCAGCCCACGGCTCGGGCCTAGCCGGCGGCCATCTTGTTACACCTCTAGGCCGAACGGTACAGCTTCTTGGGCCTCCCTCTTGAGGCCGCAAGCACTCCGGCCGCATCACCCCCTGACTGGACCCACCTCCCACAGCCACCTTAGTTGTACCCCCCCCCGGACACCACCGCAGCCACGGTCTAATCACCCCGCTCTAGCCGCTAGATTTGGTGGGACAGACCACGGCTGCGGCCTAGCTCCGGCAGCCACACACACACCCCCTCCCACTCTCGTCTAACAGAGCCCGTGCCCCTCCACACCTGGAAACACCCCCCTGCTACTGGACCTCACTGCAGGGGGCACTGGTTATTCACCAGAGGCCAGTCCACTGCAGATCGCCCTAGACGCAGCCACCGCACCGCCCACCATCCTACAGGTAAGCACCGAGGATCACTAGCAGTTGATCCAGGGGCCCGAGCCCGATCGCCCTCGGGGGGTCAGGAAGGAATTTTTTCCTCTGCTGCGCAATTGGCTATCGCAGCTGGAGGTTTTTCGCCTTCCTCTGGATCAACAAGAGGGTGGTAGGCACCCTCACCTCCGCCAGGACCTCCACACCACATTTAACCCGTCACCCACACCACTCCAGAAGCAGTGGTGACCATCTGATCCCTACATCCTCCAGCAAGCTCGTTATCGCTACATCAGTATCATCATTTAGATTTACCTTCCTTCAACAACTCTGCCTTCCCCATCATGTGAAACTTCAAATACACAGCAGACGCCCTTCACAGGCTAAGAAACACTGCCTCAATTTTACCAACCGCCACTCAAAAAAGACTAAAAAAAGAACATTTACTAAGGACCAACCCACAATCAACCATCAGAAACAGGAAGACATCGATCCAACCACAACAACTAGCATGCACCATGATCAACACCAGATCTGCAGTCAAGCACAGGCTGGAAATCCATGACTTTATCATTGAAAACAACATTGACGAGAAAATGACAGCCAGGATACAAAACAGATTGGAGGCTCATGACATGGTCTGGGAGGAATGGCACAGGCGGGAGGACCCGCCCTAGGCCTGCGGCCAGACCCCCCCCATCTCCCCTTCCCCCTCTCATCCCTCTTTTCTTCTTTCCTCCTTTATCTTCTTTCTTCCTGTAAAATGCTAAAACATATTCAGTCCAATGATGTTACTTGCTGGTTGACAGCCCTAGATGATATGGAATGTATTATACCACTACTGTGTCTGGATGACTATCATCAGAAGCTCAATGTTGGATGGACTGTCTACCAATTGCACTTAATTATAAGGGACACTACTGTTCTATGCATATATATGTCTTTATGCTTAATAAAAATTGTTATTTGAAAAAAAAAAAAAAGAAAACAACATTGACTGCCTCTTCATTACAGAAAGCTGGCTAACACCAGACTGCAACACCATCCTAACTGAATTGGTGCCCGAGAACTACAGTATCCTAACTGAGCATAGAATAGGAAAAAAAGAGGAGGCCTAGCAGTGATTTTCAAATCGCACCTTGGGTTTACCAAACCAACTTTACAGAACTCAGTGCCTTTCATGGAAACTCTCTCACTGCATCTTCAAACAACACCTCAAGACACCATTCACATACTACTATGCTACAGACCACCAGGACCAAAGACCAATCTCCTTACTCCACTCACTGAATTCTTCTCAGTACACACCCTGAAAACCAAAAACCTGCTGGTACTTGGGGATTTTAACCTCTGGGCAAACTCTGCCCAAGACTTTATTGCAACCGCATGCGTCAACCAAATGGAAGAACTAGGCCTTCAACAGCTGATAAATGCTCCCACACACGGTTCAGGACACACTCTAGACCTCATCTTCAAACAGAGTATGGACATCAACATACTTGACAACACTCCACTACCGTGGAAGGACCACCACACTATCAAATTTAAAATCACCATCAACACCACCCCCCAAAAACAGAAACGGGCAACAACAACAAACTGGAATAGATCCCAGAAGAAACTAAACTCCAAACTCTTCAAAACCACATTATCAAACAAAATACTTCTGCTAAACTCAAACCTCTCAACGGAACAAACACTCAACTCCCTAAACAAGGTATTACTACAAACAGCAGACTCAGTGGCGCCAAAACGCAGAACACCTATCCGCAATAAAAACTCGAGATGGTTTAATGTCATGCTCACCCTACTCAAGCAAGAACGTAGAAGAGCTGAAAGAGCATGGAGAAGAAATCCCACCAAGGAAAACCATACCAACTACAAAGAACTTACTGTGAAATACCACAAGGCAATCTTCAAAGCCAAAAAAGAACATTTCTCGGACACCATCTCAACTGCCCTAAACCGTCCGCGGGAACTTTTCAAATTAGTCACTCAGTCAATGAACCCGACCTGCTTAGAGCCACCCGGAAACAATACTCAAGAATTCTGCAATGAATTATCAGATTACTTCATCGACAAAATCGACAACATCTGGAAATCAATTCATCAGAAAAGAACAACCAACCTCACTCAACCAAAGCAAAAAGAGGATATCAACACGAACATCACACAACCACCAAATTTTTCTTTGTCCCCAATCACCACTGACATGACTATAAACATCATCAGAAGCCTTCGAGACAGCACATCACCAAATGACATCATTCCCACAAAACTCTTGAAAGAATGTTCCGACATCTTGGCCCCTACTCTTACACACCTCATAAATCAATCATTCAAAGAAGGGACTGTACCAACCTCCCTCAAGCAAGGCATCGTCAAACCCCTACTGAAGAGACCCAATCTCGACCCTAAGGACCCTAACTGCCGCAGACCGATAATCAAGCCTTAACACCATCTCCAAGATTATGGAGAAAGCAGTAGTACTGCAGCTACAATGCCACCTGGACACACACCAACTCCTGGACCCTCTGCAATCAGGCTTCCGCCCGGGCCATGGCACAGAAACAGCACTCCTCAAAATATGGGACGATGCCCTTGAAGCAGCAGATAACGGAGAATCAAGTCTCCTGGTACTGTTAGATCTCAGCGCAGCATTTGATACAGTGGACCACAATATTTACTTGTCCGCCTCTCAGAAGTGGCAGGAGCTACAGGTTCTGCTCTAAAATGGCTTGCATCCTTCCTAGAGAAGCGCTCTCAGACAGTGAAACTAGGAACATTCACCTCGGAAGCCCGGGCAATCTCCTGCGGAGTTCCTCAGGGCTCACCCCTGTCACCTGTGCTATTTAACATCTACATCTGCCCACTTCTCAATATCATCAGGAAAATGGACCTCTGCTTCCACTCATACGCTGATGACACCCAACTCTACTTTCGCATCACCGGACAAAAAAACCATCATCGACAATTAGAGGAATGCCTTACTTTAATAGATGACTGAATGACCATCAGCTCCCTCAAGCTTAACGGTTCAAAAACAGAACTTCTTCTCCTACACGCCAACAAAAATTCCAAAATTAAGACCCCGTGGACACCTCCCACCATCCTCGGACAGACCATCTCTCCAAGCATCAAAGCCAAGAGTCTCGGAGTCATCTTTGATTCAGGAATGACAATGGATGCACAAATAGGATCAGTGGTGAGCGGATCCCACCATCTCCTCCGCCTCCTACGTAGACTCATCCCCTTCATCCCAGAAGAGGACAAAGCGGCAGTTGTAGAAACAATCATCAATTCCCGACTCGACTACGCAAATTCGCTCTACGTAGGACTACCCCAATATCAGCTTGCGCACTCACAACTCATTCAAAACACGCGGCAAGACTGTTAACAGGAAAAAAACCCTGGTAATCTATCGCACCATCCCTAAAGTGCCTACACTGGCTAACCGTAAAGAATCGGATCAAATTCAAGACCCTCTGCCTCACCCACAAATGCATACAAGGAAACGCTCTGCTATATCTCCAGGAGAGAATAAAACACTACACCCCTAATCGCAGCCTTCGATCAGCTAACCAAAACCTCCTCATCATTCCCAAATACCGCTACAAAGCAAAGGGAGAACGAAGATTCGCAGTCCAAGGACCTCGACTATGGAATGCTCTTCCGCCCCACATCCGCATGGAAGAAAACCATCACGCCTTCAGGAAAAAACTAAAGACCTTCCTTTTCTAAGAAGCTGGCAACAGAGAACGCATTCTAGCACCTTGAGGCGATTCAGTTCGCATTTGCAGCGCTCTACAAATCCTTCATTCATTCACAAAGATGTCTGGCGGCTTTTCACAAAATATTATCCTGTAACCATGTTTGATTTCTGGACCCATTGCTCTGTAACCTTTTCCACCCATACCCTCCAAGGTCGCCAACCTGGCACACACCTAGAGAGGTCGGACGGCCAAACCATCAAAAAGACTTCTTCGCTTTTTTAGCGGTCTGTGCAGCCCGGGACTTCACATTCCGTAGAAAGGAGCTTTATGTGCCTCTCCATTGGGCTCTAGCATATTCTCGACCTGGTCTATATGACCTGGCCTCACAAGCTCTTCTGAAGTCTGACTGGCCCGAACGAACGGTTTGCTATCTCCTTTTGGGTCTCTGTGGTAGCAGACCCGGCTTTCCTCCAGTGGCTCGCTTGATAGCCTCTTCCAAGGTCTCTCTGAATAGAATCCTGCCATTATACTGGATGTTACAGAGTGCCTGTTTTGAGGTGCCATCTACCACCCAGTGGCACAACCACAGGGCCCTCTTCACTGTCACCGAATAAGTCGTGAGCCTTGCCAGCAGTTTGACCAGGTCTATGGAGGATTCTGCCTGAAAGGCAGCAGACAGATTAAGTTCCTCCAGCGTCATTATGATTCTGGTGGTCTCTACGCCTGACTTCAGGGCCGCCTCCACATTTGTGACCCAAACCTTTAGAGCCCTGGAAATAGAGGTTAGCGTTATGGCTGGGCGGCAGGCTGCGCCTGCAGTTGAATAAATCTTCAGATCTGCATCTGCATGCCTGTTCATTGGGTCTCCAAAGGTAGTAGATTCCTCCAATGGCAGGGACACATGCCTTGCTAGGCGCTGCAAGGCTGCGTCTACTCCTGGAGCTGACTCCCAAAAGGCAGCGTCTGGGGTCTTGAATTGATATCATTTTTAAAAGCGATTCTGTACATTTGCCTTCTTTTCAGGCTTCTCCCATTCTTCCTCAAATAACTCGTGGATCTCCGTCATGAACGGAGAAGTGCCCCCCTGCTTTTTCAGGTTTGGAAAATATCTCTTTATTTTCTCTGGTGGCTGGGAGTCTTGCTCCCACCCTATGGCCTCCTTAACTGCCATAATGTAAGGCTCTACGAGCTGGAAGTCGAATAAATATTCTGATGGTTCCTCAGACTCTGATGAGTCTCCTGAGGATATTTCAAGCACCGGTGGTGAGTCCCGCTTGTGCTCAGACGTGCTTTTGACTCTAGGTTTGGTCTTGGAAGCACTTGCACTAGAGACCAAATGCATACTTTTGGCCACTGCCTCGTGGATATAGACCTTTATCCTAAGTGCCTCTGTCTCCTTATCCGTGACCACATCTCATGCATTCTGCATTCTGAGATTTTTTCAGGGGAAAATGGTGCCAAACAGGCCCAGCAAAGGCCCTCGGAAGGACGACCTCTTGTCGTTCTTGGCTCTGCTGCCGGAGATTTACCGCGGCCTGGACTGGCAGTTGCTTGGGGTCTATACCCTGTGCGTGACCCAGATGCATGCAGAGAATTTGAGCGGTGGCAGGACTTTTCCTTCTGCTAATGTCTTTTTTTTAGGGCTTCTGCTCTTATACAGACAGGACATCTTATTAGTCTGGTGTACGGCACTCTTTTGTTTGTGGCCCACGTAGCCCCCTCCTACCTTTCCGATGATCTTTGTGCTCTTTGGACCTGTGGTGAGCTTATAGTTGAAGTAACAAAAGACAGAATTACAAAAGAAGAAGCAAGCTCCTCTATTCTATTTTTTTTTTTTTACCAGCCCTTTAAGAAAACTCTACTTTACCTGGATACCGGGTAGTGAGTTACTCAGGGTGGCAGCAGACTTCAGGAGATATCTGACAAGCTGTAATACACAGGTACTATGCATTAGGATCACTAAGTGGTCACAGTTTAGCATGCACTGACAAATGCATAGCCACCCTTGCCACCTCCACACCAAGAGGGAACTCACTAGTAACACGTCCCTGCGGCTCCTGGTTTTATCCTGGGGCGTTGCAAGGCGACGCCTGTCACCCCCGCCCACCACAGCTCCGCATTCATAACGGACTTGGGACACAGGTTGGACACCTCTGGTCTAAAACATACGAGTAGCTATCGATATGCAGATACTGTCTATTCCTTAGAAATACCAGAAGAGAAATAACTGGCTTACACAGATTCACTTCAGTATCGATACATTTTTTTTTTGGCCAAACTTTAGAAAACCTTTCTACACAATAATGTTCATCATCATCTGAAAGACTAATACGACTCAATTGGTCCAAGCAAATTATAGCTATCCTAAGGAATGCAGCAGTTCATACTCCAATGAAGATTTTAAAAAGACTTTACATTTTGTTAAAGTGATTGTAAAGGATATATATATATATATTTTTTTAATAACAAACATGTCAAACTTACCTCCACTGTGCAGTTCATTTTGCACAGAGTGGCCCCTATCCTCGACTTCTGGGGGCTCTCGCGGCTCCTCTTCACTTCAGATAACCCCCTAGGAGAAGCGCTCTCTTGGAGGGGTTACCTTGCGGGCGTGCTCCCGCATTTGCGTCCATAGACATGAATGCCAGACTCTACCCCGCCCCCCGGCGCCTGCATCATTGGACTTGATTGACAGCAGCTGGAGCCAATGGCTGAGTTGCTATCAATCATAGAATGCATAGGATAGGTGAAAAAACATGAGGGTTTACAACCCCTTTAAGTTTAGATTGCTTTCTTCCTTAAATCACAACTTAGCTCAAAAGGTGAAGTCCTGCTGGGTTGTTGCTTCCCCCATAGGCTGTAACTGAGTTTGCTGAGGAGTACATCCCTTGTCCTGCCCCTTCCCCTCTTGCAGCCTCCTGGGACATGTCACATGTCCCAGGAGACTGCAGGACTATTCACAAAGCTGCTGTGCAGGCTCATGCACGTGCAGTGTGAAGCTGGCTGCGGGTCCTCAGGAAGCCACAGCCAGCACCCTTATCTAAAATGGCGGTGCCGACAACCCATGGTGGTAAGCAGAATTGACAATGAATTACAACTTCAAAAAACTTGCTATGCCTCTTACTAAATACCTCGGACTGTCTACTTCCCAACAATAGGGTTTTTTGGGGGATATTTGTACTGTCCTGTTATTTTAAAGCCACAAGAACTGAGATAAGCCATCAGTACATCAGGATGGATCAGTTTTCAAATATATACAGTTGTGCTCATAAGTTTACATAACCTGGCAGAATTTATGATTTTCTTGGCCATTTTTCAGAGAATATGAATGATAATACAAAAGCTTTTCTTTCACTCATGGTTAGTGTTGGGCTGAAGCCATTTATTATTAATCAATTGTGTTTACTCTTTTTAAATCATAATGACAACAGAAACTACCCAAATGACCCTGATCAAAAGTTTATATACCCCAGTTCTTAATACCATGTATTTCCCCCTTTAACATCAATGACTGCTTAAAGTCTTTTGTGGCATTTGTGGATGAGGCTCTTTATCTTCTCAGATGGTAAAGCTGCCCGTTCTTCTTGGCAAAAAGCCTCCAGTTCCTGTAAATTCTTGGGCTATCTTGCATGAACTGCACGTTTGAGATCTCCCCAGAGTGGCTCAATGATATTTAGGTCAGGAGACTGAGATGGCCACTCCAGAACCTTCACTTTATTCTGCTGTAGCCAATGACAGGTCACCTTGGCCTTGTGTTTTGGATCATTGTCATGTTGGAATGTCCAAGTACGTCCCATGCGAAGCTTCCTAGCTGATGAATGCAAATGTTCCTCCAGTATTTTTTGATACTGCGTTCATCTTGCCATCAATTTTGACCAAATTTCCTGTGCCACCAGTTTCGCAGTAGGAATGGTGTACCTTTCATTATAGGCCTTGTTGACTCCTCTCCAAATGTAGCGTTTATGGTTGTGGCCAAAAAGCTCAATTTTGGTCACATCACTCCAAATGACTTTGTGCCAGAAGGTTTGAGGCTTGTCTCTGTGCTGTTTGGCGTATTGTAAGCGGGATACTTTGCATTTGCGTAGTAATGGCTTTCTTCTGGCGAATCAACCATGCAGCCCATCTTTCTTCAAGTGTCTCCTTATTGTGCATCTTGAAACAGCCATACCACATGTTTTCAGAGAGTCCTGTATTTCACCTGAAGTTATTTGTGGGTTTTCCTTTTTATAATATAAATTATATAATATAATATACAATCATCACATGTAGCAGACAGCGTGCATTGCATCAGTTTTGACATGTCCTATCTTACTTTTGAGTTGTCCTATCAGCATTTTGTTCAAGAAAACAGAAGGAATTTGGTGCTATGAGAGAAAATCACATACAGAATTTGGTCCAATTAAGGAAGGGGGGGGGGGGGGGGAGGATGGAGGAAGAGGTAGGGGGAGGAAATAGATCTACAACCGCAAATCTTCACTCGACATTTACCTGACAGTGGTTTGGTTGCAACAGAACCCCTCATTTTCCACTTCTTGATTAGAGTTTGAACACTGCTGATTGGCATTCTTATTTCCTTGGATATCTTTTTACATCCCTTTCCTGTTTTATCCAGTTCAACTACCTTTTTCCGCAGATCCTTTGACAATTCTTTTGCTTACCCCATGACTCAGAATCCAGAAATGTCAGTGCAGCACTGGATGAAAGATGCAAGGGTCTGTCAGGAGTCCAGAAACTCATTGACCTTTTATACACACACACTAATTACAAGCAAACATCACAGGTGAGAATGGTTACATTTAATAGCCATTCAAACCCCTTTGTGTCAACTTGTGTGCATGTTATCAGGCCAAAATCACCAGAGTATGTAAACTTTTGATCAGGGTCATTTGGGTAGTTTCTGTTGTGATTATGATTTAAAAAGAGTAAACACAGTTGATTGATAGTAAATGGCTTTAACCAAACACTAACACGAGTGAAAGGAAAAGTTTTTGTGTTATCATTCATATTCTCTGAAAAATGGCCAAGAAATCATAAATTCTGCCAGGGTATGTAAACTTATGAGCACAACTGTATACCATAGTTTGTGGACTCTATAACTTTCACACGGACTAAATTATATACACTGTGTTGGGTTATTTTTACCAAAGAAATGTAGTAAAATACATTTTGGCCTAAATTTATGAAGAAATAATTTAGCTTAGTTTAAATTAGCTTAGTGCTGCATAGTAAATAATGCTTTGGTCAAGAAGGAGGTAAAACCTTCCAGAGGTCAAGTTGTTTAACCGCTTCCCGACCGGCTCAGGCAGATATACTGCGACAGAAGGGCACATACAGGCAGATTAATGTACCTGTACGGTGCCCTTTAAGAGGCGGCTTGTGGGCATGCGCACACCCGCCGGGAGCTGCGTGATCGCCTGCCCCGTATGTCCACGGGGATACCCGCAATCGTCTCACGGTGAGGAAGAACGGAATGAGAGTCTAATGTAAACAAGCATTTCCCCGTTCTGCCTAATGACACTGCCACTGATCACGCTCCCTGTAATCGGGAGCGGTGATCAGTGTCATGTCACACACAGCCCCTCCTCCCCCACAGTTAGAATCACTCCCTAGGACACACTTAACCCTTACAGCGCCACCTAGTGTTTAACCCCTTCACTGCCAATCACATTTACATAGTAATCAATACATTTTTAATCGCACTGATTGATGTATAAATGTTCCCAAAATAGCGCCAAAAGTGTCAGATCTGTCCGCCATAATGTCGCAGTCAAAAATCTCTGATCGCCACCATTACTAGTAAAAAAAAAAAAAAGATTAATAAAAGACTAAAACATAAGACTATCCTCTATTTTGTAGACACTATAACTTTTGCGCAAACCAATCAATAAATGCTTATTGCAATTTTTTTTTTAACCAAAAATATGTACAAGAATACGTAACGGCCTAAACTGAGGAAAAAATGTTTTATATATATATATATATTTCTGGGGATATTTATTATAGCAAAAAGTAAAAAAGAATGCGTTTTTTTTCAAAATTGTCGCTATTTTTTTGTTTATATTGCAAAAAATGAAAACCACAGAGGTGTTCAAATACCACCAAAAGAAAGCTCTATTTGTGGGAAAAAAAGATGTCCATTTTGTTTGGGAGTCACGACGCACGACCGCGCAATTGTCAGTTAAAGCGACGCAGTGCCGAATCGCAAAAAGTGCTCTTGTCTTTGGCCAGCCAAATGGTCTGGGGCTTAAGTGGTTAAGCAGAGCTCCACCCAAAAGGGGAAGCTCCACTTGCCCCCCCCCCTGCTGTCACTTCAAGCAGGAAATTCTGCCCCCTCCTCCTTCCCCCGCCGCCAGGCCATTCTCAAAGTGCAGCGCGCTTTGCGCATGTGCAGCAGGGAACTGGCTTTGAAGCCGTAAGGCTTCACTGTTGGTTTCCCTTAGCCGAGATGGCGGCGGCAGCACCCTGAGAGATGATTGAAAAATTGGCTCTGGTGAAGATACCGCTGGATTTGTGGACAGGTCAGGTAGGACAAGTGTCCTAATAATAAAAGTCAGCAGCTACAGTATTTGTATAATTTTTTTCTGGAGCTCTGCTTTAAGGTTGCTGGTTCTAGGAATAAAATGATTGTTTATTTTTCCATTACACCAATTAAACATCAAATTGATAAAAACAAAATAATAAGTATAAGGGACCTTCATAGAACAGAGTTTTAAAGGCATGCAGGGATTTCTAACAAGACAGCCCAGCAGCACCTACGTGATCATTGTATTTTTTGTATGCAGTAGGATGAGTGTGACCAATTGGCCTGACTGATTTACTGGTTCTAAAAGCAGAGGAAGCAATATACACACATCCATGATGTCTCCTATCCATTTCTATCTGAATTTGAGTTCTTGGATCTGCAGCCATTTTGGCATATACAAAAGTGAGAGCAGATTGATCACCATTTATGAATGCAGCTGGAAACCTGCTGTCATGTTACATTTGGAGCACCTGAATTGTTTCAGAAAAAATGCGTCAGTATTATTTATCAAATGCACTCTTCTTAGAGGAAACATGGTGGCCTCAATTTGAGGGCATACTGTAAGTGTTTTTGGTGTACTCATTGGCCACATTGTGAAGGAGTAGTTCATGTATAGTATAGCTGTACATTAGGTGGCAACGAGGGGGGGTGGTAAGCAGAGTATGAGAGAGCTATATACATATGGAGGAGCATTAAAGTATAACTACAGGCAAAAGTTGTTGTTTTTTATTTGTGGATAGAGGGGAGAGGAATTAGAACACCTGGCAGTTTTTAAATAGAGATTCGCCCTCTCTGTTTGTTCTGTTTACCCTTATTGAAAGTGAAAGTAAAAGAAAACCCCAATTTTTGTGTTGTCACCAGGAAAAGTAATAGAGACGTAATGTTACAATGGGGACACTAGTTCTAGTGACCTGGGGTCCCCAGGAGATTCCCTTAATTTGCAGGGATTTCCTCTCACTTCCTGTTTTGGTTATGGGACAGGAAGTGAAGGTAACTCTCCCCATTGGGACAAAGCGGGCAAAATGAAAAAAAGTTTTGTCTATAGTTATACTTTAACAGTGCCCATGTATCAATGCTATTTGCATACTAGGGGCTTTTCATGTTAGCAATGTGAATTCCCGTAAAGACAGGTGTTTCTAAGCCTGGTTTAACACGGGAGGTCCAATCAGGTCCACCTGTCAGGTTTTTCAGGCAGACCTGATCAGACCAGCTATTGTTCTTTCTGGAGCGGAGGATGTCCACTGACACACGCCGGTATCTGATCCAATCCTGTCCGGCGGATCGGATGACAGTCGGGTGGAAACGGACAGGCAGTCCATTTCCATCTGACCACCCCTTAGAGGACAGCAGGACAGCAGAGAGATCCCCTGCTGAGCAGGCAGATGTGCATTATGGAGTCCGCCCTCTCTGCAAGGGGACTAAGTGGTCAGAAACTGACTAGAACCCAACTACAGTCTAGGTTGTGATCTTTGAGGATTTTTTTTTTTTTTTTTGAATGATTAATTTCACATTACGTGTGGCTAGAGAGGTAAGTGATGGCTTGATCAGATGATTTTTAACCACTTTTTAAGGTTGTGTAAATACTTTATTGTCCATAGTCTGGGCACAGGTTAAACTGGTATTAAAGGTATTTTTTTAAAATGACAAATATGTTATACTTATCTGCTCTGTGCAATGGTTTTCGATCCTCCTCTTTGCAGATCCCCCACCGATGCTTCTGGCCCCTCCTCTTCATTGAATGCCCCCATAGCAAGCTGCTTGCTTTGGGGGCACTCCTGCGTGCTCCTTCCCAAGCCATGATCTGAGTGTCCATAAGACACACAAATGGAGGCTCGTCCCTGCTCCCCACTCCCTGCTCAATGGCTGTGATTGACAGCAGTGGGATCCAATGGCTCCCACTGTTGTCTCTCAGCCAATAGGGAGGCAGAGACCGGGGAGAGCAGCCACTCTCCTTCACATCCCTGGATCGTGATCAAGCTTAGGTGAGTATGGGGGGGGGGGGTGCATTGTATATTTTATTTTATACTATTACACATCTACAGTTGGTATTCATGAGAATTTTGCAGCATGGCCATCCACACAAACCAAACATTTGTTAGTGTCTTTGGCTTCATTCCCACGAGGCGGATCCGCTGCCACTGAGTCCCCCACCTCAGCAGGAGATCTCTCCATTGATCTCCGCTGACCCGGTGGATGACAGGTCCCTCTCTGCTCACTGAGCAGGGAGGGGCTTGTCGAGCGCCGCTGGTTCCTATGGAGAGATTGGACGAAAATGGACAGCATGTCCGTTTTCATCAGATCTCACCAGATCCGATCTGTATGGCCATCCGTCTGATTTTAGCGGATCGGACAGGGTTGGATTTCAGCGGACATGTCACCGCTGACATCCGTCGCTCCATAGACTTTTTATTATCAAAATTCTATTTATTTTCCATTATATACATTACTTCCTCCTCCATAGACTAACATGGAGCGCCCGTTCAGGTCCGCCGACAAAACTGACAGGCGAACCTGATCAGTCCAACAGTGTGAAAGGGGCCTTATTAAGGTTCTGCTGTCAATGTACAATATATCAATAAACATACAAGATTGGCCTTCCTGACAGTAACTTACCGAATTACTGTGAAGAGCTTGCACGGTCATGTGTTGGATACTTCAGTTAGTAATTTTTCAAGAAAAATACAGCTGGTGCTATATATAGATAAAAGTCATAAATAAATATATAAAATTTCTCCTGCATTTTTCCCTAGCAAGTTTTTTCTTGTACCTTCCTCTCCAGTACTTCTGTGAATATGATAGGCTGCTGAGAATAGATCTGGAGAGTTTTCATGTGACACACATTAATAGGTTACAAATGAGTGTTGGTGTGGAATGTCCTGACAGTGGAAACGAGGAAACATTTTCATGTTGTATTTCAGTTCGTAACAGAGAACAGAAAGTATAACACCTTCCTACCAGCCGCTGTGGTTGTGTCTGTAAGTATTGAGTCAGACATTTCCAGAAGTCAAACAGGGTATCACACTTTTTTTTGGGCAAATCTTTGGTATACGGAGGACGAAAATCTAATAGTATGTATGGGGCCTTGAGCCCCATACACACTATTAGATATTCTGCAGATTTGTGTCTTCAGATTTACCAAAACCATATAACATGAGGTCAAACCTTAAGAGTTTCAATTTGTATGCAATCAGGCAGGCCCTTGCACTACATGGTTTTGGTAAATCTAAAGGCAACAATCTGCAGAAAATCTAATAGTGTGTATGGGGCTTTAGACTAGAGCTAATGCGCTTTAGTATGAGCCTTAAACCTCGTACACACGATCAGATTGTTGGCAAGGGATTGTCTGTTGGCAGACTGTTGTCCTAAAATCTGACCGTTAGTACGCTCCTTCTGACAATTGTTGTCCAACTTTCGGCCAACAAATGGTGGATAGCTTCCGTCTCGTACTTGCTTCAGAGCATGCGTCGTTTTTGGCCCGTCGGTCCATCAGCATACAGACGATCGGTTTTCCCGATAGGAATTGGTTCTGTCGGAAATATTTAGAACATGTTCCATTTCTAGTTCCGTCAGAATTTTTGAAAAATAAGTCCAATGAGGCATACACACAATCGGAATAGATGATGAAAAGCTTCCGTCTGACTTTTTCTGTCGGACATTCCGCTCGTGTGTACGTGGCTTTACACATATTAAAAGTTGCAGTTTAATCTGCTTATATTTCACAAGGGGTGTTGCTAGGTGGCAAAAAGACCAGGGGCTTCAGCCCGAAGACCAAGAACCGGGGGGGTGTTGATGTATGCGGCGCGGCTTATTTTTTTTGGGGGGGGGCTGGGCGGTGGGCCTGACCTACATACACTCACTAACCTACATACACTGACCTGCCTGACCTACATACACTCACCACTGACCTGCCTGACCTACATACACTCACCACTGACCTACATACACTGACCTGCCTGACCTACATACACTCACCACTGACCTACATACACTCACCACTGAACTGCCTGACCTACATACACTCACCACTGACCTGACTGACCTACATACACTGACCTACATACACTCACTGACCTACATACACTGACCTACATACACTCACTGACCTACATACACTCACCACTGACCTGCCTGACCTACATGCACTGACCACTGACCTGCCTGACCTACATACACTGACCTACCTGACCTACATACATTGACCTGCCTGACCTACATACACTGACTTACATACACTGACCAGTGACCTGCCTGACCTACATACACTGACCACTGACCTGCCTGACCTACATACACTCACTGACCTACATACACTGACCTACATACACTGACCTGCCTGACCTACATACACTGACCTGCCTGACCTACATACACTGGCCTGCCTAACCTACATACACTGACCAGTGACCTACCTGACCTACATACACTGACCACTGACCTGCCTGACCTACATACACTCACTGACCTACATACACTCACTGACCTACATACACTGACCTACATACACTGACCTGCCTGACCTACATACACTGGCCTGCCTAACCTACATACACTGACCAGTGACCTAC
The DNA here is from genome assembly GCA_037952925.1 of Lithobates clamitans. Taxonomy (NCBI): domain Eukaryota; kingdom Metazoa; phylum Chordata; class Amphibia; order Anura; family Ranidae; genus Lithobates; species Lithobates clamitans. The sequence continues at coordinate 6,077,123 of JBBGZY010000049.1, forward strand.
CTGACCTACATACACTGACCTACATACACTGATCTACATACACTGACAAGTGCCTGCCTGACCTACATACACTGACCAGTGACCTACCTGACCTAGATACACTGTGTTGCTAGGTGGCAAAAAGACCAGGGGCTTCAGCCCGAAGACCAAGAACCGGGGGGGGTGATGTATGTGGCCGGCTTTTTTTTTTGGGGGGGGGCTGGGCGGTGGGCCTGACCTACATACAGTGACCTACATACACTCACTAACCTACATACACTGACCTGCCTGACCTACATACACTCACTGACCTACATACACTCACCACTGACTTGCCTGACCTACATACACTCACCACTGACCTGCCTGACCTACATACACTGACCACTGACCTGCCTGACCTACATACACTCACCACTGACCTACATACACTGACCACTGAACTACCTGAATTACATACACTCACCACTGACCTGATTGACCTACATACACTGACCTACATACACTCACTGACCTACATACACTGACCTACATACACTCACTGACCTACATACACTGACCTGCCTGACCTACATACACTCACCACTGACCTGCCTGACCTACATACACTCACCACTGACTTGCCTGACCTACATACACTGACCTGCCTGACCTACATACACTCACTGACCTACATACACTGACCTGCCTGACCTACATACACTCACCACTGACCTGCCTGACCTACATACACTGACCACTGACCTGCCTGACCAATATACACTCACCACTGACCTACATACACTGACCACTGAACTGCCTGACCTACATACACTCACCACTGACCTGACTGACCTACATACACTGACCTACATACACTCACTGACCTACATACACTGACCTACATACACTCACTGACCTACATACACTGACCTACATACACTCACTGACCTACATACACTGACCTGCCTGACCTACATACACTCACCACTGACCTGCCTGACCTACATGCACTGACCACTGACCTGCCTGACCTACACACACATCCCACGGCCCTGGCATTGGCGCTGCAGGCTCCAGAAGGCGGGACCTGCTGTGGCACTCAGCCACTTTCGCCCGTACTCGGCCACTATCGCCCGCTATGGCACTCAGCCACTTCTGGCCGCACTCAGCCACTTTCAACCACACTCGGCCACTGCCGCACTTGGCCAATTTCGGCCGCACTCGCCCACTTTCGGCCGCACTCACGATCAGATCGGTCCTGACGCTCGGGGCTAACAATGGAATGCAGCATTCAATAGACTCTGGCTTTTCGGGGTCACATTCGGGGCTTCAGCCCCCCCAGCCACCCCCTCCCGACGCCCCTGTATTTCAAAAGAGAAAGGGGGGGTGGTGCTGCGCTATCCGAAGGGTCTTTGTGGTATGTAAATGATCCTTACCGATCAGTATGATTAATGTCAATGAAAGTAATTATAACCAATACATGTAAATAAATCAAAAGGTGAAAAATAAAAATAAAACCAATTCAGTAAAAATTATTCAATCCAATAATACAATAAATATAACGTGCTCGTGCTCTTGTGCCTTATAAAAATATTAAAATATTCCAAGCTAATACATATGCTAAAGTGCAAGAAAAACGATATTATCACACAAAATCTAAGTGTCAAATGAATTCAGCAAAAAAACGCATGGTCGCCTAATCCTGGTGTTGCGACCAGTGCAACAGTGCAAAACGCAGTGTAAAGTGATCACGTGAATAAATTAATAATTAATCCAAAGGTTGCTGGTGTCCTAATAAATACATTGATAAGTAATTTGATATCCAAAAACAAGTCCGTGCAGTCTAAAAGCAAAATTGATCAATGGTGCACAGAGAAACAGTGCTCAAACACAGCAAGATAAATGACAGTAAGGTGGTGATATGCAAATGAACCACTCTGTGTCCTCTTCATGCAGCATGCACTAGTGTGGGTAATAGCCCCTTACCTAGCGGTGCTAGGTCAACCGCATATAGGATATAAGATCTCGAGGTCCAGGGTCTCTCCTGCGTCTCTGTATCCAAGTTGGCTGGCTCTGCAGGGTCCTATTGGGGGCTGGGTGTATCTGGTTGTGGTCCTAATTGAGGTCCCGGGGCACTGCGACTCCTAGCTCCTCCTCCAAATCACATCTCCAGTGTATGTAAAATATAGGACAGAGTACCCAAATAGTGTAGTAGGTTTTTTTCTAAGGGTCACTTTATTCACATATACAATGCACAAAGGTACTCACATTACTCACATTAAGCAGTTTTTTTCTACAGCGTTGTATCCTACGAGTCGCGAACTCGCAAAGACATTCAGCAGAGAAAGGGAAGGTAGAAAACAAGCCTATTCCGTCCCTACGCGTGACGTCACGATCACGTGACTTCTTCCCCTGAAGAAGTCACGTGATCGTGACGTCACGCGTAGGGACGGAATAGGCTTGTTTTCTACCTTCCCTTTCTCTGCTGAATGTCTTTGCGAGTTCGCGACTCGTAGGATACAACGCTGTAGAAAAAAACTGCTTAATGTGAGTAATGTGAGTACCTTTGTGCATTGTATATGTGAATAAAGTGACCCTTAGAAAAAAACCTACTACACTATTTGGGTACTCTGTCCTATATTTTACATACACTGGAGATGTGATTTGGAGGAGGAGCTAGGAGTCGCAGTGCCCCGGGACCTCAATTAGGACCACAACCAGATACACCCAGCCCCCAATAGGACCCTGCAGAGCCAGCCAACTTGGATACAGAGACGCAGGAGAGACCCTGGACCTCGAGATCTTATATCCTATATGCGGTTGACCTAGCACCGCTAGGTAAGGGGCTATTACCCACACTAGTGCATGCTGCATGAAGAGGACACAGAGTGGTTCATTTGCATATCACCACCTTACTGTCATTTATCTTGCTGTGTTTGAGCACTGTTTCTCTGTGCACCATTGATCAATTTTGCTTTTAGACTGCACGGACTTGTTTTTGGATATCAAATTACTTATCAATGTATTTATTAGGACACCAGCAACCTTTGGATTAATTATTAATTTATTCACGTGATCACTTTACACTGCGTTTTGCACTGTTGCACTGGTCGCAACACCAGGATTAGGCGACCATGCGTTTTTTTGCTGAATTCATTTGACACTTAGATTTTGTGTGATAATATCGTTTTTCTTGCACCTTAGCATATGTATTAGCTTGGAATATTTTTATATTTTTATAAGGCACAAGAGCACGAGCACGTTATATTTATTGTATTATTGGATTGAATAATTTTTACTGAATTGGTTTTATTTTTATTTTTCACCTTTTGATTTATTTACATGTATTGGTTATAATTACTTTCATTGACATTAATCATACTGATCGGTAAGGATCATTTACATACCACAAAGACCCTTCGGATAGCGCAGCACCACCCCCCCTTTCTCTTTTTATATTTTTTTGGGTTTATGTTTGAGCCCTCTGTTCGGTGCATGCAGCTGGCCGGCAATATACGGGCTATACAGTTCTAAAAATTAAGTCTACAGTTCGCTTGATTACGTATCTTTTTTCCCTATCTGGTAGCGCGGGAATAACCCCCGTTTTTATTTTACATGCCCCTGTATTTCACCTTCACTGGTTCCATCCAGCAGCATTTTAATACATACATTTTAAAATAAAATCTTTCGCTTTTCATTATATTTTCGACCCATTGATGTCATCACAGGGTCTCAGTACTTCTCTCCAGAGCCCTCAGCCCTGATACTAGGCAGACTGTATTTGCATGCAGACCTATGTTAATGCCCACAAGATGCTGAGTCTCCATGATTGAAAGAACTGAAATCCAATTAAATAAAAGGAGAGTGATAGGGATAGTAAGTCTGGGGAAGAAAGGGACAAATGGTCCTAGATGTCCTTAAGCTCTTAAGGCTCTACCTGACTTGCTGCTGCTTCTAAGTCACACTCTGAAAAGCTCATAGTGTACAGTGAAATATTGGTAAGCAAGTTCAGAATAGGAGCCTGTACAACTGTGCAGGACTAAAGTAAGGCTAGAGTTTATAGTGAAGAAACATGCACACATAAATACGTTTGCACATACAAATTTGCAACATGCAGGTGTGCATACACCCTTCTCCTTCGGATCATGAAGTGCAAGCTATAAAGCAAATCTGTGCTTTTAAGTTGATTTTAAATCTGCCCCAGAAGCTCATACACATCTTCCACACTATTCTTTGCAGCCCCCTGGTCGGATGAAAAACAGCCCTGAATAAAGTTTCTCTAGTCCAAGCTTATATAGGGCTAAGGGCTGTCACCAGCCTCCACCTACTTCTTCATATGGCTGTTGGGGAAGCAAAGGAAAGGCTTGACTAAAAGTTATGGGGATACCTAATCAGTCCCTTCAAATAAAAGGATAGTAAACCCTCATGGTCTTTAACCTTAATGCATATACATTAAGGTGAAAAACCTTTTGTGATGCACCACCCCTGGAGCTGGGGAGGGCGGGGCCGAGGCCTGCTGTCTGTGACAATGATGCAGCAGCAGGACTCGGGAGAGCGCCTGCACGAGTGCCCTCAGAGAGAGCGGCTCTCCATGGGGACAATTGAGAAGAGGAATAGTGACGCAGTGGGGACCCCAGAAGAGGAGGATTGGGGCCACTCTGTGTAAAATCACCGCACAGAGGAGCAGGGGCCATTAAGGGCGCACGGGCGCCGCCCCCTCTCTACGGCCACTCCCTCTATGTAGAATGGATAGATTCATGCATTGCATAAATCTATCCGCTACCGCCACCCCCATTCAGGCATCCGGCCCCTTTTAGGACGCCGGGCGCCTGAATTACAGCGGCAGGGGTGTTTTTTTTTTAAGCACCCGATTAGAGCCATAGTCTCTAACAGGCTCAAAAAAGGTAGACTCGGAGCGCAGAGCATTGTGCTCGGAGTCCACCTAGATTTGTTAGAAAAGCAAATGAATATTTGCTTTTCTAACACTGAACCGCCTCTCTGCCAATCAGGTAGCGCAGGTCTAATACCCGTTACCTGATTAACTGAAAGAACAGGTGCTGCTATTGGACACCTAGCAGGAAGACAAGACACACGAAGGACACAGCTCGCCGCTGCCTAACCCGCCACCAAGATGGGGTAAGTGCCGGTCAGACAGCGGGCGGGGGTCACAGTGGCTGCATTTGATGGGGCACAATGACGGCATTTGATGGGGCACAATGACGGCATTTGATGGCACAGTGGCAGCATTTGATGGGCACAGTGGCTGCATTTGATGGGCACAGTGGCTGCATTTGATGGGCACAGTGACTGCATTTGATGGTGCACAGTGGCTGCATTTGATGGGCACAGTGGCTGCATTTGATGGGCACAGTGGCTGCATTTGATGGCACAGTGGCTGCAATTGATGGCACAGTGGCTGTAATTGATGGCACAGTGGCTGCATTTGGTGGCACAGTGGCTGCATTTGATGGCACAGTGGCTGCATTTGATGGCACAGTGGCTGTAATTGATGGCACAGTGGCTGCATTTTATGGGCACAGTGGCTGCAATTGATGGGCATAGTGACTGCATTTGATGAGCACAGTGAGAATGCAATTGATGGATTTTTTTCAGTATTTTTCAAAATTTTTCAGTTTGTTTGCGCCTCCCCAAAAATTTTGAGCACCACCCCGCCACTGCAAAGGAGGTAAATATAACATGTTTGTTTTTTTTTTTTGTTTTTTTAAAAAACAAAGCTTTACAATCACTTTAATATCTAGTCAGGTAGGTTCCTGCATCACATAGTTACTGGTAAATGTAAAGGAGATTGTATAATCAGATTGTAATATGTGTGGCCATTTTAATGTAGGAATCTGCTGCTCGCTATAGTCCGTATTTGTAAATAGCTTTTGTATTTTAATTACCACAGAGTTAGTTGATTACAGACAGGTACTTCCTGCCCCTGCTAACTGAGTTGGAAACCCTGATTGGAGGACTGTGATGTTAATTAAAGGGGGGGTTTGAGGAAGTAATCTTTATGTTCTGCACAAAGGGCAAAATACTGGTCAAATTCAGAAATGTTAGCACATGCAGTATATATATATATTTTTGTAAATATTTACTTATATCTTTTCATCTCACAACACTGAAGAAATGTCACTTTGCTACAATGTAAAGTAGTGAGTGTACAGTTTGCATAATAGTGTAAATTTGCTGTCCCCTCAAAATAACTGAACACACAGCCATTAATGTCTAAACCACTGGCAACAAAAGTGAGTACACCCCTAAATGAAAATGTCCAAATTGGGCCCAATTAGCCATTTTCCCTCCCCAGTGTCATGTGACTCGTTAATGTTGCAAGGTTACAAGGTCTCAGGTAAATGGGGAGCAGGTGTGTTAAATTTGGTGTTATCGCTTTCATTCTCTCATACTGGTCACTGGAAGTTCAACATGGCACCTCATGGCAAATAACTCTCTGAGGATCTGAAAAAAAAGAATTGTTGCTCTACATAAAGATGGCATAGGCTATAAGAAGATTTCCAGGACCCTGAAACTGAGCTGGGGCATGGTGACCAAGACCATATAGCTGTTTAACAGGACAGGTTCCACTCAGAACAGGCCTCGCCACGGTCGACCAAAGAAGTTGAGTACACATGCTCAGCGTCATATCCAGAGGTTGTCTTTGGGAAATAGACATATGAGTGCTGCCAGCATTGCTGCAGAGGTTTAAGGGGTGGGGGTCAGCCTATCAGTGCTCAGACCATACGCAGCACACTGCATCAAATTGGTCTGCATAGCTGTCGTCCCAGAAGGAAGACTCTTCTAAAGATGATGAGCAAGAAAGCCCGCAAACAGTTGGATTACTGGAACCATGTTCTGGTCTGATAAGACCAAGATAAACTTATTTGGTTCAGAAGCCGTCAAGTGTGTGTGGCAGCAACCAGGTGAGGCGTACAAAGACAAGTGTGTCTTGCCTACAGTCAAGCATGCTGATGGGAGTGTAATGGTCTGGGGGCTACATGAGTGCTGCCGACACTGGGGAGCTACAGTTCATTGAGGGAATCATGAATGCCAACATGTACTGTGACATACTGAAGCAGAGCATGATCCTCTCCCTTCGGAGACTGGACCGCAGGGCAGTATTCCAAAATGATAATGACCCCAAACACACTTCCAAGATGACCACTGCCTTGCTAAAGAAGCTGAGGGTAGAGGTGATGGCCAAGCATGTCTCCAGACCTAAACCCTATTGAGCATCTTTGGGACATCCTCAAATGGAAGGTGGAGGAGCGCAAGGTCTCTAACATCCACCATTACTGTGATGTCGTCATGGAGGATTGGAAGAGGACTCCAGTGGCAACCTGTGAAGCTCTGGAGAACTCCATGCCCAAGAGGGTTAAGGCAGTGCTGGAAAATAATGGTGGCCACACAAAATATTGACATTTTGGCCCCAATTTGGCCTTTTTTTTTCACTTAGGGGCGTACTCACTTTTGTTGCCAGCGGTTTTGACATTAAGGGCTGTGTGTTATGTTATTTTGAGGGGACAGCAAATTTACACTGACCGTTATGCAAGCTGTACACGTACACTCACTTTACATTGTAGCAAAGTGTAATTTATTCAGTGTTGTCACATGAAAAGATATAATAGAATATTTACAAAAATGTGAGGGGTGTACTCACTTTTGTGAGATACTGTATATATATACACACATATGTATATAGTCTGGTAAGAGCCTGTTGGCCATTATTCATTACTGTTCCCAGGGACTGAACCATTAGAAAGTGCCTAACCTGATATCCTCTGGGCCTTGTTGACCGCCACAATGAGCTCCAACGCTGGGCCTCCAGTCAAAAAATTAAGGGGGATGACACAATTTTTACAGCTCCAGGTGACACCAAACCTAGTGACGCCACTGTCCCGGAGCCCACAACAAGTTCTGGCACTGAGCTTCGGTAACTGGCAGCCAGAGTGCGCTAGCGTGGGCACCCAGGACATCTGCCACCCAGGGTCCCACAAGTGGCGATCGGCTTTCCGTAGCAGCCGCCACCTCTCTCCCCACTGTCAGCCACACACATTCCTCAGCTCCTCCTCCTTCTCAGCTCCAATGTTCTAGTGTACACAGCCAGGAGGAGAAGGAGCCACAGAGGAGGGACACGACTTCAGTGCAAGAGCCGCGCATCTGCTCTGAGGTCTGTGTATAGTTTACAGTGGAGGAGGACACAGTAACCGGGAAGGGGGCAGATAACAAATGCACACATGGATGAGGGGAGGGGGGGTAAGAGGATATGTGCTGGGTGCTTTGGGAGGGGTCTGATCCTCCCCTCCCAAAGCAACCAGCACATATCCCCTTACCCACCAAATGAAAAGAAGCTGCATGCCTCTCTGTCCTCTTCCCGCGGCGTCCCTCTGTCCTCCTCCAATGAAGATGACAGGGCGGATCTTTAAAAGAAAGGAGTGTGGCCTTGACAGGAAGGGGTGGGTCATATTTAAATTAGGGGGTGCGCAAGCTCAGTCAGGCCTAGGGCAGCACAAAACCTAAATACACCACTGCTAGGTACTAGGTACAGACTAGGTATCATATACAAGGCGATGGTCGATACCTGTAGCCATTGGTGAGCTGAAGTGAGGGGAAAATGGGAGTGGTCGGGGGTGGTACAGAGTTATCCATCATTGAGACAGGAGGTAGGCACCCGTAAAGGTTAGACGCTGATGGATTGAAAAGAAGAGTAGGTGTGGGTGCTGCTGAGTTCAGGCGTAAGTTGGTGCATTGTACAACATGGCTCTAACGAGAGAGTAGATCTGCAGGAAGGTGGGGGCCTCCAGTAAGCATGGGAGAGAAGGCTGTTGGTATAACATTACCGATGAAAGATGACCATTTGCGCTGCAAACGGGGTGTAGGTCCATGTCTAGATAGGCATGCATCAAGTTTTTCTTTGTCCAACAGGGATGTGAGGTCGTTTTTGACATCCTGGATTGTAGGGGGGCTGGGTGAGGACCATTTTTTGAGAATCGTTTATCTAGCTGACATGAAGCATGTTGCCAGCCAGGCCTTGTTACACTGATCACTCTTTGAGTGTTAAAGCCTTTTGAGGTGGAGGATTCCAGATGACCAAAGAGCAGGGGGAAGATGTTATTTAAGGGGGATGGGTGCCCCGTGACCTTTAGGGGAGATGTTCGACTTGGTTCCAGAAGAAATAAATAGGGGGCAGAGCCAAAGTCTGTGGAGTAGAGTATGTCTTTCCAGGCTACACAAAGGACATTGGTGTTTGTGAGGTTGATGTGGTGGAGTCAGGAAAGGAATCTAGGCGCAGTGCATTATTTTGAACTGTTCATGCCAAAATTCATTGGTGAAAAATGATCAGGTAGAGTTGCCTGTAGAGGTTTGCAAAGGCGTGCGTTGAAAGGTTTGTAGATGTCTGAGATCTTGAACTTTTGCCGTCCCAGTAGGGTGTCCAGAATGGAGTTGAGAAAGCGCTGAAGTTTGTTCGGGCATAGACTTGTGACATGATTGAACAGCTTGATGGATGATCAGGAAGTGGTGTTGTGGGAACTCAAAGTGGACCAAGATTTGGGAGACCGGACTTGCATTACCAGTGATCGAGTTGAATAGTTGAGTGGAGTGTAGTAGCCACTGATGAACCCAGGTTTTGAATCCTGGGTGAGACATGGTGGGAGAGAAGGATGGATTTGAAGGTGTTGGGATGCTCATGGGGAGAGGCAATCAAAGTGTCTCGAAGTTTTGGCGGGGGTGGACCACAGTTTGCAGCGTAGAATAGCCAGGAGGCAGTAAGGGGTGACCAATTGGGTTTCTAGGTCAAAATTGGAGTATCTGGAGGTTCAGTCCAATCCAGTCTAGACATATTCTTAGGAGACAAGATAGGATATACACGCTGATATTAGGGAGGCATACACCCCCCTCACTCCTCGGGAGGAATAGTTTGTTCAAAGAAATTTGGGGGATGCCATCTCTGCCAGAGAAAATGGGATAAGGCTTTTTGTAGGTTTTGAATATCTTTATGACGTAGGAGTAAGGGTATAGGAGGGGGTATAAGGGTCTGGCGAAAACTGATCATTTTAAACAGGTGGCACCTACCGAAGAGTAAGATGGGGCGATCCATCCATGTCTCCAATTCGTTGATAATTCTAGAGATCACTGGGATGAAATTAAGATTATAAAGGGATGAAGGAGTTTTACCAATTTTTATCCCTGTATAAGTAATGTGATTTTAGCCCATGAGGGGGTTCTATAGTGAAACAACGGAAGGATTTCACTTTTGGCAAAATTGATGCTTAGGCTTGAGAGACCTCTAAATTGAGTGAAAACATCCTGCATAGGAAGCATGTCAAAGGTAAGGTTGGAGGAGAAAATAAGTATATCATCTGTGAATAGAGCTAGACAGAGTTCCTGTTGACCTATTTGCACGCTGTGTAAGGAAGGATGGGAGAAGAGGTAGCGAGAAAGTGGTTCAAGGGCCAGATTAAAAAGCAGTGGGGGGAGGGGGCACCCCTGTCTGGTGCCTTTGTACAGTTTCACAGATTTAGAGATGTGGCCTGCTGCTACAATATTTGCCGTGGGGGAAGCGTACATGGTGTTGATTAAGTAAAGGAAAGGGCCTAAGAAGCCAAAATGTTGTAGGGCAGAGTCCAGGGAGATTATGGCTATGTCATTAGTGGTATCGGATTTGGCATGTTCAAGGACCGTGAGATGGGTCTAAAGGATCTGAGCTGGGTTCTGACGGATCTTTACCTTTCTTAGCTATCAGTTTAATGTATGCTTGGTAGCCGGACAGGAGGTAGTCCCTTCCCTGGAGCATTGTCTGGTAGACCCTCACCAAGGTTGGGACTAACGTGTGGGCTGTAAGCTTGAAAAATTTGGGGGTAAACCAGGCTTTCCCATTGGCAAAGGAAGAGATCATTTTATGTATTTCTTGCTCAGTGATTAGGGAGTTGAGTTGAGCAAGGAGATTGAAGTCAATGTGAGGAAAGGGAAACCTTCTGTAAGAATTCTTGATCGGCGTTCGGGTCGGAGGGGTCTGGACTATATAAATTGGTGTAATATTGTTCAGGAACGGAGGAGGAGCATATGTTACCTTGGGTATCTTTCAATGACGTTATGTGTGTGTGGGAAAATGTGCACCTTTACACAGCATCAAAATTTGTTCTGGCTTCTCGCCATAGTTTACGGTGCGTGGGGGTATTGCTATGTGATAGCTGTGTTGGGTATGTCACAGGCGGTCACTGGCTTCACGGAAATTGGTAAGGATCTTTCTTTTGTACATGGTGCAAGTTTGGGTCAGAGCAATGTGAGGCATTGGTAGACTCATAGTCAGACCATGTCTCCTGTACGGTTTTCTGGAGGTCAGGATTTCGGGCCAGAAATTGGGGGAAGCGCCAACATTTTGTGGGGGGTGAAGTCACGCAATGTTATTGATATAGGGGAATGGTCAGATATAGCAATGTCGTGTATGAGAATTTCTGAAGTTTTAGTTAGGAGTGCGGAGTTGCATAATAGGTAGTCGATCCTGGACAGAGTGTGGTGGGGGGAGAGAAGAATGTGTATTCCCTACCTTTTGGGTGGGATAAGTGCCATGGGTCGTTAAGCTGGAGAGCTGTTACAGACTTGTGGTGGGCTGAGATAGGGGTTGTGAGGAGGGTTTATCTCTGGATTTGTCCTCCTTCGTGTCCATGACAGTTAAAGTCGCCTTTAGACTGAGCCATGTATTTGCCCTACCCACAATTTGTGAATGCACCAGAAGTCAGCCGAATGTAAATGAGTTTCCTGGAGGAGCACTATGTCTACTCTTAGTCTTTTTAAGTGACGCAGTATCGCCATACGTTTGTGAGGGGACCGGAGTCATTTGACATTCCATGAGATGATTTTCATTGTGTAATAGAAAGGGACCTGGAAGAGAACTGGGAAGTATTTTGTCTAACAGTAAACCTGATAAATGAATATTAGATCTAGGTCGTGGATGATGGGGGGGGGGCGCGAGGAGTAGTGTACATGTATTGAGAACAGCGATAAAGATTAGAATAGATATAGGAGAATTAACTCACAATTTAGGGGAAGCCTTGACTTCGCTTTTCTTCCACACGTAGCAATCACCTTAGGACAGCGTTACCGGAGAGGGGAACTTGGTTGATTAGCCAGTTAGCGTCTGCCAGATGGCCAGGTCAGCGGGAGCGGCTAGGAACTTGGGGGTCATCTAAAGGTGCAGGTCAGTGCTTATGGATACCGTATCACATTACTCCGGAAGGCTGTCATAAAGGACAATAAACAGTAATAGTTAAATAACAAGCCTCCTGGGAGACCAGGAAGAGAAGAGTAGATCCGAACACTCAGGTTCTGTGAAGGGCCCTTCAGCGGAGTTTTGGGGAGCCCTGGTTATGTGAGGAACTTAAACTTTTTGGTGGATCCTTGCGGGGACTGCGTTGCTCCCTGGGGCCTTCAGGGCACAAACACGTATCCATGGGTGAGAGCTCCTGTGGGATATGCAGATGTGCCTGAAAATACGAGGCCACTTCATCCGGTGAGGAAATGATTTTGTCTCCCCTGCCTGATCGGTGAAGCGTAAAATAGTCGGGTTTGCCAAGGGGAATTTCACCCCCTTGTGATGGAGGGCTGAGCAGATAGGCTGGAAGGCTTTCCACTTGCAGGAAACTTCTTGGGAATAATCAGAATAATAAGAATTGAAAATGACCAGCTTGTGCCCCTCCAATTGAAAGGAATTAGCATTCCAGAAATATTTTAGGATGGCGACTCTATCCAAGTAGTTTAGGTATCTCACAAAAATCGGGCGTGGGGAGTGTCGATTGCTAGAAGGGGCTCCCACCCAGTGAGCTCTCTCCACTATGCAGTGTGTGGAGATGCAGAGGGCCACATGGATACAGGTGTTGCACAACTCTGTCAGAGAACCCGAGTTGTAGTATTTGGGAGGCCTATAATTCTAAGGTTGTTTCTGCATGAACATTTTTCCAGGCCATTTATCTTTTCCAAAAGGTATTGCTGGGTTTGGGATGCCTGGTGTGCTGTTGCTTGAGAGCTCTGTGCTTCCTCCTCTTAATCTGACAAGCGTTGCTCAACTTCAGTAATCCTGCCTGCTTGTTCTCTTAGCTCCTTCTGGAGCTTATCAATTCCTGAGGTGACAGCTCTGTCCACAGCAGCGGTGATTGTGGGGGGAGAGTAGAGCTGCCACTGCCTGGGCCATCTTAGCATATTGTTCATCTGCAGTGGCCTGGGACATCTGAGCAGTGTAGGCTGCATGAGAGGCAAATCCTGTAATTAATCCATTGGCCACCTTGGCCGCCTGGGGGCCTAGTGATGAGGGGTCATGCTCCTCGGCTTGTGCAGGACCGGGGCCACCCAAGATAAGATAACGATCCATCGGGAGCGATGCGGGAGACGTGCGGAGTAGGTGGCCGGCAGATATACCTGGCGGATCGGTGCGGGTTTTAAAAGCGATCCCCACCAGACCTGTCGTCTCCCGCTTCCACTACATGAGGTGCCGGAAACCGGAAGTAGTGAGGCAAGTATTCTGATATTCTAATAAATTAGCTGCAGCTGCCCATAGCTTCTTGAGTGTGTATCTAAATCCTTGTGACAAACTTATCTCTGTTCTATTGTTATTATCTCACATTCACAGTGCCAGAAAGCTAAGTCTGCTCTACTGTATGTGTGTAGTGGTCACCTTCCAGTATATTAGCAGGTGAACCTGGTGATTGCAATAGAATTTATATCTACCTCCTGTTATTTTAGTTACATGTAGATACTGCTATTTACAGTGCCTTGAACAAGTATTCATACCTCTTGAAATTTTCCACAGTTTTTCATGTTACAACCAGAAACGTAAATCTATTTTATTGGGATTTTATGTGATAGACCAACCCAAAGTGGCACATAATTGTGAAGTGGAAAGAAAATGATAATTTTCTATTTGTGTTACAAATATCTGAAAAGTGTGGCGTGCATTTGTATTCAGCCCCCTTTACTCTGATACCCCTAACTAAAATATAGTGGAACCAACTGCCTTCAGGAGTCACCTAATTAGTAAATAGAGTCCACCTGTGTGTAATTTATTCTCAGTATAAATACAGCTGTTCTGTGAAGCCCTCGGAGGTTTGTTGGAGAACCTTAGTGAACAAACAGCATTATGAAGGCCAAGGAACACACCAAACAGGTCAGGGATAAAGTTGTGGAGAAGTTTAATGCATGGTTAGGTTTTAAAAAACTATCCCAAGCTTTGAACATCTCATGGAGCACTGTTCAATCCATCATCAGAAAATGGAAAGAGAACGGCACAAATGCAAACCTACCAAGACATGGCCATTCACCTAAACTGACAGGCTGGGCAAGGAGAGCATTAATCAGAGAAGCAGCCAAGAGGCCCATGGTAACTCTGGAGGAGGTGAAGAGATCCACAGCTCAGGTTGGAGAATCTGTCCACAGGACAGCTATTAGTCGTGCACTCCACAAATTTGGCCTTTGTGAAAGAGTGGCAAAATGTGGAAAATTTCAAGCGGTATGAATAATTTTTTAAGGAACTGTAGGTAAATCTGTCCCTTCTGGTCTAGCATTATAAAGCTAGTTTTAGCTCAGGGCTCAATAACTAGCATAGGCTAGATCCGGGGTAGGTATTTAGCAGCTACTTCTGAAAGTTTTAGCTCTGGTTGCATGACAGATCAGAAACTACTAGGGACTAAGACACAGAGTAGATAGGCTGACTCTGAGTTCCAGTGCCACATGATGGTTTCTGCTGGCGAAAATCTGCATTTCAGGCTGGCTGGACAAAAGCTGGAGGATCTCTCCAGCGCTGATCTTGTTCTCAGGTCACCGTCACAAAGATGGATGCCACATTGCAATCATCTTCAGAGGTCCCTGCAACTGAACATTTCTGCAACATTCATCTGGAGATATCTTTATCAATAACTATATACTGTATTGCATATCCGGGTATATGTGCACAAGTCTACCAGGATGCTTGTTGGGCCCTTTGCTGATAATGCTTGTTTGTACATTGGATGTACAATATATACTATTATTATTCTTTTCTAATATAAAGTTTGTATTATTTCTATACTGGCATGCATCTACTGTATATACTTATGGTTAAAGTGGTTGTAGAGGTTTTTTACCTTCATGCATTACAATGATTATCTACTTCCATAGTGGTCCCACATGTATGGCTAATGCATATAGTGTAAATATACAATAAAATCCATACTTGGAATTTAGCTTTAGGAATTGATATTTCAGAAGCACTAGTAACCTCCCTAGAGTAGAGTGGTTCTGGAATCTTTATGGCTACTTTTACACAGATTGCAGTTTGGGAAATTCTTGACCCAGCTCTTGCATACATGACCACAGTAGTTGTTGGTGAATACTATTTATTTCAGAGATCATATGACCTAAATGCACTCCAAATATTTGTCTGCTTCTGAACATTCCATACAGCACACTCAGCTAAGTTTGGTTTACATACCAACAAGCCACATGAGAACCTGTCATATTGAATGAGGCATTAGGAAGTGAAAGCTGAGGATTGCTTACTGTGAGGAAACAGGCGTTATGTGTCACAGCAGTCTATTATCCCAAAGCCAGCATAAACTAAGTGACTGTCACAAGACCGACCACTCTTCTGAAAAATCACCATTGAGATTAGTAGTAGGTTATTCTATTTTTTTTCCTGCTTAATATATAAAATTTGTTGCCATGTGATGTTGAAATTACTTCCATTGAAATAGCCAGCTGAAGTACACAATCATACATATGCCATAATCTCACATATGCATTGATATTGTAAAAAATAGACATGGACAAACATTTCTCCATATTTTCGTGAAGGTTCTTATTTATCAGGACATGATATACAGGTGCATCTCATAAAATTAGAATATCATCAAAAAGTTCACTTATTTCAGTAATTCAATTCAAAAAGTAAAACTCATATATTTTATATAGATGTGTTACACACAGAGTGATATATTTTTCAAGCATTTCTTTTCTTTTCATTTTGATGATTATGGCTTACAGCTAGTGAAAACCCAAAATTCAGTATCTCCGAAAATTAGAATATTACATAATACCAATAAAAAGAAAAGTATTTTTAATATAGAGATTATGGCTTACTGAAAAGTATGTTCATGTACAGTATAGTATGCACGCAATAGTTGGTCGGGGTTCCTTTTGCATGAATTACTGCATCAATGCGGCGTGGCATGAAGGCGATCAGCCTGTGGCACTGCTGTGGTGCTATGGAAGCCCAGGTTGCTTTGATAGCGGGCTTCAGCTCATCTGCGTTGTTGGGTCTGGTGTCACTCATCTTCCTCTTGACAACACCCCACAGCTTCTCTATGGATTTTAGGACAGGCGAGTTTGCTGGCCAATCAAGCACAGTGATACCTTTATCATTAAACCAGGTATTGGTACTTTTGGCAGTGTGGGCATATACCAAGTCCTGCTGGAAAATGAAATCAGCATCTCCATAAAGCTGGCCAGCAGAGGGAAGCATGAAGTGCTCTAGAATTTCCTGCTAGAGGGCTGCGCTGACTTTGGACTTGATAAAACACAGTGGACCAGCACCAGCAGATGACAGTCATCACTGACTGTGGAAACTTTACACTTGACCTCATGCAACTTGGATTCTGTGCCTCTCCACTCTTCCTCCAGACTCCAGGACCTTGATTTCCAAATGAAATTAAACATTTTCCACAGTCAGTGATGATTTGGGGAGCCATGTTATTTGCTGGTGTTGGTCCACAGTTCTCCTTTAACCTCTACCTAATTCCTAAACTAATTACAAATTATCCTACTATGATGACTAACTATATACTATCATAGTAATGTAGCGCACCCCATGTAGGAGCCACTGGTGAATAGGGATTCCCCACCCTGCACAGCCAGGCACACTGAAGCTCCACAGTATACCAGAGTCAAGAAACAGTCCAGTGCTTGTTTTTATGTTTTATTGAGAGGATAAAACTTGGATAGGGTAGAGGGAAAATTATGGGATGCCCACTTGACTTTAGAACTCTTCAGGGACAACTTTTCTCTATTTACAGTCTATATACACTCCTCCTGCACATCACTTGCTTGCAGAAGATAACACAGACCCAGCTGGAACACTGTTTGATAAATATGGCAAGGCACTCAGCCAGATCAAGCAAAAACTCTTTACAGACAGAAACCGTGTGCCCCTTAGGCTGTGTAGAGAAAGTATAGTGTCCAGCTACATTCATGTGGCTACTTCTGAACAGTCCTCCCAGACTGCAAACTTTCAGGCTCACCCAGCTGACTTCTCCTGGAGACCTCCTGGGCGTGTTAGCTGGCTCCTGCTGTCCTCACTTTTGCTCCCGTGCATCCAGGACAGGACTTCTCTGTGTGTTGCTAGATGATCCCTCCAGCACTCGAGCCCGAGCCCAAGGTCACCCCCCCAGACTAAGGGCCACCGACAGCCTCCTCAGCACTCCAACTCCATCTTCCACCCATCTCCCCCTTGCTGGCATGACTCAGAGTATTTAAGAGGTGCTTGCTCTCTGCCAGCCCATTTGCTGGTGATTGGCTGGGGCCCTCCTCAATACTGCAAGCAGCTCCTCTCAACATCCCACCCATTCTTCTAGAAGCTTCTCTAAGGTTCCAGCAAGTAGGGGGAGGTACTAGAGGTGCTGCTTGATGAATCATCCAGCCTCCCTGAGTCACTCACCCTGACCCAGATTCAACAGAGGTTTGGCTGTCAGCCAAGTCAAATTTACCTACACTAGCAAAAAAAACAAAAAAAAACCTATATACAACTAGCACAGTAAGCTATAGGGTGCTACAATAACAAATTTTAATAAATAGTGATACAATATTTGCAGCGATCAATACATTGAAAATGTCATGCAGCAAGATACATGTATATTTACCTAATGGTACTGAAATGACTTCTCTTGTATGAGAATATCAGGGACCATGAATCAGACCAAGACATAAGTATAGTCAAATCACACTTGTTTAATAATAATAATAAGGTAAACAGAGTAAGCGTAGTCAACACAAGCCAGAGTTCAGTAACCAGATCGGGTAGTCAGCCAAGCAAATGTCAGAGAGCCAGAGATAAACGTAGCAGTACAGCAAGCAGAATCAGGAGCCAGAAGGAACGTCAGCTGAGCAAGTCTTCAACAGGAATGCAGGAGAAAGTCTCTGTGATGTTGACAAAGCTGAAGGCAGAGATCAGGTATGCTGGAAGACTTTAAGTAGGCAGGACTGAGGAGCAGAATCAACAACACCTGGGTAACTGTGGAGAGAGATGGGAGCTGGCAATTAGCCGACAGCTGAGCGACCAGCTCATAGAAGGAAGGGCTGAGCCCAGCCCTGACAGTACCCCCTCCTCAACGACCCCTCCCCCTCAGAGGACCACTGGGCTTGAGGGGAAAACGTCTATGGAAATCACAGAGGAGGACAGGGGCATGTACGTCCGAGGATGAGACCTTCCAGTGCACCAGGTACTGTATGGGCCCACGACGGAACCTACGGGAGTCAATAATGGATTGTACTTCATACTCCTCATGGATCTCAACTTGTACAGGTTGAGGACGTAGCACAGAGGTGGTAAAGTGATTGCAGACCAAAGGTTTCAATAAAGAGACATGAAACACATTTGAGATGTGCATACTAGGAGGAAAGTCCAAGGCGTAAGCCACTGGGTTAATCCTGCAAAGGATACAGAAAGGCCCAATAAACCGAGGTGCGAACTTCAAAGAAGGAACCCGAAGTCGGAGGTTTGCAAGAAGACAGCCAGACTCTGTCCCCAACCTGGTAGGAAGGTGCAGGCAGACGTCTGCGCTCAGCATGAAGTCTGTACCTATCGTTAGCATGTTGCAAAGCCTCCTGAACTTGTGCCCAAGTGGAACGAAGACCACGGAGATGCTCCTCTAACCCAGGAATACTCTGCAGAACAAACGAGTCAGGCAACATGGAAGGTTGGAAACCACAATTCACCATAAACAGAGACAATCGGGAAGCAGAATTCAAGGCACTGTTGTGAGCAAACTCTGCCCACAGTAATAGGTCTGACCAGTTGTTATGATGGTCAGAAATGTAGCAATGTAAGAATTGCTCCAAGGACTGATTGGCTCGTTCTGCGGCACATTAGACTGCGAGTGATAAGCAGAGGAGAAAGCAAGCTGAATTCCGAACTGTGCACAAAAGGCTCGCCAGAACCGGGAGACAAACTGACTACCCCTGTCCGAGACAATCACCTTAGGTAGCCCATGTAAGCAAAAGATTTCCCGAACAAAAATGGAAGCCAGTTCCTTAGAAGTGGGCAACTTCATAAGTGGAATACAATGACACATCTTTGTGAAGCGCTCAACCACCATAAGGATAACAGTGTTGCCTTGGGAGTTGGGTAACTCCACAATGAAATCCATTGACAGGTGGGTCCAGGACCTCTCTCCATTGGGTATGGGTTGTAGGAGGCCCACTGGAAGGTGTCGTGGAGTCTTACTTTGAGCACACACAGAATAGGCAGCTACAAAGGCAGTTACATCAGCCTGTAGACTAGGCCACCAGAATTGTTGGGAAATGGCCAAAACGAGTTGATTCTTTCCAGGGTGGCCAGTTACCTTGGGAGAATGGTAAGTCTGGAGCACAGCAGGATCGAGACTCGCTGGGACAAAGCAGCGGTCAAAGGTTTCTCAGGAGGAGCATGGACCCGCGCAGCAAGAATTTTGTCACCCAAAGGAGAAGTAAGACTGGTGCGAACCATAGTCAGAATACGATCAGCAAGAATCACAGGAGCTGGAACCGACTCCAAATTGGAGGTGGAGGAAAATTGTCGTGACAAGGCGTCAGCCCTTACATTCTTAGTACCGGGTAAGAATGAGACAATGTAATTAAAACTGGACAAGAAAAGAGCCCATCGCGCCCTTCTGGGAGAGAGGCGCTTAGCCTCAGACAAGAATGTGAAATTCTTATGGTCAGGAAGAATGAGAACCGGCACAGTGGTACCTTCAAGGAGATGTCTCCATTCTTTCAGGGCTAAAATTATCGCCAACAGCTCTGTCACCAATCTCGTAATTGCACTCTGCAGGTGGCAATTTCTTGGAAAAGTAGCCACATGGATGCATAGCGCTCTCACGGTTAGGACGTTGAGACAGAAGGGCACCAACTCCAGTCTCAGAAGCATCAACTTCTGGGATAAAAGGCAATGTAGGATCAGGATGTGCCAACACAGGAGCAGAAACAAAGGCAGCCTTGAGACTCTCAAAGGCCTCAATGGACTCCGGAGTCTAACTCTGTGGGTTACCGTCCTCTCTGGTCATATCAGTCAGGGGCTTAACCAGAGACAAGAAGTTACGAATAAACTTCCAATAATAGTTGGCAAGGCCCAGGAAACGCTGCAGAGGACGTAAACCCATGGGTCGGGGCCACTGTAGGACTGCTGAAAGTTTCTCTGGGTCCATCGAAAAACCAGCAGTGGAAATGACATAGCCCAGGAATTTAACCTGTTCACGATGGAACTCGCACTTCTCCAGTTTACAATAGAGATTGTTTTCTCTTAGTTTCTGAAGCACACAACAGACATCTGTGTGGTGGCTCTCTTGGGACTGGAAAACTGCCGGGGCATTACAAAGGTCTGTCCATGACAGGACCGCAAGGTTCGGACGTTCCCTGGACGGGTAGGACAAGACTTCAAAAAAGTGACCTGCCTGGCCACAATAAAGGCACAATCTCTCCCTCCTCCTAAAGGCTCTCTCATCAGCAGAGAGACGCGTGAAGCCCAAGTGCACGGGTTCATCTTCACTGACTGACTCAGTACCAGGAAGCATGGGAGGTGAGGGAGGCACGGGTGGGACTGCAAAGCTCAGAAGCAAATGTACAGGGGACTTCTGCAAGCGCTCCTTAAAAGAGAGTCTTTCTCTGAATCTGGAGTCAATGAGGATGGCAAATGTGATCAACCTCTCCAGCTCAGTGGGTATATCTCGGGCTGCTATCTCATCCTTGATGGAATCCGAGAGACCATGAGAAAAAGCAGCCACGAGGACCTCATTGTTCCAAGCAACCTCTGCTGCCAGAATACGGAATTCAATGGCGTAGTCTGCAATAGTTCTCGTACTCTGTTTGATGGACATGGGGCACTTGGCAGCAGAAGCGGAGCATGCGGGAACGTCAAATACCCTTTTAAAGGAGGCCACAAAGTCAGGGTAACTCAAGACAACAGGTTTTTGCGTCTCCCATAGAGGGTTTGCCCAGGCCAAGGCTCTCTCAGAAAGCAAAGAAATCACGAAACCTACTTTGCTTCTGTCCGTGGGAAACGCCTGGGCAGCATCTCAAAGTAAATCTCAACCTGGTTGAGAAACCCTCTGCATTGAACTGGATCACCCCCAAATCGCTAGGGGAAGCGTGGCGAACCAGACATACCTCTTATAGAGGTAATACTCGAGGCAGGTGCCTGCACAGAGACTGGCGCAGCAGCAGGGACAGCATGCAACTCAGGTTGTACCGGAGCAGCCACAGTGGGAGACTCCAGGTGAGTCGTGCGACTCAGGAGCGTTTGTAACGCTATGGAAAACTGATCCATGCGGTGATCTTGCTCATCCAATCTGGAAAAAATATTACTAACAAGTGGATTGACTGTATCTTCTGAATTCATGGCCTTCGCCTACTATCAGGGAACATGAATCAGACCGAGACAGAAGTATAGTTAAATCACACTTGTTTATTAATAATAATAATAACAATAATAATAATAATAAGGTAAACAGAGTAAGCGTAGTCAAAACAAGCCGGAGTTCAGTAACCAGATCGGGTAGTCAGCCAAGCAAATGTCAGAGAGCCAGAGATAAACGTAGTAGTACAGCAAGCAGGATCAGGAGCCAGAAGGAACGTCAGCCGAGCAAGTCTTTAACAGAGGAACACAGGAGAAAGTCTCTGTGATGTTGACAAAGGCGAAGGCAGAGATCAAGAGAGCTGGACGACTTTAAGTAGGCAGGACTGACAAGCAGAATCAACAACAGCTGGGTAACTGTGGAGAGAGATGGGAGCTGGCAATTAGCCGACAGCTGAGCGGCCAGCTCAGAGAAGGAAGGGCTGAGCCCAACCCTGACAGAGAACCACTATAACTAAATAGTTGTTTCAGATCACTGAACACTGTACAGTGGTTGTGTCTGGGGGTCACACATTTTTGTTGTTGTTGCAGGATATGAGAACATATAAAGGACAGATAAATTTACATGACATTCAAATCACATTTCCTTCACCTATGTTTCTATGAAACATATGTTTATATTACTGATAATGAAAGGATTGTTTTTAGGTATTTTGTAGCTATGCCTACACATTCAGAAATCCAGGCTTGAAGTCCTTCAACCTATTCCAGTTTGTGAGAATCATGTTATTGTAGTGTTACTCCCCTAGGGGCCACTGTAGTATAGCAGGTTCTTTCCCGAAACTGCCCTGGGGCCACTTTGGGCCAAGCTGTGGCTGCAGCGCTCCGCTCCCTCCTCCTCCACTATATGTCATACACAGTCTGCGGGCATCTCCTGCTGTGTGTCTCCAAGCTGAGTGTGAAAACTTTGGCTGTGCTGTGAGAAAAGTCCCACCCTTCTCCTAGATCAGCTTGTGTGATAGACGCAGTGTTCTGTCTATCACATGAGCTGATCTAAGAGGAGGGCGGGACTTTTCTCACAGCGTGGCCAAAGTTTTCACACTCAGCTCCGAGACACACAGCGAGAGATGCCCGCAGACTGTGGAGTCCAGGCACAGGCACTGACTACAGTGAGGCTGCGATTATGCCACGGTAAGTCTAAGATTATGGACACAGTAAGATTATGGACACAGTGAGGCTGAGATTATGGGCACGGTGAGAAAGCATTATGGGCACGGTGGAGGCTACGATTATAGGCACGGCGAGGCTGAGATTATGGGCACCATAATGAGACAGCATTATGGGCACAGTGAGGCTGAGATTATGGGCACGGTGCACTGGAATAGGTCCTTCAACCTATTCCAGTTTGTGAGAATCATGTTATTGTAGTGTTACTCCCCTAGGGGCCACTGTAGTATAGCAGGTTCTTTCCCGAAACTGCCCTGGGGCCACTTTGGGCCAAGCTGTGGCTGCAGCGCTCCGCTCCCTCCTCCTCCACTATATGTCATACACAGTCTGCGGGCATCTCCTGCTGTGTGTCTCCAAGCTGAGTGTGAAAACTTTGGCTGTGCTGTGAGAAAAGTCCCACCCTTCTCCTAGATCAGCTTGTGTGATAGACGCAGTGTTCTGTCTATCACATGAGCTGATCTAAGAGGAGGGCGGGACTTTTCTCACAGCGTGGCCAAAGTTTTCACACTCAGCTCCGAGACACACAGCGAGAGATGCCCGCAGACTGTGGAGTCCAGGCACAGGCACTGACTACAGTGAGGCTGTGATTATGGAAACGGTGAGACTGCATTATGGGCATGGTGATGCTGCCATTATATGCACGGCGAGGCTGCGATTATGGGCACGGTGAGGCTGAGTTTATGACGTGTGACGTCCTAGCCATGCCCCGCTATGCATCCATTTTAGCCTATATCTACAGTGCATTCCATGGTATACTGTTTCTGATACACTTCAGGCGGTGTACACAGTATCTAATACAGTGTGTACAGTGTCTACTACACTTCTGGTGGTGTACACAGTATAAAATACAGTGTAGCACTTGTACAGTTGCTAATACAGTGCAGGTGGTATACACAGTATCTATCTTTATATGATTATGGGCACAGTAAGGCTGAGATTATGGGCACGGTGAGGCTGAGTTTATGACATGTGACGTCCTAGCCATGCCCCGCTATGCATCCATTGTAGCCTATATCTACAGTGCATTCCATGGTATACTGTTTCTGATACACTTCAGGCGGTGTACACAGTATCTAATACAGTGTGTACAGTGTCTACTACACTTCTGGTGGTGTACACAGTATAAAATACAGTGTAGCCCTTGTACAGTTGCTAATACAGTGCAGATGGTATACACAGTATCTAATACAGTGTGTACAGTTTCTATTACACTTCTGGTGGTGTACACAGTACACAATACAGTGCAGCCATAGTACAGTTGCTAATACAGTGCAGGCGGTGTACACAGTATCTAATACAGTGTAGTGTGGTGTTGCAAAACAAAGCATACATCATGTCCGGAAGGCCACCAAGGAGAGGCAGACACTCACAGGCTACTCAAAGAGGGCAAGCAGCCTTTCTGTCTACAGTCAACAGTACTGGTCATGGATATGGTGCTGTCAGAGCTGGCCTAGCCCTTCCTTCTCTGAGCTGGCCACCCAGCTGTCGGCTAATTACCAGCTCTCATCTCTCTCCACAGTTAACCAGCTGTTGTGGATCTGCTCGTCAGTCCCGCCTACTTAAAGATCTCCAGCTCACTTCATTCCTGCCTTCGCCTTGGTCACATCACGAGAAACCATCTCCTGTGTTTCTGTTTAAAGACTGGCTTTGCTGACATCCCTTCTGGCTCCTTATCCTGCTTGCTGTTCCTCTACTTGGATCCCTGACTTCTGGCCTGGCTGATTACCCGATCTGGTTACTGAACTCTGGCTTGGCTGACTACCCGATCCGGTTGCTGGATTCTGGCTATGCTTTGACTACACTTACTCTGTTTACCTTTTTATTTTTATTAATAAACAATTTTACTGTACTTCTGTCTCGGTCTGGTTCATGGTTTCTGACAGGTGCATCCTCTGCAGGTGGCCGTGGGGCACACTTGTCCTTTTTTTCTGCTGCTGGCCGTGTTATTGAGCCAGAACATGCAGAAGAGTTGGTGGAGTGGATAACAAAGCCCTCCTCATCCTCTGTCACCCAGGCTCAGAGCTATTTTGCTTTCCAACGCAGCTGCCAAATCGTCCTATTCCACGGCTCCTTGTCCACAGCCACGCCTTCCATAGCCCCACCATCATGCACGGAGGAGTCCCCAGAATTATTCGACCACAGTGTTGGGTACATGCTGCTGGAGGATGAGCAGCGATTTGAAGCGATTTGAAGGCTCTGATGTTGGTTTCCAGGTTGAGGAAGGGAGTAACGTGAGCCTACAGAAAGGGGGTGCCCAAGATTGACAAGAAACTGGCAGTCATGTTCCCCCAGCTGCAGCATACTGCCAAGTTTGCTCCAGCGACCTGGAGGGAGGGGATGATGAGGTCATGATGTACTTGGGTGCCTGAGAGAAGAGAGGAGGAGGAGGAGGCACAACTCCAACAAGGCAGGATGTCCTCTAGGGGGCAGCTTAAGGGCAGCCACCCTATTGCATCACACCGCAGAGCCCCGCAGGTGCAGGGTGCTGCTGACTCCCCGATAACTTTTAAAAGTTCCTTGGTGTGGGCCTTTTTCGACACGTGTGCAGCAGATCAGACATAGGTTGCTGTTTTCAATCTATAAAATCTGAGAAAATAGGGGATTGGCGCTGTTCACTGGTGAAAAAAATATAAATAAACTATAAACAGACTCCTAACACAGGGGAAACATTACACCACAATCTGGGTGAATAAACAAAGTATAATATAGTATAAGTAAATAAATGTACTTGCTAAAAATTACCAAAGAATGTGCAAACTGCCCAAAGTGAAGTTGTATATAAGTAATAAATAAAATAATAGATAAAGCTCCAAACAATAATATAAGTGAATGATCAATCTAGTGTATAAAAAATTCACCAGATCCAAGAAAAATAATCAGTGAAGGGTATAAGTGAATTATACCCTAAAAAAAACAAACACAGTGTTACCCACTACAAAATGGTGTATATACTAGCAAAGTGAGGCTGGATGGTGTTCAAATGAGAAATAATAAACCAAAAAAGGACAATTAACATATGATGTGCATAAAAGTGTTGTGTTCAGAATGAATAATGAAAATGAAAAAATAAATAAAAAATATATAAAAAAAATCTATATAACATTTTTTTTATACACTAGATTGATCATTCACTTATATTATTGTTTGGAGCTTTATCTATTATTTTATTTATTACTTATATACAACTTCACTTTGGGCAGTTTGCACATTCTTTGGTAATTTTTAGCAAGTACATTTATTTACACATACTATATTATACTTTGTTTATTCACCCAGATTGTGGTGTAATGTTTCCCCTGTGTTAGGAGTCTGTTTATAGTTTATTTATATTTTTTTCACTAGTGAACAGCGCCAATCCCCTATTTTCTCAGATTTTATAGCATTTGGATCGCACCTAGGTGCTTTCTTTATCTGGGGGGCTGCAGTTCGGTCACAAGCCCGTCCTGAGCGCGGAATACCACTACATACATGTTTGCAACCTATGTCTGAAGCGGATCAAGCATGGCCAGAACAGCAGCTGCTTGGGCACCACATGCTTGACCAGACATATGACGACCTGCCATGCAGTCCGTTGACAACACCACTGGAAAGACCCACATCAAAAAAAAAGGCGGACTTCTCCTTGCTCCTCATCTGGGATCTCCAACCCTACTATACCCCCAGTCCTCTCAAAAACCTGCACTGAGAGGAATGAAGGTATAGCAATAGGTGTCCCAAGTACTTGCAGCCAATCTGCTAGCAGTACACCACCATCTGATTTTAGCAGGCAAATTTTCCTACCCCAGTTGCTGAACCGTAAAAAGAAATTTGGTCCCAGCCATCCACATGCTCAGCATCTAAATGCTAGCTTGGCCAAATTGCTAGCACTGCAACTGCTGACTTTTCAGCTGGTAGACTCTGCCCTCTTTCGTGAATTTGTGGAATGTGCTATACCTCAGTGGCAGGTTCCAAAACGCCATTTCTTTTCACGGAAGGCCATTTCAGTTCTCTACCGGCATGTGGAAGGCAATGGCCTCGTTGAACAGGGCGGTCAGCAGTAAGGTGCATATTACCTCTGACTCATGGTCCAGCAGGCATGGGCAAGGATGTTACCTTTCCTTCACGGTGCACTGGGTAATTCTGCTGGCAGCTAGGAAGGATGCAGGACAGGGTCCAGTGTTGTTGGAGCTTGTTCCACCACCACACCTCCAAAATGCTAGTGGTGATTCTGCCACAGCTCTCTCCTCCACCCCCTCCTCTTCTTATTTCTCTATGGTCTCTTCTGCAGCTTTGTCCTCTGAACCAGCGGTGCTTCGAAAGCGTTTAAGGGACTACACAAGCAGTCAGGCTAAAAGATGCCATGTGGTGCTTGAGTTGGTCTGCCTAGGGGATAGGAGCCACTCTGGGGCAGGCTCAGAGGTGACTGACGCCATGCCAGCTTCAGCCAGGAATGGTTGTATGCGACAATGGCACAAACATTCTTTCCGCCCTCCGACAGGGACACTTGACCCATGTTCCACATTTGGCACACATCCTGAATTTGGTGGTACAGCGGTTCTTGAGCAGGTCCCCAGGCCTACAGGACCTCCTGAGGCAGGCCAGAAAAGTCTGAGGTCATTTCCGCTGGTCATACAATGCCAGTGCTCGGCTGGCTGACATTCAAAGGGAATGCAACCTGCCCACCAACCGCCTCATTTGATACATGCCCACCAGGTGGACCTCAATGTTGGCAATGCTGCAGTGGCTGCACACACAACAGAGGGCCATCAATGAGTACCTGTGCAAGTATGGCACCAGGACAGGGTCAGGGGAGCTTGGCTTCTTTTCGCCACGCCAGTGGCTACTGATCAAGGATGCATTCACTGTCCTGTCACCATTTGAGGAGGCCACAAGGATAGTGAGTGGCGACAATACATGCATCAGTGACACTGTCCCTCTAGTCTTCCTGTTGGAGCACACGCTTCGTGGAATCATGGACAGGACACTTGAGGCAGAACAGCGGGAGGAAGAGGAGGACTTCCTTACCTCTCAAGTCCCCCTTTATCCACATGGCATTCCTGCGGGCCCGTCAAACACACATGAAGAAGAGAAAGAGGATTGTGTCAGCATGGATGTAGAGGATAACACTCAGTAGCAGTCTTCAAGGGATGGTTTTAAGTCCCCAGAAACCCAAGGAGTTTTACATGGCTGGGAGGAGGTAGTTACAGATCATGTGATCCTTAGTGACCCAGAGGACTCAGAATTGAATGCCTCTGCAAACTTACGCTGCATGGCCTCCCTGATTCTGCAAAGCCTGCGAAAGGACCCCAGGATTTGTGGTATCAAGGAGAGGGATCATTACTGGTTGGCAACCCTTCTTGATCCACGTTACAAGGGTAAGGTTGCAGAACTCATCCTGCCTTCGCAGAGGGAGCATAGGATGAAACATCTTCAGGAGGTCTTGAAGAAAGGTTTGTGCAATGCACTTCCAGACCCTGGGAGGTTACAATTTCCTAGTGCTGGACAACATGTTGCTGAGGCTTCGTTCAGTCAGAGGCAGAGCGGTGGAGAAGGTGGCCGGCTGACCGATGCCTTTAAACAATTTCTCAGTCCTCAGCGCCAAGGTCTGATCGGTTCAAGTAACCATCGCCAGTGTCTGCATTACATGGTGCAGGAATATGTAGGGGTAAGAGCAGACCTTTCCAACAGAGCATCCACTGGGTTACTGGGTCTTGAGGATGGACCACTGGCCAGAACTTGCTCAATATGCAGTTGAGCTACTGGCCTGTCCTGCATCCAGCATGCTTTCTGAACGCACATTCAGTGCTGCTGGAGGGTTTGTAATGGATCAAAGAGTGCTCCTGTCCACAGACTCTGTTGATAGGCTCACATTCATAAAAATGAATCAGTCTTGGATCAGCAGCTATCAAGCACCTGATGCTGATGTAACTGATTGAATTTGCTATGGATGTGGGATCCCTTGAAGACTGCCTATGCTGACTATCCTATTCCTTCTCAATCTTGATGATGCTAGCTTCCAACAATATTTTTGGTTTAGGGCACCACCACCACCACCCAAGGCCCAATTTTGCTGCCGCTGTTTAACAGGGGCATGTAATTACAATTTTTTATATAATATTTCACAGCAGGGCCCGTTCCTGCGCCCAACAAGAGTATCTGTGAGGGGTTACAGTGTTGTGGCACCGCCACCACAACCCAAGGCCCAATTTTTCTGCCCCTGTTTAACAGGGGAATGTAATTACAATTCTTAATATAGTATTTCACAGCAGGGCCTGTTCCTGTGCCCACCAAGAGTAACTGTGAGGGCTTACAGTGTTTTGGTACCACCAACACCTAAGGCCCAATTTTCTGCAGAATATATAGGGCAGGCCGTATAGTATATATAGGGCCTGTGGGACCCCACGCCATTTTTTTTTCATTTGGGTGTGCGGGGTTCCCCTTAATATCCATACCAGACCAAAAGGGCCTGGTAATATACGGGGTGGGGGGGAACCCATGTCATTTTTTTAATGATTTTTATCTATATTGCTGGGACCCAACAATATATTACAGTCGCGGGTAGTTTAAATGACATTTTTTCCTTTAGAAATGTAATTTTGCTGTGGTATTATTCTAAACATGTTAAAAATGCGCTACTTTACAGGCATACTAAGAACACATCCCCAGGCACGATATTTAAAGGAATATTTAATTTTTATTGTTTCACTTTAAGCATTATTAAAATCACTGCTCCCGAAAAAATGTCCGTTTTTTAAAACTTTTTTTTGCATTGATACATATCCCCTGGGACAGGACCCGGGTCCCCAAACACTTTTTATGGCAATAACTTGCATATAAGCCTTTAAAATTAGCACTTTTGACGTTTCACGTTCGTGTCCCATACACTTTAACAGTGTTCGCGTGTTCAAACGAATTTTTTGCCTGTTTGCATGTACTGCTGCGAACCGAACCGGGGGGTGTTCGGCTTATCCCTACCAGGCACACAGCAACAGTACATTCACTCTGGTTCATTGAACAGTCTAGGCTAGGGGTTTGTCTTTTTGTATATATTTCTTGTAGAAACTGGCAAGGGGATTAGGGGTGACATGGGATACTACAAAACTCCTTGAGCACAATTCTTTAGAGGGTACTTCTCTGTCTCTGTCTAGAAGCACAAATACAGGTGGACTGGAGCAGTATATAGGTTAACGACTGGGGACCATGAAGTAGCTTTAGGGTGCAGTACAGAAAGGAGGCTCTACTCACAGAATCCTGGAACAGGGTCAGTCAATAGGTGAAGCCTCTTGTAAAGTAACCCAGCATCCAGTCCAAAGGGTTCAGGGGGAAGCTACCCCCCTCCTAGCTCACAGATCCATTCCACCAGGAGGAAAAAAGACAATTTACTCAGGGCTCCAGAGTATTTAACAGCATCCCAGCCACCAACTGGGCACACCTCTCCAGGGATTGTCTGGGCCCTGTACAATATTCAGGCTGCTCATTTGAATTCTCCCTCCCTAAACCAACCAGCCAGACTGCTGGTTGGAAGCTAAACAGTGGAGAGTGAACAAGTTTTGCTTTTTGACTGCTGGTAATTGCTGAGTTACATTTTTAGGTTCTTTTTGGAGCTTTTCCTTGTAGCTTTATAACACCTTTTTCTGTCACTAATTAAACAGCTTTTTTTTTCTTTGCTTCCTTCAGCCTACTCATTAAGGGGAGTGGTTAATTGGTCACAGGTGCTTGAGGCCTGTATAACCTTCTGTAGAACTCATTGTCAGCCTGCTCATCTTTGAGCTTGCTGGAACTTAGACCAAGTGGAACTGGACTAAGTGGTGAGTTAAAAAAACAAAGTTAGTGGAACTGGACTAAGTGGTGAGTTAAAAAAACAAAGTTAGTGGAACTGGATTAAGTGGTGAGTTAAAAAACCAGAGTTGAAATCAGGAGGTTGTAACAGGGGT
Organism: Lithobates clamitans; assembly: GCA_037952925.1. Classification (NCBI taxonomy): domain Eukaryota; kingdom Metazoa; phylum Chordata; class Amphibia; order Anura; family Ranidae; genus Lithobates; species Lithobates clamitans. Next base: position 6,107,792 of record JBBGZY010000049.1, read on the forward strand.
CAAGTACGTGTGTAGGGTGAGTACATGTTCTGCAAGTGCACGTGGGCTGCATTGAGTATTAGTGTCAGGTACTGTGTATTGTGAGCACCTGAGTGTTGTCTGAGTAGTGTGTGTGTGGATCATTAGTACTTGTGTATTGTGTGTGTGCACGTTGGTCAGCGGGTGCACATTGGTCAGTGTGTGCACGTTGGTCAGCGGGTGCACTTTGGTAAGCGAGTGCACGTTGATCAGCGAGTACCTGTGTATTGTCTTGTTGAGTACCTGCATATTGTCTTGTTGGGTATTAGTGTCAGGAAGCTAGTTGTTAGGTAATTTGGACAGGGTATAATCCTCAATCCTCATTAAATTAGTATGCACGATGCCCGGTGGGTGTGGAGATGCGACTCGGTGTACATCTTGCGGCATATATGCGTTCCTTGATCATCCGATTGAGGGAGAATACTGCTGTGCAAAACATAAGCACATTGTTTCCCTGGAAGCCCAGGTTCTGAATCTGTGGAAGCAACTGTCAGCACTGACAAAGAGGTGCAGGCACTAGGTAAGAGTAGATAGGGGACAGTAAGTAAGGGTAGAGGGGGAAGTGCCAGGAGGCCGATCCAGGGCTGGAGCATCCCAATAAGTACTCTCCATTGAGTGACATTGGTGAAACCAGTCAGGGACCAGCACTGCTGGAGCTGAGGGACTCTCCTAGCTTCTGGGGGAATAACTCCTGCAGTGAGAGTGGGGGGGAAGCGAAGGGAAAGTAAAGACAGATTCTGGTGGTAGGGGACTCAATTCTTAGAAGGACAGAGAGGGCAGTCTGTAACAAAGACCTGAAGCGCCGAACTCTATGTTGTCTACCGGGAGCTCGGGTTCGGCACATCACGAATCATGTGGACAAATTACTGGGAGGGGCTGGGGAAGACCTGGCTGTCATGGTGCACATTGGCACCAATGACAAAGTCAGAAGCAGAAGGAGTGTCCTAAAGAACGATTTTAGGGACTTGGGAGCTAAATTGAGGAAAAGGAGCTCCAAGGTAGTATTCTCAGGAATACTACCGGTACATCGAGCCATGCCAGAAAGGCAGAGGGAGGTTAGGAAAGTAAACAAGTGTCTGAAGAGCTGGTGTAGTAAGGAGAGGTTTGGGTTCCTGGACGACTGGGCCAGACTTCTCAGTCAATCACCAGTACTATAGAAGGGACGGACTGCACCTAAATGAGGAGGGTGCAGATCAGCTGGGAGTAAAGATGGACAAAAAGTTAGAGAGGTTTTTAAACTAGGCAATGGGGGAGGGCCCAGGGGTAAAGATAATCAGCGTGGAACATATTCCAGAGGGTAGTATTGGGGGCATTAGTGGTAGGTTGACTAAAGCACATAAACCCAAGGATGGTATGCGACCGGTCTAAACTACGTGGCATGTTCACAAATGCCAGGAGACTGGCGGACAAGATGGGTGAACTAGAGATACTGTTGTACGAGGAGGATTTGGATTTTGTGGGAATTTCAGAGACCTGGTTCAACAGCTCTCATGATTGGCTGGCAACCATTCAAGGGTATACCCTTTATTGCAGGGATAAAGAGGGTAAAAAAGGGGGTTGGGGTATGCCTATATATAAAGAATAATGTACAAATGAATGTGAGAGATGACATCACTAAGGGAGCTAGGGAGGAGGTGGAATCCTTATGGGTAGAGCTCCAAAGGGATGAAGCTAAGGGGAAAATATTACTGGGAGTATGCTATAGGCCCCCTAACCTGAGGGAGGAGGGGGAGACGGATCTCCTATCACAAGTTGGATTAGCAGCAAGGATGGCAAGTGTTATAATGGGGGTTTTTAATTATCCAGACATAGACTGGGCAAAGGGAACCACGCATTCGTCTAAGGCTCGCCAGTTCCTAAATGTCTTGCAGGACAATTTCATGGTTCAGATGGTAGACACACCAACTAGAAAAAAAGCGTTACTGGATCTACTGATTACTAACAATACAGACCTGATCACGGATGTGGAAATACGGGACAATTTAGGAAACAGTGATCACAGGTCAATTGGCTTCAGTATAAATCACACAAATAGGAAACATAAGGGGAATACAAAGACACTGAATTTCAAAAGAGCCAACTTCCCTAAACTAGGAACCTTGTTAGAAGACATGAATTGGGATAAAATCTTAGGAACAAAGAACACGGAGGAGAGATAGGTTTGCTTTAAGATCATATTAAATAAGGGCATTAGCCAATGCATCCCATTGGGTAATAAATTTAAAAGAGCGAACAAAAAGTCCTGGATAGCTTAACTCTAATGTAAAAATGCATATAAAAGAAAAGGAGAAGGCCTTCAAAAAATACAAGGTAGAGGGATCATCATCAGCATTCAGACTTTATAAAGAGTGCAATTAGGGCGGCTAAGATAGAACACGAAAGACACATAGCGGAGGAGAGCAAAAAAATCCCAAGAAATTCTTGAAGTATGTAAACAGTAAAAAAGGAGGACAGACCATATTGGCCCCTTAAAGAATGAGGAAGGACATCTGGTGACAAAGGATGGAGACATGGCGAAGGTATTGGATTTATTCTTCTCCTCAATTTTCACGAGGGAATCGGGGGGGCTTCAGTGTTTATCCTTATCCTTATCCTTTATCCTTAAAACTGCAGTGTTTATCCTTATGACACATCACAGGAAGCACCTCCATGGTTAACAGAGGACAGAATTAAACTAGACTTGGGAAACTTAACATTAATAAATCACCAGGTTCAGATGGCTTGCATCCGAACTTAGGGAACTCAGTCAAGTAATTGCCAGACCATTGTTCCTAATTTTTACTGACAGTCTACTGACTGGAATGGTACCAGGTGATTGGAGAAAAGTCAATGTAGCGCCAATATTTAAAAAGGACCCAAATTAGATCCCTAGGAATTACAGACCAGTTAGCCTAACATCAATAGTATGCAAGCTCTTGGAGGGGATGATAAGGGACTATATACAAGATTTTAGTAACGAGAACGGTATCATTAGCAGTAATCAGCATGGATTCATGAAGAATCGTTCTTGCCAAACCAATCTATTAACCTTCTATGAGGAGGTGAGTTGCCATCTAGATAAAGTAAGGCCCATAGACATGGTATATCAGGATTTTGAAAAAGCATTTGACACAGTGCCCCATAAACGTTTACTGTACAAAATAAGGTCCGCTGGCATGGACCATAGGGTGAGTACATGGGTTGAAAACTGACTACAAGGGCGAGTTCAGAGGGTGGTGATAAATGGGGAGTACTCGGAATGGTCAGAGGTGGGTAGTGGGGTCCCCCAGGGTTCTGTGCTGGGACCAATCCTATTTATTTTGTTCATAAATGACCTGGAGGATGGGGTAAACAGTTCAATCTCTGTATTTGTGGACAATACTAAGCTAAGCAGGGCAATAACTTCTCAGCAGAAAGTGGAAAACTTGCAAAAAGATCTGAACAAATTAATGGGGTGGGCAACTACATGGCAAATGAGGTTTAATGTAGAAACATGTAAAATAATGCATTTGGGGGGCAAAAATATGAATGCAATATATATACCGGGGGGAGAACCTCTGGGGGAATCTAGGATGGAAAAGGACCTGGGGGTCCTAGTAGATGATAGGCTCAGCAATGGCATGCAATGCCAAGCTGCTGCTAACAAAGCAAACAGAATATCGGCATGCATTAAAAAGGGGATCAACGAGAGAAGCCGATAATTCTCCCGCACTACAAGACTCTGGTCCGGCCGCACCTAGAGTATGCTGTCCAGTTCTGGGCACCAGTCCTCAGGAAGGATGTACTGGAAATGGAGCGAATACAAAGAAGGGCAATTAAGCTAATAAAGGGTCTGTAGGATATTAGTTATTAGGAAAGGTTGCGAGCATTGAACTTATTCTCTCTGGAGAAGAGACACTTGAGAGGGGATATGATTTCAATTTAAAAATACCGTACTGGTGACCCCACAATAGGGATAAAACTTTTTTGCAGAAGGGAGTTTAACAAGACATGTGGCCACTCATTAAAATTAGAAGAAAAGAGGTTTAACCTTAAACTACGTAGAGGGTTCTTTACTGTAAAGTCTCATACACATGATCGGATTTTCCGCAGACAAACCTCAGACTTTCGTCCGAAGGCGTGTGCCTGGATTTTGTCTTGCATACAAACGGCAACGAATTGTCGGCCAAAAAACACAAAAGTAGTGACGTACTACGTTGTGTTTTATCTCTTTAGCGCCACACTTTGGGCTCCTTCTGCTAATTTTGTGTTAGTAGAAGTTTAGTGAGTGTTGATTTGTGCTTTTTCAGTTTGCGCTTTTCAGTTTGCGCTTTTCGTTTCGTGCTTTTCAGTTCGTTTCTAAACGGCCGTTCGTCAAGCAGACATGTTGCGGAATCGGGGGAGATAACGTGTTATTTATTATTGGTCTTGGAGTTTTTGCTTTTACCCAAGTCCAGTCCAGGAACAGGAGGAGGAGGAGTTCTTGGACCAAAAATTGGTTGCTTTATTAATCGCGACCAATTATGTCATATGCTTTTGCTACGGGAGCTCCAGGAGAATAATCCAGATGATTTTCGGAATTATCTCCGGATGACTGACCCTTGCTTTCACCAACTCTTGGCATTGTTTACCCCCTATATTAAGAAGCAGGACACATGTATGAGGCTTTTATTTTATTTTTTGGTTGAATAATAATGATTTGATTTGTTATATTTTCTATATTTTTGGATGCATAGAATGCACTTTTTGGATAAGTTCTATTTGCAGATAGCATGTCTAATTTTATTTTATTTTTTTTTAATGCACAATAAAATATTATGGAGACTAATACTTGGCTATGTGTTTTACTTCAAATGAGTAGACAGTTACATTTTAAAAAATACAATGTAAAATTGACAGGGGATACCAACATAGTTGTATCTTTGATCTTAATAACTACGGGATAATGGTGTTGTGGAAACCAGCCCCCCCAAAAAAAAAAAAAAAAGCATAATAATATTATTCTTGACATCACTAGAAAAAAAAGCCTTTGACAATTTGTTTGCAATAACTCCATCAGTATCACCAGCAAAGCAGCTTCATTATTATCCCATTAAAGAAGAAAAGAATGTGCACTGCATTTTCGAGATTTTATAATTTGCCGTGTCACGAATGTTAATTCTCCGTTACGAACACTAGTTTACAAGACCGACCGCTTCTGGCTCGTCCTTGCTTCCTAGCATGGCTGTTTGTACTTTGGACTTTTGTCTGATGGACTTGTGTACACACGCTGGGAAAATCTGACAACAGACATTTGTCCACGAAAAATTTTAAAACCTGCCATTCAACATTTGTCTGTGGAAAATCCGACAATTGTCCGATGGAGCGTACAAACGGTCGGATTTTCCGCCAACAGCCTGTCATCCAGGGGCGGATCAGGGGGGGGGACGGGGCAATTGCCCCCTCGGAGAATGCGGGTAACAGACTGTGCAGGCGGCTCCGCAGGTGACAGTGCGGGCGGATTCCGCCGCGGGTGACAGTGCGGGCAGCTCCGCCGCGTGTGACAGTGCGGGCTCCGTCATGGGTGACAGTGCGGGCGGCTCCGCCGTGGGTGACAGTGCAGATGGCTCCGCTGCGGGTGACAGACAGTGCGGGCGGCTAGGTCGATGAGTGGGCGGGTGAGAGAGGGGGTTAGCTGGGCGGCTCCGTGTATGACTGTGAGTGGGCTGCTGGCCAATCAGGGAGCCGGCAGGCAGGGGAGCAGAGAGATGACATCATCTCTCACCACCCTGCGCCCGCCCTGCATCAGTGCAGTTCCGCCCTCACTGTGAAGGCAGCTGTGGGCAGCAGAGAGATTACGTCATCTCTCTGCTGCCTGACTCTGGAACATAGCAAGAGACCACCTTAGCAGGAAAGTGACACGGCAGGTGACAATCCGCATCTGGTGACAGGCGACGTGGCAAGTGACAATCCGCAACTTGTGGCAGGTGACGTGGCAAGTGATAATCCGCAATGTGTGGCAGGTGACGTGGCAAGTGACAATCCGCAATGTGTGGAAGGTGACGTGGCAAGTGACAATCCGCAACGTGTGGCAGGTGATGTGGCAAGTGACAATCCGCAATATGTGGCAGGTGACGTGGCAAGTGACAATCCACAAAGTGTAGCAGGTGACATGGCAAGTGACAATCCACAATGTGTGGCAGGTGACGTGACAAGTGATAATCCACAACGTGTGGCAGGTGACGTGGCAAGTGACAATCCACGTGTGGCAGGTGATGTGACAAGTGACAATCCGCATCTGGTGACAGGTGATGTGGCAAGTGACAATCCGCATTTGTTGGCAGGTGACGTGGCAAGTGACAATTCGCAGCATGTGGCAGGTGACGTGGCAAGTGATAATCTGCAACGTGTAGCAGGTGACGTGACAATTCGCAGCGTGTGGCAGGTGACGTGGCAAGTGACAATTCTCATCTGGTGACAGGTGACGTGGCAAATGATAATTTACAACGTGTGGCAGGTGACGTGGCAAGTGACAATCCACAATGTGTAGCAGGTGACGTGGCAAGTTACAATCCGCATTTGGTGGCAGGCGACGTGGAAAGTGACAAACTCAGTGCTCCCACTGATTCTGCATTATGGTGAGTTGAACTATTTCATTTTATATTACAATGTAAGAATAGAAATAATGCGCTTCAATCATCCTGACACCATAATAACCATGGTGCCGCGATGATTAAAGCGCCAACACCAGCTGTTTCCCCGATAAATTGCCCGCAAAAAAGGTATTTTCTGGCAGTGCCCCTCCCGAGACTAGACTCTGGATCTGCCCCTGCTGTCATCACACATTTCCCGTCGGAAAAAACGATCGTGTGTACGCGGCTTTAGAGCAGGAAGGATGTGGAATTCCCTTCCACAGGCGGTGGTCTCAGTGGGGAGCATCAATATTTAAAAAAACCATTAGATAAGCACTTGAACGACTGCAACATACAGGGATATACAATGTAATACTGACATATAATCACACACATAGGTTGGCCTTGATGGACTTGTGTCTTTTTTGAACCTCACCTACTATGTAACTATGTAACTATGTAAACTCCAGAAACTTCTTCTAGAGGCAGAGGAAAGCAATCAAATTGCCAGCCTTTGAAGCCCTTATCAGACCAGACCAAACAAACTCTGCTCCTCTGATTACAGAAAGAGCAAAAAACTAACTAGTAGCCTGCTACATAATTATAGAAAGTGATGGTGAGCCACTCTAAATCTGAAAAGTGTGCGATATATTAAAAAAATGACGTGTATAACAGAAAGCTTTATGGAAATTTCCGGCTTTCAGACAGATGTGATGTAAGCACCTGCTGAGAGTTTTATCTTGGGAAATATGGTTGTGAAGATTACTCACATGTGGGTTAGTCCTGGCAGCCAGTAGTACTCTGCACTTTGGTACCATGCAACCAGGTATTTTGGATTGGCATAGTAACGCTTGGTAAAATAAAAGTCACAGAAACAGGAAGATATACTTTTCTTTAGTGAGCACATGCAGCTGGTAAATCAATGTCCATACAATTTGCTCACTTTTTCCCTCATAAATCAGTACTTAGCATGCTAGTACACAATCACTTGCATCATACAGAGGCTACGGTCTCACCCACAGTTAGAATTCATACATAGCTATACACTGGTACATCTCAGGAGGCTTCAGGTCAAACCTCAGCTGCATCAAATTCAAAATGCTTTTTCTTTTAGGAGTGATGAGAGACCATATCTTGAGGACACAAGTTTAACTGCAATGTAACTCTTAGTTAACCCAGTCACAACATATTTACCAATGGCCACCTTAATCCAGTGTCCTCAACCTGGAACCTGCCCTGTTAAACCGCTGTATGGTCTTGGCCACCATGCTACAGCTCAGTTTCAGGGTCTTGGCAATCTTCTTATAGCCTAGGCCTTCTTTATGAAAAGCAACAATTATTTTTTTTCAGATCCTCAGAGAGTTCTTTGCCATGAGGTGCCATGTTGACCCTCCAGTGACCAGTATATGAGAGTGAGAGCGATAACACCAAATTGAACACACCTGCTCCCCGTTTACACCTGAGACCTTAACACTAACAATAACGAGTCACATGACACCGGGGAGGGAAAATGGCTAATTGGGCCCAATTTGGACATTTTCACTTGGGGTGTACTCACTTTTGTTGCCAGCGGTTTAGACATTAATGGCTGTTTGTTGAGTTATTTTGAGGGGACAGCAAATTTACACATTTTTCACACATTTATACAAGCTATACACTCACTACTTTACATTATAGCAAAGTGTCATTTTTTCAGTGGTGTCACATGAAAAGATATAATAAAATATTTACAAAAATGTCAGGGGTGTACTCACTTTTGTGAGATACTGTATATAATGTTTGTGGGTTCTGAGTAATTTTCTAGCAAAAAAATGATGATTTTTACTTGTAGGAGAGAACTGTCAGAATTGGCCTGGGTGGCAAGTGGTTAATTACTATAAGTAAGTAATATACAAATAATTATTATATATTGTTTTTAAGGTAATTTACTATATTTTCAAAAAAAAAATTAAAGTCAGCAGCTACAAACACTGTAGCTGCTGACTTTAAATAAGTACTTACCTGTCCTGGGTGCCCGCGATGTCGGCCGCCTGAAGCCGACCCGTCCCTCGGTTCTCGGGTCCCGGCACCGCTATCCTAAGTAAGGGAAACAGGCAGTGGAGCCTTGCGCCTTCACTGCCAGTTTCCTACTGCGCACGCGCGAGCGGCGCAGCGATCTGTGAATGGTTTTTTGGGAACACACACAGGTCCCAGAAGGCAACGGGGCCGCTCAGCTAGGAGCAGAACACGCCACGGAATAGGAAGAGGCAGATTAGGAAGACTGCCTAGCAACAAGGGTTCAGGTAAGTTTATTTATTTATTTTTTTTATGTTTTTTTTTTATTTTTTTTATAATTTTTGGTGACATTTTTTTTTTCAGGGTGGCCCTCCACTTTAACAGACAAATTACTGAAGTTTAAAGTTATAACTTCAAACCAGTAATTTCACAGTAAATAGATAAATAATAAATTATTATGTTATAACAGTGGTCATCAACCCTGTCCTCAGGGCCCACTAACAGGCCAGGTTTTATGTATTACCTTGGGGAGATGCAGACTAGAATACTGCAATCACTGAGCGGCAAATTATATCACCTGTGATGTATTTCAGTTATCTTGCAAACCTGGCCTGTTAGTGGGCCCTGAGGACAGGGTTGATGACCACTGTGTTATAACATATAGCATAATAATATAGGATTTAGCTTGATTAAAACAGTACCTTTTCAGAAGCTACAGATTCTCATACTCCCTCTTAACTGTGTGAGAAAAACATGGGATTATGAGTAAATCTTATACCTATAAACACCTGTTTTATCCTTGTAGTTAAGAAGACTGGGCTGGAAGGGAGTATGTGTCTTTTAGATACATGCCCCCTTCTATGACATTGCAGTGAGAGGAGAGCCTCCACTGCGGCATTTTTATTAGACAGCTGGGGCCCATAGTACTTTACCATTGGTCCAAGGCTTCAAGCTGTCCATTGAGCTCAGTGCCTCTGACAAGAAGTGAGAGGCACTGTGAGCACATCCTCTTAGTCTGCTGCAAACAGCATGTGCCAGCTTGTATTTAAACTGGCTGCTCTGTATGTAGCTTCTGACAGGCTGCGCAAGGAGCCCCATATCTCCAGAACCATAGGTCCTAGGAGCCCCAAATTTTGACCAGTGGTGGAGTAGGACTCCGGCTACCTATACCCAAATAGGTTGCCAAGCTACGGCCTTCGATTGTTTTTTTTTTGTGGTTTTTTATGTTCATGGCAGATGAGGCTCTGCCATGAATCACAATAGAAATAGGGCATGATAACACTTCTTAATGGTAATGAAAAAAACACACAAACTCTAATAAACAAGTACAAACCCATATGTATGCAGTTAGGAAGTCAGCCCAGATTTAAAAACAAAAGTGTGTAAAGCACCTTACACAAACTAAACATCCAATGCAGCCAGCTTGCTTGCAGTGGATTGGGAGCTCCCAAATTCATATGAAAGATAAACACAAAAAGAAGCAGTGCAAAAGGACTGATAGTGTAATAGTATGTTAGAATAAAATGTATTATTCAAATAAACAAAACACACAGAGAAAGATAAGATCACGGTTGGCATGACAGTGGTCAAAGGCTAAGGGAATCTGCAGTCCTACTACAGGCTCTCCTGCCCCGGCCAGGGGCTGAGCCCACGGCCATTGAGCAGCCTCAGATAGAGAAAGAAAGCGTCAGGGATCCAAAAGAAAAACAATGCAAAATCCAATTCAGAACCCATCCATTGGTGTCCCGGAAGTGATGTCAGAAGAAACAGGAATGCATTTCGGGGAGAACCTCCCCCTCATGAGCTACCTCCATGGCTTGAATGCCAACATACTGCATAAATGAATGTCATGCCTGCCATAGCAGAAACTAAGGGCCAGTGAAAATGTATTAACAAGACTACACATATGATGATGCATTATATGATGATGTGCCCGTACTGATTAGTGATCGTATATGTACACTTTAAAAGTGTTTAAAAAGTCATAATTAAAATAAATACAATTGTATACTCAGTTTATTTAATAAAAAAAAACGAAAAAAAAAAAACAATCACATCTATCGATATACATGGATGGATTTCACTAATAAAGCAATTTGATTGCACAGCAATAATTTTTATTTTCTTTAATAATAAACCTGCTGTATGATTTAATATTGTGTATTTATGAGACTACAAATATGCACTATATGGTGTGCACATTTGCATTGATGTGTGATCATGTATGTACAGTTGAAAAGTGCACAATTAAATTAAAAACAATAGTATAATACATTTATTAAGAAAACAATCAAATCCATTGATACACATAAACAGATATCAGCAATGAAGCAATCAGACTGCACATCAAGAAAAAAATATATATTTTAATAATAAACCCATTGTATTCATTAATATACAGTATATTGTGTATTTACAGTTGCAATAAAAAGTATGTGAACCCTTTTGGAATGATATGGATTTCTACACAAATTGGTCATAAAATGTGATCTGATCTTCATCTAAGTCACAACAATAGACAATCACAGTCTGCTTAAACTAATAACACACAAAGAATTAAATGTTACCATGTTTTTATTGAACACACCATGTAAACATTCACAGTGAAGGTGGAAAAAGTATGTGAACCCTTGGATTTAATAACTGGTTGAACCTCCTTTGGCAGCAATAACTTCAACCAAACGTTTCCTGTAGCTGCAGATCAGACGTGCACAACGGTCAGGAGTAATTCTTGACCATTCCTCTTTACAGAACTGTTTCAGTTCAGCAATATTCTTGGGATGGCTGGTGTGAACCGCTTTCTTGAGGTCATGCCACAGCATCTCAATCGGGTTGAGGTCAGGACCCAATGAGGTCAGTGACTGGGCCACTCCAGAAGGCGTATTTACTTCTGTTTAAGCCATTCTGTTGTTGATTTACTTCTATGCTTTGGGTCATTGTCCTGTTGCAACACCCATCTTCTGTTGAGCTTCAGCTGGTGGACAGATGGCCTTAAGTTCTCCTGCAAAATGTCTTGATAAACTTGGGAATTCAAAGCAGCCCCAAACCATGATGACCCCACCACCATACTTCACAGTTAGGATGAGGTTTTGATGTTGGTGTGCTGTGCCTCTTTTTCTCCACACATAGTGTTGTGTGTTTCTTCCAAACAACTCAACTTTGGTTTCATCTGTCCACAGAATATTTTGCCAGTACTGCTGTGGAACATCCAGGTGCTCTTGTGCAAACTGTAAACGTGCAGCAATGTTTTTTTTTTTGGATAGCAGTGGCTTCCTCTGTGGTATCCTCCCATGAAATCCATTGTTGTTTAGTGTTTTACGTATGGTAGATTCGCTAACAGGGATGTTAGCATATGCCAGAGACTTTTGTAAGTCTTTAGCTGACACTCTAGGACTCTTCTTCACCTCATTGAGCAGTCTGCGCTGTGCTCTTGCAGTCATCTTTACAGGACGCCCACTCCTAGGGAGAGTAGCAGCAATGCTAAACTTTCTCCATCTATAGACAATTTATCTTACCGTAGACTGATGAACAACAAGGCTTTTGGAGATACTTTTATAACCCTTTCCAGCTTTCAACAATTCTTAATCGTAGGTCTTCTGAGAGCTCTTTTGTGCGAGGCATCATTCACATCAGGCAATGCTTCTTGTGATAAGCAATCCCAGAACTGGTGTGTGTTTTTTATAGGGCAGGGCAGCTGTAACCAACACCTCCAATCTCATCTCATTGATTGGACTCCAGTTGGCTGACATGTCACTCCAATTAGCTCTTGGAGAGCTCATTAGTCTAGTGGTTCACATACCTTTTCCACCTGCACTGTGAATGTTTACATAGTGTGTTCAATAAAAACATGGTGACATTTGTTTGTGTGTTATTAGTTTAAGCAGACTGTGATGGTCTATTGTTGTGACTTAGATGAAGATTAGATCACATTTTATGACCAATTTGTGCAGAAATCCATATCATTCCAAAAGGGTTCACATACTTTTTATTGCAACTGTATGAATGCCAACACAATAAGGAACCTAAACAGTAGCCAGGTAAGAGAAATAAAACATAATCAGACAAAAATAATATATTAAGATAATAATCATTCTCATAATAAACAAGTAACTATAATAACAAGTGACAATAATGCCGCGTACACACGACCGGACTTTACGGCATACTTGGTTTGGCGGACCGGAGTCCGCCGCACAATCCGATCGTGTGTAGGCTCCGGCGGACTTTTTTTCCCCAAAAGTCCGCCGGACCTAGAAATGAAACATGTTTCAAATCTTTCTGTCGTAAGTCCGCTGGACTCAGTTCCTGACGGAAAGCCCGTTCGTCTGTATGCTGGTCCGACGGACCAGATACGAAGCAAGGGTAGGGTACTGCATCTCGCGCTCGCTGCAATAGGAAAAAACTATTTTTCTATTGCGGCGAGCGCGGGGCATACCAGGCCCTTAGGTCTGGTATGGATTTTAAGGTGAACCCCCTACGCCGAAAAAACATGCCAGCATGCCCAGGGACTGTGACGGCATAAGGAGGCGGGGTCACCGCCTATATAAGTCACATTGGAGCGCTCAGAGAGCATTCCAGCCAGAGAGAGCTTTGTGTCAACATCGGAAGAAGAGAAGAAGGCAGAAGGCAGAATTCCGGGCCCCTGCTAGCAAAAGAGCGGCAAAAGAGCAGAAGATAGCGGAGGAGCCCGGCAGAAGACCCGGAGATCGCAGAGTAGAACCGGAGAGACCCCTGAAGCCGAAGAAGACCCCCGAAGCCAGAAGAAGACCCCCGAAGCTGGAAGAAGACCCCCGGAGCTGTCTAATAAATTACTTTAAAAACCTGTGCAGTGTGTTTTTTTTTATTGACACTTTTTCCCTAGGTGAATGGGTAGGGGTACCATGTACCACATACTCATTCACATAGGGTGGGGGGCCGGGATCTGGGGGCCCTCTTATTAAAGAGGGCTCCCGGATTCCAATAAGCCCCCCACCCGCAGACCCCGACAACCAACGGCCAGGGTTGTCGGGAAGAGGCCTTTGTCCTCTTCAACATGGGGACAAGGTGCTTTGGGGTGGGGGGGGGCGCAGGGCACCCCCTCCCCCAAAGCACCCACCCCCCATGTTGAGGGCATGCGGCCTGGTATGGTTCAGGAGGGGGTGCTCACTCGTCCACCCCCTTTCCTTAACGGCCGGGCTGCGTGCTCGGATAAGGGTCTGGTATGGATTTTGGGGGGGACCCCACGCCGTTTTTTCTGCGTAGGGGGTTCCCCTTAAAACCATACCAGACCTAAGGGCCTGGTATGCCCCGCGACAGGGCTTGCAAGGTGTCAATCTCGCCGATAAAAGCAGCGAGATTGACTTCCTTTTCTATTCCGGTCGTACCCGAGTCATGCTCAAAATCAACGGACTTGGCCGTGTGTGGGCAAGTCCGTTCATTCTGAAAGTTCCGCCGCAACTCTGGCAAAAGTCCGTCGGGATGACCGGCGGACCTAGTCTGCCGGAAAGTCCGGTCGTGTGTAGGCAAGTCCGTCCATTCAGAAAGTCCGGCGGTAGTCTGTCGGAAGTCCAGTGGGAAGAACATCGGACCTAGTTTCCCAGAAAGTCCGGTCGTGTGTACGTGGCATAACTCAAAGATTTTAACCCTCTAATCAATATAAGTATAATTTAGTCAAATTACATATCTCCGATCACAACCTTATCAATTTCACATTCGCTTGAGCGAGCATAGCGTAAAACTCAGTGGCGGCCCGTCCATAGGTAGCGCTCAGGCGCTGCCTCCCCCCCCCCCCAAGCTTTTGGGAAAAAAGAAAAAAGAAAAAAAAAGGTCACTTTAAGAGTGACCAGGCGCCAGATACACAGCTGTCTATGGGAAGCTTCCCAGCTTGCAATCAGCTGATTGGAAGCTGGGAAGCTGATTTGCCCGTGTTTAGGGCATGTTCTGGGTGAAAGCGATGCGCCTGCAAACACTCCCACTCTCCAATGATTTGTCCCTGGCTCTTGTCCATTATTTTCATTGGCCGGGACTGAAAGGTGACTGGGCGGTGCTTTTTCAGCACTACAGCGTCACTTCCAGTTTCCTTGGAGTCGGAGTGGAGTGCAGACACTGCGGAGACTACTTGACTGCAACCCGGGACCCTGTGATGTGAGGCGGGGAGCGGATCACAGATGCTGCGGGTGGGTCAGAGCTGGCAGTGCGGAGCCCGAGTGCGGTGTACCAGAGAAGAAGTTGAGTGCAGGTTTTGGAGGTGATCTCTATCACTGTGTCACTGTAAATGACAAATAGGATTGCAACAGCTGAAGACAGAGTGTACCTGAGTGCTGCAATTCTCTGTTTTTGCTGTTTTCAATGGCATGTCTCTTCCTCCTGGCATAACGCTCCCCCTGGTCCTCAGACTCCTCTGCAGGGTGGCTACAGAGTGCCTGCTCCACCTGGTGTATATTGTGTCCTGCCGTGAACCTGGCCCCTCTCCCCCCACCTCTGTTCACTTTTTTCAGCTGCTGCAGAGCTTCATGGAGGGGGGGTGGGGCTGCTGAGTGCTGTGGTGCAGGGCAGTGACTGGCAGCTGTGGGGTTCCCAAACCGCAAATTCCTCCCCCCTCCCTTCCTGCATTTTCCCTCCCTGCCTCTCCACCCTAAACAATAACCTCCTCTCCATCTCTCTAACCTAAACAATAACCTCCTCCCCACCTCTCTACCCTAAACAATAACCTCCTCCCCACCTCTTCACCCTAAACAATAACCCCCCCTCATCTCTCCACCCTAAACAATAACCTCCTCCCCACCTCTCTACCCTAAACAATAACCCCCTCCACCATAAACAATAACCCCCTCCCCACCTTAAACAATAACCCCCCCCCCTCATCTCTCCACCCTAAGCAATAACCTCCTCCTCACCTCTCTACCCTAAACAATAACCCCTCTCCACCCTAAACAATAACCCCCCTCCCCTCCTCTCCACCCAAAACAATAACCTCCTCTCCACCTCTCCACTCTAAACTATAACCCACCTCTGCACCCTAAACAATAACCCCATCCCCACCTCTCCACCCTAAACAATAACCTCCTCCCCACCTCTCCACCCTGAACAATAACCTCCTCCCCACCTCTCCTCTCTAAACAATAACCTCCTCTCCACCCTAAACAATAGCCCCATCCCCACCTCTCCACCCTAAACAATAACCCCCTCCCCACCTCTCCACCCAAAACAATAACCTCCTCCCCACTTCTCCACCCTAAACTATAACCCACCTCTGCACCCTAAACAATAACCTCCTCCCCACCTCTACACCCTAAACTATAACCCCCTCCCCACCTCTCCACCCTGAACAATAACCCCCTCCCCACCCTAAACAATATCTTCCTCCCCTACCTCTCCACCCTAAACAATAACCTCCTCCCCACCTCTCCACCCTAAACAATAACCTCCTCTCCACCCTAAACAATAACCCCATCTCCACCTCTCCACCCTAAACAATAACCTCCTCCCCACCTCTCCACCCTAAACAATAACCTCCTCCCCACCTCTCCACCCTAAACAATAACCTCCTCTCCACCCTAAACAATAACCCCATCCCCACCTCTCCACCCTAAACAATAACCTCCTCCCCACCTCTCCACCCTAAACAATAACCCCCTCTCCACCCTAAACAATAACCTCATCCCCACCTCTCCACCCTAAACAACAACCTCCTCCCCACCTCTCCACCCTAAACTATAACCCACCTCTCCACCCTAAACAATAACCTCCTCCCCACCTCTCCACCCTAAACAATAACCCCCTCCCCACCTCTTCACTCTAAACAATAACCTCCTCTCCACCTCTCCACCCTAAACAATAACCTCCTCCCTACCTCTCCACCCTAAACAATTACCCCCTCCCCACCTCTCCACTCTAAACAATAACCTCCTCTCCACCTCTCCACCCTAAACAATAACCTCCTCCCCACCTCTCCTCCCTAAACAATAACCCCCTCCCCACCTCTCCACTCTAAACAATAACCTCCTCTCCACCTCTCCACCCTAAACAATAACCTCCTCCCTACCTTTCCACCCTAAACAATAACCTCCTCCCCACCTCTCCGCCCTAAACAATAACCTCCTCCCTGCCTCTCCACCCTAAACAATAACCCCCTCCCCACCTCTCCACCCTAAACAATAACCTCTTCCCCACCTCTCCACCCAAAGCAATAACCTCCTCCCCACTTCTCCACCCTAAACTATAACCTCCTCCCTGCCTCTCCACCCTAAACTATAACCCACCTCTCCACCCTAAACAATAACCTCCCCCCCACCTCTCCACCCTAAACAATAACCCCCTCTCCACCCTAAACAATAACCTCCTCCCCACCTCTCCACTCTAAACAATAACCTCCTCTCCACCCTAAACAATCGCCTCCTCCCTACCTCTCCACCCTAAACAATAACCTCCTCCCTGCCTCTCCACCCTAAACAATAACCCCCTCCCCTCCTCTCCACCCTAAACAATAACCCCCTCCCCACCTCTCCACCCTAAACAATAACCTCCTCCCCACCTCTCCACCCTAAACAATAACCTCCTTCCTACCTCTCCACCCTAAACAATAACCTCCTCCCTGCCTCTCCACCCTAAACAATAACCTCCTCTCCACCTTAAACAATAACCCCCTCCCCGCCTCTCCACCCTAAACAATAACCCCCTCCCCACCTCTCCACCCTAAACAATAACCTCATCCCCACCTCTCCACCCTAAACAATAACCTCTTCCCCACCTCTCCACCCTAAACAATAACCTCCCCCCCCACCTCTCCACCCTAAACAATAACCCCCTCTCCACCCTAAACAATAACCTCCTCCCCACCTCTCCACTCTAAACAATAACCTCCTCTCCACCCTAAACAATCGCCTCCTCCCTACCTCTCCACCCTAAACAATAACCTCCTCCCTGCCTCTCCACCCTAAACAATAACCCCCTCCCCTCCTCTCCACCCTAAACAATAACCCCCTCCCCACCTCTCCACCCTAAACAATAACCTCCTCCCCACCTCTCCACCCTAAACAATAACCTCCTTCCTACCTCTCCACCCTAAACAATAACCTCCTCCCTGCCTCTCCACCCTAAACAATAACCTCCTCTCCACCTTAAACAATAACCCCCTCCCCGCCTCTCCACCCTAAACAATAACCCCCTCCCCACCTCTCCACCCTAAACAATAACCTCATCCCCACCTCTCCACCCTAAACAATAACCTCTTCCCCACCTCTCCACCCTAAACAATAACCCCCTCCCCACCTCTCCACTCTAAACAATAACCTCCTCTCCACCCTAAACAATAACCTCCTCCTTACCTCTCCACCCTAAACAATAACCTCCTCCCTGCCTCTCCACCCTAAACAATAACCTCCTCTCCACCCTAAACAATAACCCCCTCCCCACCTCTCCACCCTAAACAATAACCTCCTCCCCACCTCTCCACCCTAAACAATAACACCCCTCTCTGCCTCTCCACCCTAAACAATAACCTCCTCCCTGCCTCTCTACCCTAAACAATAACCTCTGTCTCTCCACCCTAAACAATAACCTCCTCCCTGCCTCTCTACCCTAAACAATAACCCCCCTCCCTGCCTCTCCACCCTAAACAATAACCTCTGTCTCTCCACCCTAAACAACTAATACTCTGTCCTGTGATGTTGAGCTGTATACTCTGTTCTGTGGTGCTGGGGCTGTATACTCTGAAAGCAAGTGGAATACAGGGAACAGAGTGGGTGGATTCTATAAGGGGTGGGGCTTATGAGAAGTGGGAGGAATCAAAAGGGAGGAGCAGGGTCTGGCACCCCCCCATTCTAAAACTTCACCAGCCGCCACGGGTAAGACAAAATCCCTGCAAGACTTCACCCTCTACAAATCTGCCCTCAAATACAACTCCTGCCTCTAAACAAACCTAATACACCACTCATTAAACCTTGTCAACTCTTTTCTACCCTTAGTTCCTTACTTCATCGCCCACTTCCTCCACCCACCAACTAATTTACTGCCAGTGGCACCCGTCCCATCCATTCGGCCGGCCCCCTGATCTACATATCAGGGCACCGAACTATGGATTCTAAGGGGGGGGGTTTTTTGAAGCACCTGAATAGAGCCAGATGCTCTAATAGGCTTCAAAAAAGGGTAGGTTTGGGGCGCAGAGCACTGCTCTCTGAGCTCACCCAGTTATGTGACACTAGCGAATGAATATTCGCTACTTTAACACTACATTTCCTCCCCGCCAATCAGGAAGCAGGTCTGAAGCCAGTTTCCCAATTGGCCAAAATGACAGGCGATCCTATTGAATGCCTAGCCAAGAGGAGCAGAGAGGAAATGCACGGCAGAAGCTGCTCCAGAAGAGGACACCGGAGCTGCTTTCGTCGTGCCCGCCACGATTAAGGACACCGGACCGGGTTGACCATGCTGGAAGATGGCCGCACTTTGAATCAGCTCCACTCATCGGCTGCTCAGCGCACTCCATAAGGACACGTCTCAAGCTGGAGAACACCACTGTGATGGGGTAGGGACCGGCAGACAGCAGGTGGGGGGGTTTCTGGGGGTATTAGTGCCACGCTGCAGGCCGCCCGGGGGGGTTGTGCTAGTGTCGCTCCGGCGGCCACCTGAGGGGGTTGTTTGCCACCCCCCCAAAATAAAACACCAGCCACCACTGCTCACTGCCCAGGGTATTGCCAATCATTTCAAGAACAAAATCGACACAATTTGTGATGAGATATCCAGCTTTCTCCTCCAAGTCCAACACCACACTCAATACTTACCTCCTTCAAACCTGTACTCTCCTCATCTCCTCTTCCTCTTTCTGTTGGGGTACCCCAAGGCTCTGTCCTTGGGCCCCTCCTATTCTCTCTCTATACCTCTTCCCTGGGCCAGTTGATAACCGCCCATGGCTTCCAATACCACCTCTATGCCAACCATATCCAGATCTATCTCTTACTCCTCAACTCACACCCTCAATCTCCTCATGTATCACAGATTTACTGAGCGACATACCAGTATGGCTGTCTCACCACTTCCTCAAACTCAATCTTTCTAAAACTGAGCTTCTAATATCCCCCCCCCCCCCCCATAACTTTACCATTGAGATCAACAGCACAACCATTGGTCCCTCCACACATGCCAGGGTGCTGGGTGTAATCCTAGAGTCTGACCACTCCTTCAGCCCCCACATCCAATCACTGGCTAAATCTTGCCTCCTTAACCTCCACAACATTTCCATAACCCGCAACATTTCCATAATTTGTCCCTAACAACCCTGTCAGGATTCTGCAGCTAAGGAGACCAGACACATGTAGCTACACATGGAAACAGACCAGACAATGTAGATATCCTTAAAGTAAGATTTATTTACAGTGAAAACACACAAACAAGCAAACAATGAACATAGGAAACTCCAGCAAACAAGCATCAAACACCAATGACAAAAATAACTAATGAACCTAAAAACTGACTATCTACAAATATTTATGTAGCGCCCCTACCAAATTTGGTAGATGTTTAGTGGTGTTTTGTTAGAGTAGGAGTGGATGTGACCACCTACACTTGGGCTCAGGGATACCTCCTCTGCTTGGGAGTGGACTCTGCTGGCAAGAGAGGATGGGCTGAGACCCATGTGAGAGAAGTGACCAATAGTTAATTTTTGTGGTCTGGAAGGCAGTCTCTCATAAAAAGGGGGGGGGGGGGTCACATGTCCTAAGGGAGTCTTCCAGGAAAGAACTTGGGGTCCAGAGGTTTGGGACCGGAGGCCCGGGGGGTTCAGAGGCCCTGGCGCCTCCGGGGAAGAGGCTGAAGGTCCGGGAGTTCAGAGATCAAGTTCAAGTTTTCTGGAGAGGAAGTCAAGTAACGCAGGAGGAAGTAGCTACTAAGAGGAAGAAGGATACTGGGAACAACTTTCTGTGAGTAGAACATGGATTGCAGACCCAGTGGAGCTGTTCAGAAAATCCTTTGCTGTGTATACAAGGACCACAATGGGAAACACTTCTCGGGGGTTAGTGATGGAGGTTGGACACTGCAAGTCACAGATATAGGTGGTGAGGCCTATGACTTTGAGTTCTAACTTTTACGGCATTATTCAGAGTGATGCTCAACTGCCCATAGTGAGAGTGTACTTCAGGGATCAAGAAAAAAAAAGGATCGGTAACAAGGGAATCTAATTTACAAGATTACGGCTACAGATTTATAACCCTCCTATATTCAGAATGGTATTTGTCATGGGCATCTCATATTCTTCATGGACTTGTCTCATTAAACTGTTTTCAAATAAAGCCACATAAAATCCAGCATCTTGTCTGTTGTGAGATAGAAGTAGCATGGGGAGGTCGGATGAAAGCGGGCTGGTGAAAGGCAAACGAAGAAATCAGCAGCTCCCAAGGGAGTAGTGCGCTACATTTACAATATATATATATATATATATATATATATATATATATATATATATAATATAATATACGGGGATACCACATGTGTGGAACTTTTTGGTAGTCTAACCGCGTACAGGACCCCAAAAAACAATCAGCGGTTTCAGGCTTTCTAAGGGCGTACATTTTTTATTTCACTCCTCACTGCCTATCACAGTTTCAGAGGCCATGAAATGCCCAGATAGCACAAACCCCCCCAAATTACCCCATTTTGGAAAGTAGACATCCCAAGCTATCTGCTGAGAGGCATGTTGAGTATTTTGCAGATCTCGCTTTTTGTCACAAAGTTTTGAAAATTTAAAAAAAATTTAAAAAATACATTTTTCCTTTTCTTTCTTCATTTTCAAAAATAAATGAGATCTGCAAAATACTCATCATGCCTCTTAGCAAATACCTTGGGGTGTCTACTTTCCAAAATGGGATCTTTGGGGGGGTTTGTGCTATCTGGACATTTCAGGGCCTCCGTAACTGTGATAGGTAGTGAGGAGTAAAATCACAATTTCTTGATCATACATCCCGGGACACAGAGTATTCATTACATAGTGGGTTAGATAGGCACCATCGATGATTGGACATTGGTTAACCCCAATTAAGGAGAATTCCTCCCCTATATAACCCCTCCCATACGGGGAGGACCTCAGTTTTTTCACCAGTGTCTAAGGTGGTTGGTCACGTAAAACATGTGCTGTGAAGAAAGCTCCAGTTTGGTCCCTGCGGGGGCTTAAAGGGCTATGCTGACCGGATCCATATCTCAGGCCGATATTTTGAAAGCTGGTGTCCAATCGTTCCCTTCCTCCACTGCAGGTGTGCAGACGCCAGGTGGCTAATTTAAAAGCCCAGAGCGTTCAGAGCTCTGTAAACAGATGGACACAGAGTTTGGGCAGTGAGCATCCTAAAGTGGTTGGATCCAGGCTAACCTAAGACACCTACTCGGCATCAGGTTGTGCAGTATTAGGCATATATGTATATTGTGAGACTTTTAGCACAACAGTGATTGCATATGTACCTCTGCTTTTTAGCTTGGGACTATGTCTCCTCGTAAGAGGGTCTCGGGGGGAGGTAACAAAGGCACAAGAAAGTCACCGCCTGTGTCCAGGGGTCCTAAAGATGCCAGCAGATTACCATTCCCCCCTGCAAGACTGGAACCAGCCTCACAGGATGAGTCAGTGCCCCTGTCAGGTTTTGCAGCCTCTCCTAATGTTAAAGCCCCAGCGTATGTCACAGAGGATTCACATAGGGCTACATTGGAGGGTTTTGAGGAAAGAATTATGAATTTTATTTCAGCTTCCTTAAAAGATAGCAGAAAAAGGGGTAGATCTCCTCCCTCTGCTGCACTTTCTCTTTCAGGTGATTCTTCTGACAATGAAGAGAGATCCCTATCCAGAGATAGGGTTCAAGAGCAGTCTGAGGATTCAGAGGAAGAGGAGAGAGCTTCTTCCTCTCAGGCACTCAAGAAGCAGTTATTATACTGAACTAGTGCGTTCCACATTTAAAATGCCCTCTGCTGAGGCCGCTACATTCTCTGTTTCTTCCCTGGTGGTCAGAAGGATCCCACAGACTGCGTTTTCCTTTCCAATTCATCCTTTAATGGATAAATTGTTGTATGAGGACTGGGGACATCCCGATAAACTGTTTACTCCTCCTAAAAGGTTTTCTATGCTTTATCCTCTGGTGGAAAGCTTCACCAAGAAGTGGGAGGTCCCCTCCGTGGATACGGCTGTCTCTTGTGTGAATAAAAACCTGACCTGTCCCTTGGACAATGCTCAGGTGTTTAAAAATCCAACTGATAAAAATCTGGAAAGTTTATTAAAAGCCTCCTTCTCCATGGCTGGCGCTGTAGTCCAACCTACAATCGCAACTGTGGGTTTGTGTCAATTCCTCAAGGAACAGGTTAAGCAGATGCTTGGCCTCCTTCCCAGTGAGGAAGTGGAGAACTATGCAGACCTTCCACAGGTGCTGTGTTTTATGATTGATGCCATTCTGGATTCTGCCCAGCAAGCATCTTGTTTGTCTCTCCTGTTGGTACATATGCGCAGGTCCCTTTGGCTTAAAAGTTGGGCAGCAGAGTTTTCATGCAAAAGATATTTAGCTGGCTTCCCATTCAAAGGGGAACGCCTATTTGGGGATGACCTAGATAATTTTATATAAAAAATTACAGGTGGTAAATCTACACTCCTACCAGTTAAGAGGAGTAAACGTCCACCATTCAAACAATCTTTTTCCCCTTCCCCTGGAACATCAGGCTCTAAGCAGTGGCGACGGCCTTCCCAATCTACTTTCAGAGGAAAGGCCCAGGGTCACACCCAAGGGCAAGCAGAGCCCCAAAACATCCCTGTGAAGGGGCGCCCCCACTCGGCCGAGTGGGGGGAAGGCTCCTACGGTTTTCAGGAGCCTGGCGGGAAGAGGTTCAAGACAAGTGGGTGGTCTCTTCAGTATCTCTAGGTTACAAAATAGAGTTCCTAGAGCTTCCACCAGCTTGTTTCCTAAGGTCAAGAGTTCCCAAAGATCCAGTAAAGCGAGAACCACTACTACTGGCCTTAGATCGTTTACTATCCCAGGGAGTGATAGTAGAAATGAACCCAAAAGATCACGGTTCAGGGTTCTACTTTAATCTCTTCACCGTTCCAAAGCCAAATGGAGATGTCAGACCCATCCTAGATCTAAAGGATCTGAATGAGTTTCTACACATTCGAGCCTTCCGAATGCAGTCAATTCATTCGGTGGTCTCCTCCCTGGAGGGGGGAGAATTTATGGCATCAATAGATATCAAGGATGCATATCTTCATGTGCCGATTTTTCCCGCTCACCAAAGATATCTACGGTTCGCGGTAGACCAGCGCCATTTCCAGTTTGTGGCCCTTCCTTTTCGGTCTCGCTACAGCTCCTCAAATTTTTACAAAAATTCTAGACCCTCTTAGCAAATCTAAGAGCTCAGGGCATAACTGTGGTAGCTTGTCTAGATGATTTGTTACTCATAGAGCAATCGGTGGCACACCTGAACCGCGCTGTCTTCAAGACAGTAAGACATTTGGAAAGACTAGGCTGGATAATCAACCTAGAAAAGTCTTCTTTGCAACCGTCAACAAGGTTGGAGTATCTAGGCATGATCATAGACACCGCTCAAGGCAGGGTGTTTCTACCAGAGCCAAAGGTCAAGGCCGTAAGAGCTCTAGTCCTCTTAGTATTAAGCAAAAAGAGTCCATCCATTCGGTTATGTATGAGACTGTTAGGAAAGATGGTTGCCACTTTCGAGGCTGTTCCATTTGCCCAGTTTCACTCAAAGGCCCCTGCAGAGAAGCATTTTCGCAGCTTGGAACAAAAAGACTCATGCCTTGGATCTTCCGATGTACCTATCCCAAAAGATACGCAAAAGCCTCAATTGGTGGTTAAGAACCAAAAATCTTTTGAGAGGCAAAGCCTTTCTTCCACTACAATGCAAGGAGGCACCAGAAGTCTGGATGCCCAAAGGGAGGTGAATCGCATTCTTGCATGGGCAGAAAGCCATGTTCCCTGCCTGTCTGCGGTATTCATCCCAGGAGTGGAAAATTGGCAAGCGGATTTCTTAAGCCACCGGCAATTATGCCCAGGAGAATGGTCCCTACACCCCGACATATTCCAAACCATATGTCAAAGGTGGGGAACACCAGATGTGGATCTATTCGCGTCCAGATTCAACAGGAAGCTGGACAAATTTGTGTCCAGAACAAGAGATGTACTTGCTCAGGGGTCAGATGCTCTGACAATCCCATGGGATCAGTACAATCTAATGTATGCCTTCCCTCCGAACCCACTTCTTCCGCGGTTCCTGGGAAGGGTCAAAAGGGAAGCAAAGTCGGTCCTTTTAATATCCCCAGCTTGGCCCAGACGACCTTCGTATGCAGAGATCGTAAAGATGGCAGTGGGCAGGCCTTGGGTCCTCCCATTCCGGCCAGATCTGCTCACACAGGGTCCGATTTGACACCCTGCTTTACAAAGTCTAAATTTGACGGCTTGGCTGCTGAGACCCACATTTTAAAAGACTGTGGGCTCTCAGAGTCAGTCCTTTCCACTCTGGTCTATGCCAGAAAGCCGGCCTCCAGGCTTATTTACTACAAAATCTGGAAGGCATATGTTTTCTGGTGTGAACCCCGGTGGATGGCATCCTAGAAGGTATATGATTAGCAGAATCTTGACCTTTCTTCAGTCAGGCCTAGAAATGAGATTGGCTTTGAGCACTATCAAAGTCCAAATTTCGACTTTGTATTTTTTCAGAAGCCAATTGCTTCACATTCCCTTGTCCGGGCCTTTATTCAGGGGGCACTGCGGTTGAATCCGCCAGTCAAACCTCCAGTATGCCCATGGGATTTGGATTTGGTGTTGTCGGCTTTACAGGGACAACCCTTTGAGCCACTGCACCTGGCTCCTTTAGCGCTTTTGACTAAAAAATTAGTCTTCTTGATAGCCATATCCTCTGCTAGGAGAGTATCAGAATTGGCAGCTTTTTCTTGTAAAGAGCCATATTTAATTATTCACAAGAACAGGATTGTTATGCGTCCTAATCGTTCCTTCTTACCTAAGGTGGTTTCAGGATTCCATTTGAATCAAGATGTAATCCTACCATCCTTTTTTCCAGATCCGCAGTCCGCGGAGGAAGAATCTTTGCACACTCTTGATGTGGTTAGAGCAGTCAGTGTCTATCTGCAGGCAACCGCTCAGATACGGAAAACTGATTGTTTGTTTATTCTGCCGGATGGCCATAAGAAAGGCCAAGCAGCGTCGAAATTCACTCTAGATGGATTAAACAGGTTAAAAAAAAAAAAGATAAGTATTCCAGCTTTTGTAAGGTAAAAAAATCATGTCTTCAGCTTGGAACTCTGCCCAAAACAGACAACTGTACCCCACTTCCCAGCAATGTTTCATATTCCTATTTCTGGACTCAAATATCTGTGTGCTAAGTATACCCTTTGTTTCATTCTCATAGAGGAGAAAAGACTCGGAGGACATCACTCAGAGGACACCAGGGACCCCCCACATCACCAAGAAGGGCAAATCAGCCCAAGACACCCCGAGGATATGGAGGAAGGAGAGGTGGAGGAAGTGGGCCAGATTGTCACCCAAACAGGTGAGTGTCTGACACCTCAGCTTCAGGTAATCTATGTATGCATGCATATTTATAATACATGTTTTTTAAACAATTTTTATGTGATGTACTGGTTGTTGAAGAGCAAGCTGAACCTTTCACAAGTGACAGCGCCCAAAGGCTCATCCACGACATCATGCTATGGAATGGCGAAATAGACATTATAAGGAAGAAACTGAATGTTATGGAACAACAAATGAAGAACATGATAGATGTGTTGGGGAGAATATAAATTCTTTTAAAATCCCATCCATTTGTTGGAATAAACACAATTTTTTTTGTACAGTTTAAAAGCCAAATTTTGAAGATGCACACGGTGTGTCAACATGTGCTATCTGTCATCAGGGGATCTCAATGTACGCCTTTTGTGGGTGCAACCCCTTCCTCGTAACTCTAGTAGGTGAGAGGAAGGGGTTGCACCCCCAAAACACATCCACTGATCCCCTATGATGGGAAATAGCACATGTTGACATTAGTCATGGGATCAGGAGGGAAATACCCATTTGGACTCCCAATTTGTGAGCATCTTCAAAATTTGGCTTTTACAGGGGTGACATCACCCCATCTGATGGAGGCAATATCAAGACATTTTTGACATTATAATGTCTGATATTGCCTTCAGTTTTTATACGTTGAACTTTGTAAGTTCCAGAGTTGTGTATGTTATGTTTTAAAACATGCCTGTTTCTAAAAAAAAAAAAAATTGAGAAAAAAAATATATATTTTTCTTAAAATGTTTATAACGCACATGTGAATGTGCACAGAGTAAAAATTTTGATCATCGGCAATGTGTGGCTTCTTCTTTCAATGCTCAATACCAGTTTTGTAAGTAATTTTGTGTTTACAGTGACAATGGGGCTTATTTACTAAAGAAAAATCCACTTGGCACTACAAGTGCACTAGGAGAACCTAGGATACAGCCAACAAGAAACACAAGCAATAAAGTAATTTCAAGATTTTATCAGATCTTTTTTTTTATTATTAAAAATTAGACATTGTCTGGCATTGCAATGGCCCCCCTACCCGTAAAATAATTAACATATTTCTCCCGAACTTCATTGGCACTTTGGGGTGCCAAGCCAGGACGACCAGTATCCATGCCCGTAAGAGGATTGGAAGTAAGTCCGGCCTCAGGCCCAACTGAGGCAAGATAATTGTGTGAATTTTTACGTAAAAAGCTGTGCAATATGCAGCAGCATAAGATTATGTGGTTGACTTTATACTCCGCCATGTGTATGGCTGTCAGAAACCGGCGGAACCGGCTGCCAATTATCCCGAAGGCATTCTCCACGACTCCTCTGGCTCTGGCCAGCCGCTAGTTAAAAACCCTCCTCTCCGGGGTGAGGGTCCTCTGGGGGAATGGCCTCATCAGGTGCTTGCCCAGACCGTACGCTTCTTCAGCAAGAAAGACGTACGGGAGTCCATTAACGTTGTCCGCATCAGGTGGCAATCCCAGGCCACCACTCTGGAGCCGTTGGTAAAACTCTGTCTGGTCGAAGACTCCTCCATCCGGCCATTCTTCCCCACTTCCACATAGAGGAACTCATATTGTGCCGACACCACCACCATTAACACGATACTATGAAACCCCTTATAGTTAAAATAGTATGACTCTGAATAGGGTGGTGGCACAATGTGCACGTGCTTCCCATCTATAGCCCCTCCACAGTTGGGAAAGTCCCAATGGTCGAAAAAATGGGAGGCCACAGTCTGCCATTCCTGTGGCGTTGAAGAAAACTGTGGAGTCAAAACAGAAAAAAAAAATTAGTACTTTTGCACATAACATTGCAAGCAGATTAGACACAAACATTCTTGGCCAACATCAGTATAACATTTATTTTAAGGAGTATTTAAAGACAAAAATATAGGGCCACCTATCAGATTATCCCCCCCCCCCTGATGGCCCATTGTAAAAATTTTAGGGGGGGTAGGGTTCGAGATGAGTTTGGGCCCCCCCAAAAAAAGCCTCTGGCACTCTGCCTGAATTTAAGGACAACAATAACATTTGTACACATTTTAGGGGTTGTTTGGGGTAAAGCACTACAATGGAGCTGACAAAATACATTGTTAAGTGACAAGGCTATAGGTGTATATGGGCCCAGGATAGCATGCTGGGGAGGTAAGTGAAGGAAAGTATGCATGTAGGCCAAAAAATAGCATTAAAAGATTACAGCATGCATGGGCACAAAGGGGGCATTCACAGCATATTACAATCATGGTAATTAGGGAATGATGAAAGAAATAGAAAACATTAGCAAACATTAATTACAATAGAATGTGATGTTAAAGGACAAAACTTACCATAATATGGTCCTTCTGCAGGACCTGAATAATAGCAGAACAGCTCTCTGGGATAATGATCCCCAGAGCCTGGGGGGAGATGCCTGTCAAGAACTTGAGGTCCTGCAGGCTTCTCCCAATCGCCAAGTACCGCAACGTGGCGACTAGCCTCCGCTCCGGAGTGATGGCTTGCTGCATGCAGGTATCCTGTCTGCTAATATAAGGGGTCAGCAAAGCCAACAGACGGTGAAAAATGAGGTCCGTCATCCTGAGAATGTTCCTGAAATCATCAGGATTATTCTCCTGGATCTCATGAAGCAAAGGCATATGAGTGAATTGGTCACGCTGGAGTAACCAATTCTTGGTCCATGAACTCCTCCCCACCCTGTTCATGGACTGGGCTTGGGTCAAAGAATGAACCCCAACACCAAGCCTCCACACAGTACGAACTCTGCGACGAGTACGTACACGCAACATGGCTTCAAAACGGCCGGCTGGTCAAGACGCACTAATGCCCTGTACACACTGTCCGATTTTCCGATGGAAAATGTGTGATAGGATCTTGTTGTCGGAAATTCCGACCGTGTGTGGGCTCCATCACACAGTTTCCATCGAAATTTCTGACACACAAAGTTTGAGAGCTTGCTATAAAATTTTCCGACAACAAAATCCGTTGTCGGAAATTCCGATCGTGTGTACACAAATCCGACGCACAAAGTGCCACGCATGCTTAGAATAAATTAAGAGATGAAAGCTATTGGCTACTGCCTCATTTATAGTCCCGACGTACGTGTTTTACGTTACCGCGTTTAGAACGATCGGATTTTCCGACAATTTTGTGTGACCGTGTGTATGCAAGACAAGTTTGTGCCAACATCCGTCGGAAAAAATCCATGGATTTTGTTGTCGGAATGTGCGATCAATGTCCAACCGTGTGTACAGGGCATAACAGAACACACTGAAGAACAGCCTGTGAAGAGCGAGCTGAAAATCAGAAACGAGTGGACAAGAACACACTGAAAAAACAGATACGAACTGTCTACATACTCTGAAAAGCAGATACACACCCACAAGCATTAACTGAAGAGCAGTAACGGACTCAAAAGCACGAAAGCTGAAAAGCGCGAATCATCTCTCACCAAACTTCTACTAACACGAGATAAACACGAGATTAGCAGAAGGAGACCTAAGGGTGGCGTGATCGCTATTGCACTTCCTTTTTCTAGTCCCGTCGTACGTGCTGTACATCACCGTGTTCTGGACAGTCGGACTTTGGTCGGACTTTGGTTTGACCATGTGTAGGCAAGACCGATTGAGCAGAATTCCATCGGAGTTCCGTCGGAGAAACCTTCGGAGTTTATTCTGACGGCAAAACAGGTCATGTGTACGCGGCATAAGACTTACCATACCTGCAAAGCAAATACAATAAAGCATAGTAAATATAAAACATTGCAATCTGTGCCTAAAAAAATATATGCCGAAGCATGGGGGCATCCGCCCCTAATGTTAGTGTGACTTTCGTGTGACTTGAGGTACATAGGGCGCAATATTACACAGGCATTCCCAGAAGTTGGGGCCAAGTTGCAGCAGCAAAGTGGCAGCAAAATTCAGATCACCCTCGACAGCCCTGGAGTCACGGCTGTATGTGTCGTGGGAGCAAACGCTGTTACTGTCAAGATAAATAAACCCGTGCTACAACTGAATGGCGTACCTGCTAAGCAAATAATGGTTAACAATAAAACAAACATTACAGTATAACATACTGGTGGATAGCAACATGGTTTAATATCTTACTTCTGGTATTTCACTTCCTGGTTGACACAGCCAGGTAGCCTCAGTTGGAATGAAACACATCAAAGCTTTGTAATCAGAAGAACAATGGCTTGGCTCAAGCCCACCTGCTGTGATGTGTGATTACAGGCTTCAAAGAGAATAGGAGCTAGCTAAGACTGCCCGGGGCTAATAGAGACACTGCCCCTAGTGGACAATACAGCATGCTTCCTGAAGAATGGGCAGACATTTGAAGGATTACCTCTTTGCAATATCTATTGGATGGAAGGCAAATGGGGGTGGCTACGAGTGGGCGTGTATGTTTGAATGAAATAAGCACACACAGGCATTTTCTGTAAATCAGATAAAAGAACCGCGCTAGAAAAAATGTATCTTAGATCAAAAAGCAGCAGTAAACAGTGCGACAACACAAAGAATACAATATAAATTTAAAAAACTGCGCTAAAAGAGAATAAATGTTCAAAAGATTTATCTGTGGGCATCAAACAGAGGCGCTAAGGATCACCCGAACACCATAAAGTATGAAGAATAAATAGTGAGCTGCCTGACCACCGTGGCTGTAAATTGCGCTTACCAAACAGCAAGCAGTATGAGCAGATGGCTTAAAACCCAGCCCGGGCCTTTTGGGGATAGTAAATACTTCCGCTCTCTCCAGGCTCAGATCACCGTTCCCTCAGTAGATATATAACAAAAAGAGAGAAAAAACAAGAGAACTGGCCATAGTGTAGTATGTCTGAATATCACATGTGGACACTTAGTTGCAGCAAACACCCTGGTGTGCACTTAAACAAAAGTGATAACCCGACCACCGTGGCTGTAGAATGTGCTTACCAGCTTGCAAGCTTTAAAACGCAGATAGCTTAAAACTCAACCTGGAATCTTTAAGGGTGCTGATAGGAAGTAAGGCTATTCAATCACTACAGCCAGAAGATCCGTTTCCTCAATGTGTGACCCAAAAAAGGAAATAAACTGGCCATAGTGTAATACATCCAAAAACCGCTTTAATAAATAAAGTAATGCACTTACAATTAAAAGGTGATATCGCGTAGTTGCATATAAAAAGAAACGTCGTTTCGTCATCAATCTGACGTTCTCAATGGGGATTTTCTGTCTCTCTGCCCCTTTCTCTCTCTGCTGATGTTGGTCTTTGCAAGCCTCATGGCTCGGCCATCTTGAGGCCTTGCTATGGGTGCTGGCTCGGGCCTAAACCATGTGGCCCGGACCCCTTTTATCATCCAGAACCAGCCGATGAAACCTTGTGATAAGTATCTTTGATATTCTTGTATTATATGTTTGATTGTTGTTATATGTTGTAGATATCTGCTGTTTAATATATTGTGTTCTGCTTGTAAGCTATGTAACATTGTAATACCTTTTAATACTTTTATGTTAGTTTCCTAATCCCTTGGGAAATAAATAAGACTTGATTACTTACTAAGCAGATGTGTTTGTTATATCATTGTGCTTATCAGACTCTTATAGACTAGCAATTATAGGGACTAGACAAATTGATACATGTAGGCAATAGTTGTATAGGATATATTCAGGGGCGTAACTAGAAATAGCAGGGCCCCATAGCAAAATGTTGTATGGGGCCCCCCTGCAAACAGCCCCCCCCCCCCACCTGCCCTAGTGTCAATGCAGCGTGACCTGCGCCCCATACAGCATGACCTGTGCCCAATGCAGCGTGACCTGCGCCCCATACAGCCCCACCTATGCAGAGGAAGAGACAAGTCACCCAGATCAGCAGAGAGCGGGATTGCCCGCTGTAATAGCTTTCATTTGAATTTCCCGTCTTCCCGGGGCTCATTGTCACATAGCCCCACCTCTTGGCCTGACGCCTTTGATGACGTCACATGTCCCGCATTGGATCGGCGTTCTGTCCATCAAAGGCACTGGGCTAAAAGGTGGAGCTATGTGACGTGAGCCCCGGGAACACTGGAAGTTCTAATGAAAGCTCTTACATCGGGCAATTCAGCTCTCTGCTGATACGGACAGCTTGCCTCTTCCTCTCCTCTCTCTTCCCTTGGCTGGGAGAATGTGCCGGCGGTGCTCTTATCCTCACTGGGCCCCACTCGGCTGCGGGCCCCATAGCGCCCGCATGGGTCGCTATGGTGGTAGTTACGCCCCTGGATATATTAGATTGTATATTATTGTATCGGTTACTTCACATACAATACCTGCAAAGCAAATACAATAAAACATAGTAAAAATAAAACAAAGAGAGAACGATTGATATAGAACAATGGGGAGCGAACAGTAAAGCGGACTGTAGAGAGCGAACATAAGAGAATGAACAATAGAGAGAGAGAGAAGAAAAATACAACCACAACTATTTTTGGCTTTTTTATTTTTTATTTTTATTTGTGTTTTTATGTGTATTTTTTTTTGCACTTTTTTCACTTTTATAAAAACTGTAAAAAAACTAGAAACTGAACGTTGCAGATTAGGGTCTCTCAAAATGTGATGGCCATCACATCTTTTGAGACCCCGAGACCCTGTGTACGTGTGCCTATGACTGTGTGGTGCTGTACCCTACGCTAATACTCAACTAGTATGTGATAGCATTCAAAACAGTCACCAATGCAAAGACCAGGTTGGTCAGGACAGGAGGGACAATAAAAGCGGGTGTCACACCTAAATCCGCGCTTTCTACAGACACGACATCTTCTTTGGGGGTTTCTTTGGGTAGGGGTACCAGGGAGGACAGGCGGAAAATGCCTCTCATGCAGCTGGCTTACTGCATTTGGATTGGGAAGTTGGGCCAGAGCACTGTCTGGAAACAGAAGGGCTCTGATGATCTCTTCCTGGAATTTAAGGAAGGATCCAGTCTGTCCTGAATGCTTTGTATAGCACAAATGCATTCAGCAAAGCCAATTGAAATAAATAAACAGATACTTTTTTGTACCAGCATCTGGCCTTACGGGCAGTTAGGTATGGCGCCAACAACTGGTCGTTGAGGTCCACCCCTCCCATATTAAAGTTATATTCGTGGACACAGAGGGGTTTCTCCACAACACCAGTCACCGTAGGAATTTGGACCGCCATGCTGCGTGAAGGGAGGAGAGAACGAAAATATTCTTATTATCCCTCCAACAAATTATTACATCTCAAGCAGGCTGGAATCTACAAGCCGCTGGGGTAAGCCCCGGCGATTAGATCACATGGTGCCACATGCGCCAATTTGATGATCAAACAAGTGACTAAAAAGTGGCACATTGTGTAATAATTGTCCACATACAAAGTGATACCCCTTTCTGAAAAAGGGTGACACCAAGTCCCACACAATCTTACCAGCGCTCCCTATGTAGTCAGGCAGTTCTCCAGCTCTTCTTAACTATCTCTTCCCTCGTAAACCATAAAACTATATGTATAGCCTGTGACCCTGTCACAGAGCTTATACATCTTGACCCAGTATCTGGCACGCTTGCTGGGAAGATACTGTTTGAATGACAAGCGGCCAGAAAACTTAATCAGGGACTCATCAACGCAGACAACTTGATGGGGAGTAAACAAGGCTGCAAAACATTGGTTGAAGTGTAGAGCCGATGAAATTAAGGGTCACCCCGAGGACAACAGTGTTTATTGTCGTTGAAATGCATGAACCGCAACATCTGCTCGTATCGGACCCCTTACCAATTCACACGGGGGGGCGGGATCTGGGTGTCCCCTTTGTTAAAGGGGGCTTCCAGATTTCGATAAGCCCCCCGCCCACAGACTCCCACAACCACCGGGCAAGGGTTGTGGAGAGGAGGCCCTTGTCCCCATCAACATGGGGAAATTCTCCCCATGTTGAGGGCATGTGGCCTGGTATGGTTTGGGGGGAGCGCTCTCTCGCCCCCCTCTTTTCATGCAGCCTGCCAGGTTGCGTGCTCAGATAAGGGTCTAGTGTGGATTTTTGGGGGAACCCCAGGCCATTTTTTTTTATATTTTGGAGCGGAGTTCCCCTTAAAATCCATACCAGACCCTTCAGGTCTGGTATGGATTTTTGGTGGGAACCCCACGCCATTTAAAAAAAAAATTTTAGCGCGGAGTTCCCCTCAATATCCATACCAGACCTGAAGGGCCTGGTAATGGAATTTTGGGGGATCCCCACACATTTTTTTTTATTTTTCAATGACTTTCAATGACTTTTATGTGTATTAAAGTATTTTTTAAATTACTTTTTCTTCCTTTAGAAATGTCATTTTGCTCTCGGACTGTTATAAACACAGGAAACATGCGCTACTTTACAGGCATACTATAGACACCCCCCAGGTATGAAATTTAAAGGAAATATTAAACTTTTATTGTTTCACTTTAAGCACTATTAAAATCACTGCTCCCGACAACCATTTTTAAAACTTTTTTTGCATTAATACATGTCCCCTGGGGCAGGACCCAAGTTCCCAAACACTTTTTATGACAATAACTTGCATATTAACCTTTAAAATTACCAATTTAGATTGCTCCCATAGGATTTTAAAGGGTGTTCCGCGGCTTTTGGAATTTGCCGCGAACACCCCAAATTGTTCGCTATTCGGCGAACGGGCGAACAGCCAATGTTCGAGTCAAACTCATGTTCGACTTAAACAGATAGCCCATCCCTATTAGTGACTGATTCAAGTGCAACCAAAAAAACTGTAATGCCACGTACACACGATCGGACATTCCGACAACAAAATCCATGGATTTTTTCCAACGGATGTTGGCTCAAACTTGTTTTGCATACACACGGTCACACAAATCTTGTTGGAAATTCCAAGCGTCAAGAAAGCGGTGATGTACAACACGTACGACGAGCTGAGAAAAATGAAGTTCAACAGCCAGTGCGGCTCTTCTGCTTGATTCCGAGCATGTGTGGGACTTTGTGCGTTGGAATTGTGTACACACGATCGGAATTTACGACAACGGATTTTGTTGTGGGAAAATTTGAGATCCAGAACTCAAATTTTGTGTGACAGAAATT
Source organism: Lithobates clamitans (assembly GCA_037952925.1). Classification (NCBI taxonomy): domain Eukaryota; kingdom Metazoa; phylum Chordata; class Amphibia; order Anura; family Ranidae; genus Lithobates; species Lithobates clamitans. The sequence goes on from JBBGZY010000049.1 coordinate 6,142,925, forward strand.
CCGATGGAAAATGGTGTCAGTGTAGTGTTGGTGCAACTCACTCTGTGACGGAAAAGACCGACACGGCCGGCAGGAATCGCTCCACAGAGAGACAGAACGGGGATCTGTCAATGTAAACAGACAGATCTCCTTTCTGTAAGGGGAGAACAGAGTGATCTGCTGTTCCTAGTGATTAGGAACAGCGGTCTCTCTCTACTCCCAGGCAGCCCATCCCCCATACAGTTAGAAACACCTCCCAGGGAATACATTTAACCCCTTTATCGCCCCCTAGTGTTAACCCCTTCCCTGCCAGTGACATTTATACAGTAATCAGTGGCTATTTTTAGCTCTGATAGCTGTATAAATATCCAATCTGTCCACCGCAATGTCGCAGTCCCGCTAAAAATGCCATAAATATATCCCCTATTTTGTAGAGGCTATAACTTTTGCGCAAACCAATAAATATACACTTAGTGCGATTTTTTTTTAACCAAAAATATGTAGAAGAATACATATTGGCCTAAACTGATGAAAAAATTTGTTTTTTAACACTGTATTTTGGATATGTATTATAGCAAAAAGTAAAAAATATTATTTTTTTTTCAAAATTGTCACTCTTTTTTTTTATAGTGCAAACAATAAAAATTGCAGAGGTGAGCAAAAGAAAACTCTATTTGTGGGAAAAAAAGGACATCAATTTTGTTTGGGTACAGCGTCGCACGACCGCGCAATTGTCAGTTAAAGCGATGCAGTGCCATATCGCAAACAATGGCCTGGTCATTAAGGGGGAAAATCCTTAAAGTCCTTAAGTGGTTAAAGCCTGCTGGCTTCTAGGAGACACCTGCTGGTGGACACTGGAACTGCAGCAATCAGCCTGGAATACCACAGTGCCACCAGCAGGTGAACTCAATCCTAACAAACACCACAAACAACGTACTTACTCCTTGGTTATTTCCTGCCTTGACTACTGTAACTCCCTTCTCACTGGCCTATCTTTTTTACAGGCTATACCCCCTTCAGTCTATTATAAATGCTGCTGTTAGACTAATACACCTCAACCGATCCATGACTGTTGCTCCTCTCTGCCAATCTCTTCACTGGCTATCCCATCGTATGGAATTCAAAATAATAACCACAACATACAAGGCCATCCACAACATCGCCCCCAGCTACATCATCAACCTCATCTGCAGATATCTCCCAAATTGTCCCCTCCGCTCTTCCCAAGACCTCCTGCTCTCTAGCTCCCTTGTTACCTCCTCCCACACTTGCTTCCAGGACTTCTCTGGAGCCTCTCCCATCCTCTGGAACTCCTTGCCCTACTATGTCTAGTCAGCTCCCACCCTGTCCGCCTTTAGGCGATCCTTCAAAACTTATTTTCAGGGAAGCCTACCCCACCACCACCTAAGAACTGTACTTGAGTCACCTCAATCAGATAATCCCCTGAAGCTATTACTTTTTGTACCACCTTCTCCTCCTTTTAGATTGTAAGCTCCACGAGCAGGCCTCCTATTCCTTCTGTATTGAACTGTATTGTAATTGTACTGTCCCATTTTATATTGTAAAGCACTGCGTAAACTGTTGGAGCTATACAGTGTTAATTTTAGTCTTTGGACTAAAATGGCATTTTAGTTTTAGTCTCATTTTAGTCTTCTGCAATTTAGTTTTAGTCATATTTAGTCGACTAAATCTCCACTACATTTTAGTCGACTAAAATGTCCTACGTTTTAGTCGACTAACATCTCCAGTACATTTCAGTAATTGCAATTTAGTTTTAGTCATAGTCTTTAGACTAAAATGGCATTTTAGTTTTAGTCTCATTTTAGTCTTAGGACTAAAATGGAATTTTAGTTTTAGTCTCATTTTAGTCTTTTGACTAAAATGGCTTTTAGCTTTAGTCGTATTTTAGTCATCTCAATTGTTTTAGTTTTAGTCGTATTTTAGTCGACTAAAATAGTATTCATTTAGTCGACTAAAATGTTTTAGTCATTTTAGTCAACTAAATTAACACTGGCGCTATATAAATCCTGTATAATAATAATAATAATAATAATAATAATATGAATAAAAGTATATACACCTACAGTATGTGTACATATAAGCATATACTCAAAATCAAAAAGTAATCTACAAGGTACGGAAACCTAAATAATTGTACAGACATCTAGCGCTTCATTAAGTCCACCAGGGTGTAGACAGTCAAGCTGAAAGATCCAAAATGTTTCCTAGGCACAAAGCTTTTTAAACCCATCAGACAGAGCAGGGGATGGCTTGAATTGCATAAACGCCTAGTTTGCTTGGGTCCTTATTTTGGTATGTGGCAAAATGCTAAGAAACACTGTATCTCGCTAATCCTTTCTCAACACTCCTTCCATGCTCTCCAAAGCTTACCCGTAGGGGTATAATCATTCTACCCATATATTGGTGAAGCTTGTTTGTGTCTGTCAATGGATATGATTGTTTTCCTAATAAATTTAATACACTATAGTTTTTATTTTAATAATGCACTTTTCAAGTGTATACACAGTATACGATCACACATTCACACAAATGGGCGCACCATACAGTGCAAATATGTAATCCTAATAATACATACACCATGGGACTTTTTATTACGTTGGTATTCATAAATGCACAATATATATAATCATACAATGGGTTTATTAATCAACGATAATCTTTTCTTGCTGTGCAATTCGAAATTTGTCAGTGTATGTAGATGATGTGATTGTTTTCCTAATAATTTGATGATACAATTGTTTTTATTATGACTTTTTAGGCATTTTTCAAGTGTACTGTACTTTTAGACCTCATTCACAAAGGTGTACTATAACATACGCCTTTGCAATGGCCGTGTTTTACTACACAGGTGTTCCAGTTTCAATGGCCCTTTTCACTTGGGCCTTAGATCCCTCCAGCTTGCCTGTGTTACTATAGCTAGTAGCTGTTCATTTTTTTTTAATCAAAGAAAAGTTTATTGAAACCAAAACACATGGTATTACAGTGTACAGGTATTCAGGCATATAGTCTTTAATAAAAAAAAAAGTAATTGCAAAGTATAGCCATACAAACTATATACTTACTCATACGCAGCATAATAAGTATATTTAGTATGCAATACCCTGTACCTGTAATCCAAACTAGAAACAAGAAAACATACAATTAAGAAACAATAAGCAACCTGGAATAATACAGCGCTGACACTTATAAGGAGCATGCTAGCGGCAAAAGCATAAGTCATATGACTTATTAGCAATTTTATAGTTGAGCTCCTGGGACTGTGAGACTAGGTCTGATACATTAGTCTGGCTTTCCCTGTTAAAATCTATCAATAACCAGTTTTAGGGGTGCTTTTCCCAGAGTATTCAACCAGCATTGCTAAATATTTACAAATTTCTTTGGAGAATTGCTATGATAATAGATGTTTTTTTTTTCACGAACGAATATGGTGTTAACCACTTGGATCCATTGCTTACTCGTCGGAGAATGTGTGGAGAGCCAGAACCAAGCTATTAGTTTTCTAGCTAAATATAAAAGCCTAATGAGAGCTATGTAAACAGAGGGAGAGTACAACTCCTCGTTAAGGCTACCAAACAAACATGTTAGCGGTTCCACTGCCAGTTGAACCTGATACACACTGTTAGGCCCCTTTCACACTGGAGCGGTGGGGGCGTCGGCGGAAAAACAGCGCTATTTTTAGCGCTGTTTTACCGTCGTTTTTGCGGCTGTATTCGGCCGCTAGCGGTGCGGTTTTAACCCCCGCTGGCGGCCGAAAAAGGGTTAAACCTGCTCGTACAGCTCAGCTATAGCCACGGTATTACCACGGTATAGCCGCGCTGTCCCATTGATTTCAATGGGCAGGAGCGGTTTAGGAGCGGTGAACACACCCCTCCTTCACCGCTCCAAAGATGTGGCTCGCAGGACTTTTTTTACCGTCCTGCCAGCGCACCGCTTCAGTGTGAAAGCCCTCGGACTTTCACACTGAACAAACAGCGGAGGCTGTTTAGGGGCGGTTTGCAGGCGGTATTTTTAGCGCAATAACGCCTGCAAACCGCCCCAGTGTGAAAGGGGCCTTAATGATTGAAATAACTGTTCACTTTAGTGAACTGTACTGGTTTAGTAAACTGCAAGTTACAGTAAAGTTGGCCATAGATGGATCGAAATTAGGCCAGTTCAGCAGGGACCAGACAATTTTGATCTATCTATGGCCATTCCCTTTCGACAGAAGTTGTTGGAAAACTTTTGCCGATCAGCAACTGCAGCCAATCATATGCAGTCACTGATTAGTATATTCTGACAGCAGAGAAGTCCCTGCTGTCAGAATACATTGGCACAGTGGGGAGGATTTCTCCATCTACTCCGCTTGTGTGGCTGGAGGAATCTGTTATTCCGCATACACACAAACGGAATTTCCGACAGAAAGAGTTCCGATGGGAGCTTTTCATTGTATATTCTGACCCTGTGTATGCCCCATACTTTTCTGTCGAAAATTCAGACGGACTTAGATAGAGAACATTTTCTATATTTTTCCGAGGAAACAAATTACTATTGGAAAAAACGCTCGTCTGTATGCTGTTCCGACGCACCAAAAACAACTTGTGCTCTGAAGCAAGTACGAGGCGGAAGCTATTGGCTACTGGCTATTGAACATCGGAATTTGGTGTGTGTGTATGCAAGACAGCTTGAATGGACTGCATTGGAACTCTGTTGGAAAAACCTTCAGAGTTTATTCCGACGGCAAAACCAGTCGTGTACAGGGCATCAGTTTTTTTTTTTATCAGCCCATTGGCTGTAAGACAAAAGCTAAATCTATGGGGCAGCTTGAAACTTGCTATACATTTTTTTTGTACAACCAACGGGTTGAACAAACAAAAAAAAAATGACCAGATTTCCCCATCTAGACATTCGAGGTAGATGGGCGAATCCCTCCCGCTGTGTACTGACAGCTGGAAAACTTCCCCCCTATCAGAACACACTGATCATTTGGGAAAAACCTGACAGGCTGGTTGTACAGAAGTCAATCGGTAGATCTACTTCTATACAAGCAGCCTGCTTGGATTAAAATTCTGCTGGTTCCTGCTAAACTTGCTGAATTTCGATCCATGTATGGCCACCCCGCTCCTTGTTTTATCAATCAATCAATAAGCCTATTTTGTTAAAGTACTATGAACGGAATAGTGTCTGGGCATTTTTAACCACTTGCCTACTGGGCACTTTTACCCCCTTCCTGCTCAGACCAATTTTCACCTTTTAGCGCTGTCACACTTTGAATGACAATTGCATTGTAAAGTCATTGAACACTTTACTCATAAGAAATTTTTATCATTTTTCACACAAATAGAGCTTTCTTTTGGTGGTATTTAATCACCATTGTTTTGTTTTTGTTTTTTGTTTTTTTTGCAAAGTATATTTTTTGCTAATTATATATATTTTTCCTAAAAAATTTGAAAAAAATAAAGTTTTTCAAAGATTGTAAAATTTTGCAAACAGGTAATTTTTCTTCACCGATGTGCGCTGATGAGGCTGCACTGATGGGCACTGATAGGATGCACTGATTGGCAGCACTGGTGGGCACTGATTGGCAGCACTGGTGGGCACTGATGAGACTGCACTGATAATCAGTGGCTTAATAATCAGTGTAGATGTCCCTTTTACACAAGCCGATTATCAGCTCCTTTCTCCTCATGCTGTCAGTGTGAGGGAAGGAATGCCGATGTCCGGCTTGAGTTTACATTATGATCAGCAGTGATTGGACACATCACAGGGTAAAAGGCCAGTGTGATTGGCCCTTTACCCCAATCTGTGATCAGCTATGTCCTAGTGACACAGTAATCACCCGCACGTCCCAGCAGGCGCGACCACAGGAGGACATCATATGATGCCCTCCCCAGAACTGGCCAGCCATGCTGTTGCTGTCATTCGGCTATAGCATGGTTGGCAAGGGATTAAGCCTGGCCTGACTACCCGAGGGGGCTTCATCCTGGCCTGGTGCTTAAGGTATACAGGCAGGTTTTCTATATATTCTGTTCAACTGGCTCCATAACAAGCTCTTCTGTGCTTTTACCTAACATAAACAGAGCTCTGATTAAGCAGAATGCTGAGAGGATTAAATAATGCATAAAGTGCACATCGTGCAGAATTTCCTGTGAAATGCAATCACAACAAAAGGTATGACATTGAATACAGATGACACGTCCTCGCACACATCCTTACAACACTGCTGTCTGCTATTGACTTGATGTGTGTTTTGGAAAAACAAAGAAATAACTTTTCTAAAAGAAACAAGTATGTGAAAGCTTATCATTATGTTATAAAATAATTATGTTTTGCAAACACATAGTACTATAAAGCTTGCATTGACATCTGAACAGAACCTATTCCTGGGGATTTTAAAGCATTTCTCTCTTGGTACATATCATATGTCCCAGGAAGCTGCAGGGCCATTCACGAAGCATTGCGCAAGCTCACACTCGAGCAGTGGGTAGCCAGCTATGACCAAGATGGCGACACTGGGGATTAGTAAGAACTGGCTGTGGGAAGACAGTGCTATACTCCAGCCACTGGTAATTACCTGATTTTTAAAACAACAAAAAGTTGAAATTTTAAACCAAAAGGTACATACTAACAGATTATACTGCATACCAGCCATTGTTACGTGTAACTCAAGTGGTCCTACAAAGGTTACTAGGGGTTCCTTGAACAGTAGTGAATTTATTTTCCATCTGGTGATGCCTGTAAAGTTCTGGTACCAATGTTACTCACCAGAGCAAGTGTCATTCTTTCCACTGACCACCAATTTAAGGGGCCCTTCTTCCACTGATCACCAGTGTAAGGGACTCCTTCATCCACTGACCAACAATGGTAAGGGCTGACTTTTCCACTAACCACCAATGTAAGGGTGCACTGCACTGACCACCAATATAAGGAGGCATTTTTTTACTGACTACCAATGTAAAGCGACACTAACATTTTCACTGTCTGTGTTACATTTCTAGTCAGTATTATTTTTATTTTTTGATTAATTTCAGGATTATTCCTAAATCAATTAGAGGTGGTGGAGGATTGTAAAATAATTGTTTTCTTTATGTGTCAAATACTCCAAAGCCTGATTTATACTGTTAGACTGGCCATACACGGGTCAAATTTCGAAAAAATTTCCTTTCGAAAACGTCTGTGTTACATTTCTAGTCAGTATTATTTTTATTTTTTTGATTAATTTCAGGATTATTACTAAATCAATTAGAGGTGGTGGAGGATTGTAAAATAATTGTTTTCTTTATGTGTCAAATACTCCAAAGCCTGATTTATACTGTTAGGCTGGCCATACACGGGTCAAAATTTTCTTTCGAAAACCTTATATAAGAATTTTCGTTTGAATTTCGCACCATTAGTTGGCTGCAGCAACAGCCGGTTTTCGTGTGGTAATCAAATTTGAGTAATCGGGCATGTTGGAAATTTTTGGAAAAACTAACGATTTTCTAATCAATGATGGGAGAATCGTGCGAGAAATGTAATAGAAAAGGGAATGCACATGAGTGCAAGAAAAGAAAATTCCCGGAAAGAAAAGGAGATTCCCGGCCATGAAAATTCTTTTCTGTGGTAACATGAAGTGAAATTGAAATTGAAAGCTTCGTTGATCAAATTTCGAAAATCAATGGTGGCATCATCGAATCAAAAAACGCACAAAATTTCTGATTTTGAAAAGAAAATGTGTTTATTAGTTGATGTTAGTGGATAGGGGAATCTGTAAATTAGTTTTTTTTTTCCTTCAGCCGGTGGGTTAAACAAAAACAAAAAAAAAATTTACAGATTCCCCTATCCACACAAGCAAGGTGGATGGAGGAATCATCCTCCCTGTGAAATTGCATTTTGACTGAGGGGATTCTCTGCTATCAGAATACACGATCAGAGGCTGCAAGCTTCTGATCAATGAAAGTTTTCCAGCATGGCCATTCAGCAGTAGTTGACCTACTGATTGCTGTCAAACAGGAAGGGTCACACAAAGATCAAAAATTATCCGGTTCGTGCTAAACCAGTTAAATTTCAATCTGTCCGTATTCACCTTAATAAGGCTATATTTCAAATACAATATTTTAAATGTATTTTATAGCTACAATTTAGTGACTTTAAAGACTGAGAAAGGATGTTGTGGACTATACTGCTTAAAGCAGCTACTTTTGTTTTATTGTTCCCACAGATTGCTCCAGGTAATTCTTGGAGGTTGGGATATAATAACATAGTTTGAAAGAGTTCCTTTGAAAAGAGTGAATCCTGGAACTATAAATTTATTGTGGATGCAGACACTACTGTAGCCAGGTGCTAATAGTAAACATCCCTAGTAATAGATAATGCAGTTTTAACAGTTATTCAGCTTTAGAATTGAAGCACAACATAGTACTTAGAAGAGAAATTACATGCATTGTTATTTCAATGTATTGCTGTCGTATTGGTTACGTATTGGTTACCTTTCTGCTTTACCCAACAGAAGAGATTTCTTGTTTTCTTGTGAACAAACTGACTGACGGTTAACGATTTTGTGTCAACGTTATACTGTGGTGAAAATAATTATTTGATCCCCTGCAGATTTTGTAAGTTTACCCACTTACAAAGAAATGAAGGGTCTATAAATGTTATCATCAGGGCTGGTGCAGGGATTTTTCACACCCTAGGCGAAATCTAATTTTGCTAGCCCCCCCTTGGCTCCACCCCTGACTCCACCCTTTTTGACCTGCCCATGTATATCCCACCTTTTTAACGAAATGCCCATCAAATGCAACCTCACCAGCGCCCATCAATGCAGCCTCACAAGCGCCCATCAATGCAGCCAACCAGTGCCCATCAATGCAGCCCACCCACGTCCATCAAATGCAGCTTCACCAGCACCCATCAAATGCAGCCTCACCGGCGCCCATCAAATGCAGCCTCACCAGCGCCCATCAAATGCAGCCTCACAAGCGCCCATCAATGCAGCCTACCAGCGCCCATCAAATGCAGCCTACCAGCGCCCATCAAATGCAGCCTCACATGCGCCCATCAATGCAGCCTACCAGCGCCCCTCAATGCAGCCTACCAGCGCCCATCAATGCAGCCTACCAGTGCCCATCAAATGCAGTCTCACCAGAGCCCATCAAATGCAGTCTCACCAGCGCCCATCAAATGCAGTCTCACCAGCGCCCATCAAATGCAGCCTACCAGCGCTCATCAGTGAATGTTTGCTTGCTTCCACTCATTTGGGAGACACAGTTCTCTGCCACCACTGCGCCTCTGGCACTATGTGCGAATGGAGCGGCGGCTGCCTGCTGATGCTGAGACTTAGTTGCTTGCTGCAGAGAGAGGAGAGTGGCTGGGCAGCAGGGCGCCCTAGGCGGCTGCCTAGTTTGCCTAGTGGTAGCACCGGCCCTGGTTATCATAGGTGTATTTTAAATGGTAGAGACAGAATATTAACCAAAAATCCTGAAAAAAACACATGATACAAATGTTATAAATGTTATAAATTGAGTTGCAGTTCATTGAGTAAAATAAGTATTTGATCCACAAGCAAAACATGACTTAGTACTTGGTGGAGAAACCCTTGTTGGCAAGCACAGAGGTAAGACGTTTCTTGTAGTTGATTACTAGGTTTGCACACATTTTAGGAGGGATTTTGGTCCAATCTTCTTTACAGATCTTCTCTAATTCCTTAAAGTTTCTTGGCTGTCACTTGGCAACTTGAAGTTTCAGTTCCCTTCATACATTTTCTATAGGATTAAGGTCTGGAGACTGGCTAGGCCACTCCATCACCTTAATGTGCTTCTTCTTGAGTCACTCATTTGTTGCCTTGGTGGTATGTTTTGGGTCATTGTCATGCTGGATGACCCATCCACGACCCATCTTCAGTGTTTTGGCTGAGGGAAGAAGGTCCTCATCCAAGATTTTACAATACATGATCCCTTCCATTGGCCCCAAATGCAGCAAAGTCGGCCTGTACCTTTAGCAGAAAAACAGTCCCAAAGCATAATGTTTCCACCTCTGTGCTTGATTGTAGTGAAGGTATTCTTAGGGTCATAGTCTGGATTTTTCTTCCTCCAAACACGGTGAATCAAGTTAATGCCAAAGAGCTCAATTTTGGTCTTATCTAGCCACAGCACTTTCTCCAAATCCTTATCTGAATCATTTAGATGTTGGCAAACTTCAGACGGGCGTGTACATGTGCCTTCTTGAGGAGAGGGACCTTGCGGGCGCTGCAGGATTTCAATCCATGGTGGTCAGGGCCGGTGCTACCACTAGGCGGACTAGGCAGCCGCCTAGGGCGCACTGCTGCCTAGGGCGCAGCCAAGGCCAGTAGGGGTGTTGTTGATATAATTAGCGGCAGAGCAGCTGAATCACGATAGTGCACCCTGCTTACCCTGGCATCTTCTGGTGCCACTCCTTCAGTCAGAGGCACCCCCCTCCCTCTCCTCCTCGTTCGCACCGCGGCTCCCTCAGATCGCTCAGTAACTCCTCAGAAGGCAATCTTGGGGGCGGAGTCCTGTTCCGTCCGAGTTAGGAGAGAGGATGAGCTCTGTAGGATGTCGCTGAGGAGGCGGGGTTGGACGGTGCGGAGTGAGGAAGAGGGCGGAGTGTTTTATCAGAAATGGGAGGAGAGTAAAGTCGATGTCCAGTGATGTGAGGAGCCGTCATGGGGCTCCGTACTCATCACACTGCTCGTCATCTGCCTGACGGTGAGTCACCTCTCCACACACCTTGACTGCCTTGTGTGTATGTGAGGGGACCTACTCCTAGTGGAATACCGACCTTCCTACACAGCTGTCTGCATATTGACTGTGCCCAGGGGAGTGTATTGTACCACTCCCCACCCACCTGTATACTTCACATCCCCACCTGTATACTGCACACCCCCACCCCCCACCTGTATACTGCACCCCCACCTGTATACTGCACACCCCCACCCCCCACCTGTATACTGCACCCCCTACCTGTATACTGCACCCCCCCACCCCCCACCCCCCACCTGTATACTGCACCCCCACCTGTATACTGCACACTCCCACCCCCACCTGTATACTTCACACCCCCTACCTGTATACTGCACACACCCACCCCACACCTGTATACTTCACACCCCCTACCTGTATACTGCACACCCCCCACCTGTATACTGCACCCCCACCTGTATACTGCACACCCCCACCCCCCACCTGTATACTGCACCCCCCACCTGTATACTGCACACCCCCACCCCCCACCTGTATACTGCACCCCCACCCCCCACCTGTATACTGCATACCCCCACCCCCCACCTGTATACTGCATATCCCCTGCTGTAAATTTCACACCCACCCCCACCTGTATACTGCACCCCCACCTGTATACTGCATACCCCCACCTGTATACTGCACACCCCCACCTGTATACTGCACACCCCCACCTGTATACTGCACACCCCCACCTGTATACTGCACACCTCCACCTGTATACTGCACACCCCACCTGTATACTGCACACCTCCACCTGTATACTGCACACCCCACCTGTATACTGCATACCCCCACCTGTATACTGCACACCTCCACCTGTATACTGCACACTCCACCTGTATACTGCATACCCCCACCTGTATACTGCACACCTCCATCCCCCACCTGTATACTGCACACCCCCCACCTGTATACTGCACACCCCCACCCCATCTGTATACTGCCCCCCCACCTGTATACTGCACACCACCACCTGTATACTCCTGCCCCCATCTGTATACTGTACATTGGGGGCATTACACAGGGGGCTTACAATGGGGGTATTACACTGAGGTGATTACATTTGGGGGATTACAGAAAATCGCCACCTCCACCGTATACGTGGGCAGGGCAAAGGGGGTGGAGTCGGAGCGGAGTTGGGGCGGAGCCAAGGGGGCGGCAAAATGAGGTTTCGCCTAGGGTGTCAAAAATCCTTGCACCAGTCCTGATGGTGGTGTATTATGTTACCAATGTTATTTTTGGTGACTGTGGTCCCAACTGCCTTGAGATCATTCACAAGCTCCTCCCATTTAGTTCTGGGCTGATCCCTCACTTTTCTCATGATCATCCTTATCCCATGAGGTAAAATGTTGCATTGAGCTCCAGACCGAGGGCGATTGATAGTTATTTTTATTTCTTTCATTTGCGAATAATCGCTTCAACAGTTGTCTCCTTCTCACCAAGCTTTTTGCTGATGGTCTTGTAGCCCAATCCAGCCTTGTGCAGGTCCACAATCTTGTCCCTGACTTCTTTTGACAGCTCTTTGGTCTTACCCATGATGGAGAGGTTTGAATGGAAGAAAGAGATTCTGTGGGCAGGTGTCTTTTATACACATAACAAGCTTTTATTAGGAGCATCTTCTTAAATTGACAGGACTAATCTGTGTACCACATGAGCACATACTGTAGCCAGTCTGTGGGAGCCAGAAGTATTGTTGGTTGGTAGGGGATTAAATACTTATTTTACTCACTGAACTGCAACTCAATTTATAACATTTGTATCATGTGTTTTTTCTGGATTTTTGGTTGATATTCTGTCTCTATCATTTAAAATACACCTATGATAAAAATGAGTGGGCAAACTAACAAAATCTGCAGGGGATCAAATAATTATTTTTGCCACTGTAGATATACTCTTATGCCGCGTACACACGGTCGGACTTTTCAGCTACAAAAGTCCAACGGACGCTGACGGACTAAAGCTGGCTGGTAATCCGATCGTGTGTGGGCTTCTCCGGACTTTCAACGTACTTTTTTAGCCTCAAATCCGACGTACTTTAGATTTGAAACATGCTTCAAATCTTTACGTCGTAACTACGACGGACCCCGAAGTCCGCTCGTCTGTATGCTAGTCCATAAACGACGCATGCTCATAAGCAAAAACTAAACGGAAGCACTCGGTCTAGTAAAACTAGTGTTCGTATTGTAGGTAGCACATTCATCACGCTGCAAAATCTGTGATCGTTGAATGCAGCGCATTTTATTTCTTCTTTACGAATGCTCTAAAGAACGAAGGTGTTTTGCTGTTCATAATCAGAGTTCTCCCAAACTGATTTCTGAATTCTTTTTCTCTTTGATCTCATGAATGATATAGTATGCTTTTTAAAAACAATGTTTCCATACTAATAATACTTTTTCCCTTATTTTATTTTTTTTTTAGGTTTGTAAAGTTACCACAAAGAACCCATTATTCTATTTTTTTTTTTCTAGTGATTATTTTTTAGTTTTGAGATAAAGTTAACCCAAAGCACCGTTTTTGGTTATGTAGATTTTTTTATTTTCAAGACTTACCACTTGAACATTATTAACATTAGTAATGTATTTTTGGTGTGTTTTTTTCAAACTCAATGAGATTGTTGTCCCTTGGTAATTTAACATTGTGTGTAAAATCAATGATTTAAAAGAAAACACATAAAGTCTTTTGCTAAACTCAAAAAAGATCCATTTATTCATGGTCAAAATAAAATAAAGAGGAAGTCAACGCTGGAAAAAGTCGGTGTACAAGAAAATTGGGATCTTGCGGAGTCCATATAAGAGGGAGCACAATCTGGTCCAAGAATCCCAGAGATCAACAGCACCAGCAGATGATCTAGATGTCCCCAGACTGTGGTCCTACAACAGCCTGCGTCTTCTGTCAGACCAGACTGAACCCAGGTCATCACTTTCTTCTCTTCCCTGCAGCCTTTCCTCCACGCTGCCCTGCAGCCTTCCCTGCAGCCTTCCCTGTAGCCTTCTTTTGAGGCTGTGGCTCTGGTGTTTCAGTTGTGGCAGGAGGAGGAGGAGGAGGAGGAGGAGGAGGGGGGGCTGCCTCATGTAGTTGGGTGTTTTGTGTTAGCGTGCCCTGCAGCCCCTTATGGATTGTTTCCCCAAATAGGCGCTCACAAATGAGGCGCTGCTCCCAATCCATCTGAAGAAGCCTGCTGGCTAAGTAGCAGCCAGAGGATTCTTCCGCTTCGGGGGGGCTCGTTAAAAAACGGGTGGCCTCTTGCATGAGGCGCAGGGATGCGTCCTGTGTGACCATCCCCTTCCTGACCCTTTTTTTGGGAAGGTGGAGGGGAGGCACTTGGGATTGGGTCAGGCTCCTACTGGGCCCAGCCACCTCACTTGGCCCAGCCACCTCACTGGGAGCAGCCACCTCCTGCCTGACACTGGGCCCAGCCTCCTCCAGGATGATGGTGAATCCGGCCTCCTCCAGGCTGTCCATGGGCCCGGTCTCCTCCTGCCTGCCACTTTCCCCACATTCCTCCTGGATGGACTCATCCTGTGTATAAAAAAAGGACAATAGTTTTAGTTTCTTTTTTTGGGTTCATCAATGACACACAGTTTGCTTCTCATGACTAGCAAATTCAATGTGAATACATCTCTTTAATAAGAGTCTAATCAGACACCCTAATTATTTCAAGCAGGTGCCAAACATATTTAGCCACTACTGTCATTTGATATGTATACACAATTTTGAGTGCAAAATTATTTTAGACAATTATAACATCCAGTTAACATCATTAATATTAGTACAGTAAATATTTGTTAAAATAATTTACCTGACTCCAGATGGTCATATCCGGTTCATCCAGGATGGAAGACCCAGCTTGCTCCTCATCAGCCTCTGCTGGGGTGGAGGGAAGGGTGGAGGGAAGGGTGGAGGGAAGGGTTGAAAGTGATGCCCTGGCTTCATTCTGGTCATCAAGAAAACGGAGTTGATTGTAGTACCACAGCCTGGGTACATAAACATCATCTGCTGATGCTCCGGATCTCCTTGATTCCTGGATCTTCCTATGCTCCCTTTTATACATGTTCCTCAAGACCCCAATTTTCTTGAGCACTGTCTCCATTGTTGCTCCCGGGATGGTCGCCTGGACAAAGGACAGAAGTCTCTCCAGCGTTGACTTCCTCACATGCTTGGCATAATACTGAGGGTGTTTCACCTCCCACAAATTCCTCATCTCTCGATATTTCGAAATAAAAGCTGTAAGGAACTCTGGATCCTTAAATAGGGGATTCATTATATCTGGAAAAGAGAAAGTCACAAGACCAAAAACACTTATTATAGGTTTCTGCTAACCCCTCATCATCTTCTCCCTATGTAGGCCTCATCAATCTATCAAGCCATATAGGCCGCTTGCTACAAAGTCATGACCATAAAACCCCCTCAAAAAAAACAAAGAAATTAAAAATTTAAATTACCTTCGTTTTGTAACGTCCTGGTCCACTATCACCTACGCACAGAACGTACGTACGACACGTGCGCAAGGCCCCTCTTTATACACTACGCATGTGTGAAACTCCGCCCGCGTCGCCCGCCCCTGACGTTCGAAATTAACTCATGTTCTCCGCCCCCTAATTCGACGCACAGAACGTACGTACGACACGTGCGCAAGGCCCCTCTTTATACACTACGCATGTGTGAAACTCCGCCTGCGTCGCCCGCCCCTGACGTTCGATTTTAACTCATGTTCTCCGCCCATTTTTAGTTACGGCGTGTAGTGGGGTAAATAATGGCGGAGACACCTGACATGTCCTCAGGTAGTGGAAAAAGCCTGGAGGCTGGAACGTCCACAAAATCTGTGAGGCCTAGATTTAAGGCCTTCAATATGAGTTTTAAAGAAATGGTGGAGATGGTGGCCATTCTTCACAAAGACGACTATGATGGGAAGTATGGGCCGTACGCACGGCCAAATTTGCGCAAGGCCAAAATAATGGCGAAGGTCGTGGACACTTTGCAGGCTTCTTTTGGGGTACAGCGCTCCCGAGATCAACTTCGCAAAAGATGGTCTGACCTGAAACTCAGGGAGCCGGATCAATATAGACGGATCCGGAAAGTGCTTAAAAAAAGTAAGTACTTGTCGTGTTTTTCTCTTGTGTTTATTACCTTGTATACTGCTCCATGTGCTTTTCCTTCCTATACGTTTTTTTTGTTCATCGTTTCAAACGATCTTTTACAAAACCTCGTTACATATCTATAGATAGATCTATCTAAATATATATATATATATAAAATATATATATATATATATATATATATATATATATATATATATATATATATATATATATTTTTTTTTTTAGATATATATATATATATATATATATATTTTTTTAGATATATATATATATATATTTTTTTATATATATATATATATATATATATATATATATTTTTAGATATATATATATATATATATTTTTAGATATATATATATATATCTATATTTTTATATATATATATTTTATATATATATCGAACAAAAAAAATATAGATATAGATATATAGATAGATAGATAGATATAGAAATGTAAAACATTCTTTTGGAATATTTTAAGTTATCTTTTTTTATTTACATTTAGTTAGATATTTATAGATTTTGTTCCAGATATAGAGAGAGAGAGAGAGAGAGATCAAAAGATTATTAACTTTATTTTGAGATATTGATATCTAGATATCTATCTATCCGATATGTCTTTATAATTTTAAATATTGAGGTAAAATAGGAACTCTACACAAACCACTTCACTACAAATGTTAGAAAATGACTATGTACTAAAATATCTGTGTGCTAAGTAGATTAATAATTTTTTGTTTCACATAGGGGAAAAATCACTCAGCCAAAAAGAAGACAGTCCACCCCAAGCCAAACATGATTGGGAAATCAGCCCAAGCCCCACTGAGGATGTGGAGGAAGGAGAGGTGGGCGACATGGGCACCCCACCAGGTGAGTGTCTGACACACCAGCTTACGGTAATCTATGCATGGCTGCCTTTTGTTTAATGTAATTTTTCTACTCTATTTTAGGGGATCTGGTTGTGCTTGATTCAAGCAACAGTGCCACCCCCGAGGATGTGGAGGAATTAGGCTACATGGGCACCCCACCAGGTCAGTGTTTGAGACAACAGCTTTATTATGGTAAGGTAAACTATGTATGTGTGCATATTTCTAAATACATTTTTTGGTTTCATTCCACTTTAGGTACACAAAGTGACTATTTCACTTCTGAAAGTGCCCAACGGCTAATTGGTCAAATAATGGCCTGGAATAAGGACATGGATGAAATGCGGAATCGGCTGGATCGTATGCAGCAGGAAATGAAGGACATGATTGATGTTTTGGGTCGAATCTAAATGCCCTTTTTGAAACCCCAAAACATCGATCATGTCCTTCATTTCCTGTTTTGCTGACCCCATTCTGGGCCTTCTCTTTATTTTTTTGGCTGAACATAAATGGCTGTTTAACCTAATTTTAAAAAGGAGGGCTGTTTCTTTAAAATACATTCCAAATCCACAAAAAAATAAAACTTGATTTTCAAAAAAACAACAACCAAAAAAAAAAAAATTATATTTTTATTAAAAAAAAAAAAAAAAAAATTGATATTAAAACCCAAAAAAAAAAAAATTGATTTTAAAAACCAAAAAAATAAAAAAATTGATTTTAAAAACCAAAAAAAATAAAAAAATTGATTTTAAAAACCAAAAAAAATAAAAAAATTGATTTTAAAAAACAAAAAAAATAAAAAAATTGATTTTAAAACCAAAAAAAATAAAAAAATTGATTTTAAAACAAAAAAGAAAAAAAAATTGATTTTAAAAACCAAAAAAAATAAAAAAATTGATTTTAAAAACCAAAAAAAATAAAAAAATTGATTTTAAAACACCAAAAAAAAAAAATTTTGATT
This sequence comes from Lithobates clamitans, assembly GCA_037952925.1. Lineage (NCBI taxonomy): Eukaryota > Metazoa > Chordata > Amphibia > Anura > Ranidae > Lithobates > Lithobates clamitans. The sequence continues at coordinate 6,160,565 of JBBGZY010000049.1, forward strand.
TTAAAAACCAAAAAAAATAAAAAAATTGATTTTAAAACACCAAAAAAAAAAAATTGATTTTAAAACACCAAAAAAAAAAAAATTGATTTTAAAACACCAAAAAAAAAAAAAATTGATTTTAAAACACCAAAAAAAAAAAAGATTTTAAAACACAAAAAAAAAAAAAAAAAGCCTGTTTGCGAAAATCAAAAAGCCTAAAATATTTTTTTGTGGATTATGTCTAAATATTTAAATATAATTATATTTTTAGAAATTATTAAGATATCACTATATTTTTGTCTATGAACATTTTATACTAAATGCAGAACTGAATGCATAACAACCATTAATAAAAACATCTCCTTATAGGAATTAAATAAATGTGTGGTTTGTTATTTCAATGCTCAGTATCAGTTTGGTTATAATTGTCAAAAAGTTGTTTACAGTGGCAATGGAGTTTTTAGTTAGACATTTAAAATGAAAATACAGTTGGCACTACAACTGCTCGACCATAACCTAGGAGAAAGCCCAAAAGAAAGGCAAGCAATAAATATAATTCAAGATTTCATCCATATTTTTTTTATTTTAAAAAATTAAATATCATGGCCCATTGCAATGGCCCCCCTACCCATAAAATAATCAACATATTGCTGTCTAACTTGACGGGCACTTTGGGGGGCCAAGCCAGTACGGACATTATCCAGGCCCGTAAGGTTGGCATCTATAAGTCCGGCCTCAGGCCCAACTGTGCCTATATAATTCTGAGAATGTTTGTTTAAAAAGTTGTGCAGAATGCAGCACGATAAAATGATAAAATTAAGTTTGTATTCCGCCAAATTAATGGCTGTTTGAAACAGGCGGAACCGGCTGGCCAGAATTCCAAACGCATTCTCAACCACCCTTCTAGCTCTGGCCAGCCGGAAATTAAAAACCCTCCTCTCCGGGGTGAGGGTTCTTTGGGGGAATGGCCTCATGAGGTGCTTGCTCAGAGCGAAGGTTTCATCGGCAATGAAGACAAAGGGGAGTCCTTCCACATTATCCGCATCAGGTGGCAATCCCAGGCCACCACTCTGGAGACGCTGGCAGAACTCCGTCTGGGCAAATACTCCTCCATCCGACATCCGGCCATTCTTCCCCACATCCACATATAAAAATTCATAGTGTGCAGACACCACCGCCATTAAAACAATACTGTGGAACCCTTTATAATTGAAATAGTATGACCCCGAATGGGGTGGTGGCACAATGTGGACATGTTTCCCATCTATAGCCCCTCCACAATTGGGAAAGTCCCAACGGCTGGCAAAATGGGATGCCACAGTCTGCCATTCCTGTGGCGTTGAAGGAAACTGGGGAATCAAACAAGAAAACCAAAATCAATTAATTTGGAAGCTAACATTGCAATAAAATTAGACAATTCAAAACATTATTCCCCAGCATCAGTATAACATTAAATAATTTAATTCTTCAGAAAAAACTAATATGGAAAGGCACACTTATCAGATTGCTCACCCCCTCTGATGGAACATTGATTAGATTTTAGGGGGTTGGGAAATCTAGCTAATTGCTAATTAGCAGCACACTATTTGGAGTGAGTTTAGGTGGGGGGGGGGGTTAGGAAATCTAGCTAATTGCTAATTAGCAGCACACTATTTGGAGTGAGTTTAGGTGGGGGGGGGTTGGGAAATCTAGCTAATTGCTAATTAGCAGCACACTATTTGGAGTGAGTTTAGGTGGGGGGTTGGGAAATCTAGCTAATTGCTAATTAGCAGCACACTATTTGGAGTGAGTTTAGGTGGGGGGGGGGGGGTTGGGAAATCTAGCTAATTGCTAATTAGCAGCACACTATTTGGAGTGAGTTTAGGTGGGGGGGGGGTTGGGAAATCTAGCTACTTGCTCATTATAAGCACACTAAATACACTCAAACAAAATACATTCAAAATGAGTAGACTAGGTAGATATGTTCCCATCACTGCATGCTGGGGAGGTTATTGAAGGAAAATATACATGCATGACAAAAAATAACAGGAAAAAAATCCAGCATGTGTGAGGATAAAAAGGGGACATTCACACTATATTGCAATGATGGTAAGTAGTGTTTGAAGCAAGAAATACATTACGTTATCAAAGATTACATAAAAGAACAGGTGATGTTAATAAAAGCTAAATATCTTACCTTAATATAGTCCTTCTGCAGGACCTGGATGATGGCAGAATAGGTCTCTGGGATAATGATCCCCAGAGCCTGGGGGGAGATGCCTGTCGAGAACTTAAGGTCCTGCAGGCTTCTCCCTGTGGCCAAATACCGCAAGGTAGCGACCAGCCTCTGCTCCGGAGTGATGGCTTGCCTCATGCAGGTATCCTGCCTGCTGATATAGGGGGTCAGCAAAGCCACCAAACGGTCAAAAACAGGGTCCGTCATCCGGAGAAAGTTCCTGAAATCCTCAGGATTATTCTCACGGATCTCACGGAGCAATGGCATGTGACAGAACTGGTCACGCTGGAGCAACCAATTCTTGGTCCATGAACTCCTCCTCGCCCTGTTCATGGACTGGTCTTCGGCTGAAGAATAAACTACAGCACCAAACACATACAATGCACGAGCTCGACGACGAGTACGTACAGGTAACATGGTTTCAAAACGGTCGGCTGGTCAGAGCGCACTAAACAGAACGCACTGAAGAACAGCAAGGCCTGTGAAGAACGACCTGAAAATCAGGAACGAGCGGCCAATAAAACAAAGATTTCTCAATGCCAACTGACCAAACGCACTGAAAAGCAGATACAAACCTCACAAGCACAGACTGAACAACAGTTAAAACGAACTGAAAAATACGAGTCTCACAAGCGCGAATCGTCTCTCACCAAACTTCTACTAACACGAGATAAACACGAGATTAGCAGAAGGAGCCCAAAGGGTGTCGTACGGGCTATTGAACTTCCGTTTTATAGTCTCGTCGGACTTGGTGTACGTCACCGCGTACTAAGCTGTCGTACTTTTGTGTGGTCGTGTGTGGGCAAGTCCGTTCGTAAGAAAGTCTGCTGCAAGTCCGCCGAAGGTACGCCGGAAGTATGTCGGACAGGCTGTCCGACTTTTGTAGCTGAAAAGTCCGACCGTGTGTACGCGGCATTAGATATACAGAAGACATACTGCATAAGTACTCAATATATATTTTAATTATTCAGTATCAGTCAGGGCACATTCACAGAGTCTCTTTAAAGAGGGAGTCCACCTAGAAAAAAAAAATAAAAGCCAGCAGCTACAAACACTGCAGCTGCTGAATTTTAATAAATGGTCACTTACCTGTCCTGGAGTCCAGCGATGTCGGCAGCCGAGGCTCTCGGCTGCTGCCGCCGCCATTCTCTGTGAGGGAATCAGGAAGTGTGAGGGAATCAGGAAGTGAAGCGTTGCGGCTTAACTTCCCGGTTCCCTACTGCGCATGCGCAAGTCGCGCTGTGCGTTCTAAGTGGTCCCTGCTATCTCCTGGGACCTGTGTGTTTCCCAGGAAACAGCGGGGGGTGCGGGAGGGGGTGTGACTCCCGCGGGAGTCCATTCCCGGAAGTGGGTGCAGATACCTGTCTAATAAAGGTATCTGCACCCCCCTCTCCCCTGAAAGGTGCCAATTGTGGCACCGGAGGGAGGGGGGGGGGTTGAATCAGATGAGCGGAAGTTCCACTTTTGGGTGGAACTCGGCTTTAAAGCCTCAACCTTTCCCCCACTACTCTATTGTCCCAGACACCACAAATTGGCTAGTGTCTTTAGGTCTGCGAGAACAAGTATCATCTTCCTATGATGCAGTGCTCAGCCTTGAGCAGCCAATTGCCAAGCTATAACACTGTCACATGACGGAGGGGATGACATAATCATGTGTGAGCTCCAACAACATGCAACACCAAGCTTTCACAGGGTGAGACTGGACAGGGGGAAGTGTGGGGAATGTAAATATAAGGCCCCTTTCACACGATCGGACCGTTCAGGTCCGCCTGTCAGTTTTGACGGCGGACCTGAACGGGTACTCCATGTTAGTCTATGGAGCGTCGGATGTCAGCGGAGACATGTTCGCTGACATCCGACCCAGTCCGATCCGCTAAAAGCAGACGGATGGCTCTACGTCCAGGTCCGTCGCTGGCGGATCGGATCGGGTGAGATCTGATGAAAACGAACATGCTGTCCGTATTCATTCGATCCCTCCATAGGCGGCAGCGGCGCCTGACAAGCCCCTCCCCGCTCATTGAGCAGAGAGGGACCTGTCATCCGCCGGCTCAGCGGAGATCAAAGGAGAGATCTTCCGCTGAGCCGGCGGACCGAGGCGGGCTCCGTGGAAACGGAGTCCGCTTCGTGTGAAAGGGGCCTAAGTGGTTCAGGGGCAGTGGCAGCCCGTCCATTAGGGGCACACGGGCGCTGCCCCCCTATCCATGCATCCGGCTCCTTATTCTACATGCAGGGTGCCGGAGGCATGGATTCCAATGGGGTTTTTTTGTTTTTTTAAGCATGTGATTAGAGCCAGAGGTTTTAATAGGCTTCAAAAAAGGGTGGGCTTGGGGCGCAGAGCACTGCACCCTGAGCTCACCCAGTTGTGTAACAATAGCAAATGAATATTCGCTATTGTCACACTGATTCTCCTCCCGGGCCAATCGGGAAGTGGGTCCTCAGACCTGTCACCGAATGGCTGAAAGGACAGGAGATCCTATTGGCTACCGAGGAGGGATGAGATGCGTGGCCGCCGTGAGGAGAGGCACAAGAAGCCGCCGCTCTGTCGCCCAGTGGGAAGCTCTGCCCGCTTGATGGGGCAAGTGCAGGGCCGACTGACCGACCAACGGAGGGGGCCCACGGGGGCTGTAGGTGACCCGACTGGCCGGGGGGGCTGCGGGTGCATTGTTTGCCGCCCCCCCCCCAAAAAAAAAACCACCAGCCGCCACTGTTCAGATGCATAACTGACACGGGCCATATACAAGGGCAATTTTCTAGGTATTTCAATTTTCATCCAACTTTTAGTTGCAAAAGTAATTAAATGGATTAATGGGTGCTATGACCATTCCTGACCAATAATTCTAAATATACAAACTGCCGCTGGTAGGTTGCCTTGATCATTTTTGCAATTGAAATTATTTAAAAGTGAAATTACTAGAAATTTGCCCGGTGAATGACCAGCTTCACCATGTTAGTGAAATGTTTGAGAGGAACAACACTGGTTTTGAAATAAATGTATAGCATGTTTATTTTTCTGCCTGTAACAGTCTGCTAGCATTGTCCAACACTGCTTCCTTGTACTTTCAGGATATTTTGGAAAATAAAGGACATCAATTGGTCCTATATTAAAAAGCTCTTTTCATAATGACACCACAACAAAGTGAACTCATCAAGTGTCAGGAAACACTGATATTATCTTTAGAACATGCATCTTTTACACTGGATTTATCGGAAATTACTAGCTTGTTTTACAAACTGCAAACAAAAACAAAAATGCATTTATTATCCTTCAATTTGAAGATATGTTTTTAAAGCGGAGTTGAACCCAAAAGTGGAACTTCCTCTCATTTGTCTCCGCTCCCCCCCGGTGCCAGAATTGGCACCTTTCGGGGGGAGGGGGGGGGGGCAGGATACCTGGTTTGGTATTTCCAAATACCAAACATCGGAATTTGACACATGTTCCTTTACTAGTAGAGTGGAAATACATCCTGAAGAAGCTTGTGGGTATTGATAGGGATACACACAATAAGTTTCAGAACATGCGGGCTACCTAATTTGATTATAAGGGGTCCCATCAGTTTTGGAGACACCACCATTTTTTCAGGTTTGATTTTTTTAGGACACTAGAGCACATAACTGTTCCGTGGTCTCCTTTTATGCCCAAAAGTTATATATTTTTATTTTGATTACTTACAGCGCTGCACCATATTATGTATACATTTACCCACCTGATACCCACTCATTATTTTTCTGCCCCTATACCTACCACTTTAAGGGCTTGTTTACACTTGTTTGTTTACATGTGGCATTGGACATGCTTTTTTGAAGCACTCTGAATGCCAATCAAGGCCCCTGTCACTAAATAAAATGGTTAGCTTACTGTCTTGTTCACACTTATTTTTTGCTTTGCTTCAAAAAATATTCCCCATGTCACTTTCATGGTGCTTTAAAACATCTTCAAAGCCTCCATAAAAGTCTATGACAAATCTCAGTTACAGCACCTACAGCTTTTGAGAGGTTTTTATTGAGCCTTAGCTTTGCTTTGTTTTGGAGAAATTGCAGGTATGAGATATCAACCCACACACAGGGCATCTGTCAAGCTGCTTCAAAAAAGCATCACCGAAGCATTATCAAAGCATCACTGAAGCATTATCAAAGCATCACTAAAGCATCACCGAAGCATCATCGAAGCATCACTAAAGCATCACCGAAGCATCAAAAACATATCAAAAAAGCATGTTGAAGCAATAAGTGCTTTAATGTGTGTTGAAGTCCAAGTAACTGTAAATGAGGACTAATGTGTTATTGTTTACTGCACCATGGTCATTCTATGTAATATTTCAATTTTTTTTGTTGGATTCAATCTGTATATGAGTCTTTGCTGTCATACCTGATGTAAATATTTAGTTTGTGGATATGATCTGTGACCATGTTAATGTGCTCTTAATAAAGTTAATTTGAAAGCAAAAAGTTCCAGGGACATTTTGTTTCAGAGATAACAAAATCACCTTATTACACGTAATACTGTCTCATATATAGATATATCATTTAAATTGAGCCTTCATGGGTATGTACACCACAATTGGCAAGTTAATCTCACTGTTATTTTTCTCCCCTTTATGTATATCAAAACTGCTTAATCATGACAATTACAAAACAATGTTGCATAAAAAACAAGATAATAACAATAACAAATAACCCTATTCAAATAATTGGAACATCAGAAATGTATCCCTATGTTAAGCCCATTGACCTTCAAGACTACTTTTTTTTTAGTACCTTCCTGCCCAAAGGTCCATTAAACCGCACTATTACAAATCTAGAAATTAGATTTTTGTAATATATTATTTTGCAATAATATATCTACTATTTTTATCCAATTTAAACGTTTGCATTTTTATTGGTAGTTCTTTTCAGATTAATGTTGTGAGATCTCTCTTTTTGGGTAAATAGAAGGTATTAAAATTCTCTTCTACCCAATCCCTCCTAAAAAATAGCAAAAAAATAGTAAAAGTGTAATTGAATATTATGAAAAATTACCTTTCCTTCTCAATCTGCAGCGCAACCTGGAGACGTTCTGCATACCATCTAAAATGACCCACAGGAATGTCATTTCCTGCTTATGTGATTGGCTTACTGATTTTCCCAGAAGTTTGCACTAAGATACAAGTCAGATTTTGACCATTCCCTACAACTAAAACATAATTTTTGGTGAGATACTCCCAAAGGGAAATCACATCTAAGTGCCCTTTCACACTGCAGTGCATGGATTTTTATATTACAGCATTTTAAAATGTACTATGCATTTTATAAAGAGCGCATAGCTCGTTTTAAATGCTTTGCATGCAACTCATAAGCCATGAATAGCTGGTTGTTATGGGCCAACGCCCTCAGGGCCAACTCCTTAACAGCCAGGTTGGTTGTTAATATGCCCTTGGCGGGTGCTTGTTAAGGAGCCGGAACCCGACAGCATGCATTTTTGGTGCATTTTTTGTTGCGATTCCCATTTACTTCGATGGAAGGTGCATCTTTGGTGTGCTTTTTAAAAGTGCACCAAAGATGCAGCCTGCAGGACTTTTCAAACCACAGTGCAAATGCAGAGCAGCAATGTGAAAAGTCTCCTAGGATTTAAAGGCAAATCATTTTTGATGGACTTTTGTCCAACTGGAAAGATGCATTCCAGCGTGGCAAAATAGCATCAGTGGGAAAGGGCCCTAAAGGGATGCAGACAACGTAACTTTCCTCATTAGAACCCTGCAGGTGCAGCAGATGATTGATAATTATAAAGTCACTCCCATTCACATTCACTTTGCACATGGACACAGACAAACAGCCATTTCTTCAGAATAACAAAAGGTAGGAATCTGCAAGAAAGTGTGTTAAAATCCTGGCAATGTACATAGATCACCCAAAGGGGACATTTTTTATCCTTATTTTTTCTCAACAAAAGTGGAGTTACTCCTTAGGCCTCATGCACACTGGATGTTTTTACAGCTGGCGTTTTTGGCTTCAGGCATTTTTCTCTGCAGCCAGTAAACTCCCCAGCTTGTTATCCTATGTATCCATGCACGCTTTTATCAGTGTTTTTGCAGGGGCGTTTTCTGGCTGGAAAAAAAACCTTAACTAGTGGGTTTTGAGAGACCTTTTTTAGCTGTAAACGCTCTAACTCTGAAAAAAGCTCAAAATTGCTAAAAAACACAATGAAAAATGCTGCTATTTATGCATTTATGAGCATTTTTGAGCCATAAGCTTAAAGAGGAGTTCCACCCAGGGGGGCCGTCAAAAAAAAAAAAAATTAAAAGTCAGCAGCTACAAATACTGCAGCTGCTGACTTTTAATTGGACACTCACCTGTCCCTGGGTCCAGCGATGCGGGGGATCGAAGCCCCGCTCGTCCCCCCCCTCCGCTCGTCGGCGCTGGCATTTCAACTGTGGACGCCAGGCTGTGGCTTCACAACCTGGCACCCACTGCGCATGCGCGAGCGGCGCCGCGCGTCGTGATTGGCCGCTCCATCACCTGGGACCTGTAATGGGTCCCAGATGATTGACAGGAGGGAGGGAGCAGAGCGGAGCCCTTCTGTGCCTGGGGGGAAGTGATGTCACCAGCCCAGGCAAAGGAACAGGCAGACTATGAGGGACCACCTAGCAACAGGCATTTAGAGGTAAGTGAAAAAAAAAAAAATCCAAATGTTTTTTTGGGGTTTTTTTTAGAATTTTTCCAGGTATTTTTGTTTTTTGGGTGGAACCCCACTTTAAGTAGAAGTATAGTTTTGCTAAAAAATGCAAACACTAAAAAACGCTGAAAAACGCTGGAACATACTACTGCAAAAAAGCTGCAAAACTCATTCTACAGCTACAGATTTCTACATCTAATGTTACTGGTGGTTTTTATATAATGTTCAGTGTGCATGAGGCCTTAAAGTGGTTGTAAAGGCAGAAGTTTTTTTATCGTAATGCATTCTATGCTTTAAGATAAAAGCCCTCTGTGTGCAGCATCCCACCTAATACTTACCTGAGCCCCATCTCAAAGCAGTGATGTTGCACGAGAGACTCAGCTGTCTGGGACTCTCCCTCCTCATTGGCTGAGACAGCAGTGAAGCGCCATTGGCTCCTGCTGCTGTCAATCAAAGTCAATAAGCCAAAAAGGAGAAAGGGGGGGTGGGGCCAGGCCGCGGCTGGGTGTTTTTTAAAAAAATTAATGAAAAGGTTGGGGTACGACAAGAGTCAGTAATAAGTGGGCACTATTGAAATCTACCATCCTGGAGGCAATTAAATCTGTAAGCATGTGCTTCCAAGCGGTTCTAAACAATTAAACAGTTTTCGCTTGCAGTGTTCATGCTCTCCAGCTAAATAGGTCAGCCAGGTGCATAGTGTTATAATGTTTTAGTGTTGCTGAGGCTAATCTGTCAGGCTGGTGGTGTCCAGGTAGGAAGGGTTATTGTTCCTCCTGTTCTTTTTAGCTAGGTCACCACCCGCTGCAGGTCATACTATATTAAAAGGGCTCACTAAATGCCCTGAGGGGTCTGTTAGGGAAAGACTACCAAGATGTAGCCGTTACTCTGCCGAACTAAATAATCCCCTTGGAGTTTGGAGGTAGCCCATTTGGGCTTCCCAGGGGGTCTGGAGCCTGTGGACCCTCATGAACTTATAGCTGCCAGTCATAGACCTATAGGGCGTACACACGGTCGGACTTTGTTCGGACATTCCGACAACAAAATCCTAGGATTTTTTCCGACGGATGTTGGCTCAAACTTGTTTTGTCTACACACAGTAGCACAAAGTTGTCGGAAAATCCGATCGTTCTAAACGCGGTGATGTAAAACACGTACGTCGGGACTATAAACGGGGCAGTGGCCAATAGCTTTCATCTCTTTATTTATTCTGAGCATGCGTGGCACTTTGTCCGTCGGATTTGTGTACACACGATCGGAATTTCCGACAACGGATTTTGTTGTCGGAAAATTTTATCTCCTGCTCTCCAACTTTGTGTGTCGGAAAATCTGATGGAAAATGTCCGATGGAGCCCACACACGGTCGGAATTTCCGACAACACGCTCCGATCGGACATTTTCCATCGGAAAATCCGACCGTGTGTACGGGGCACTACTGTCCTTTGTGGATTATTACCAAAACATGGACTCTAAGGGACTATTGCTGCCTATTGTGGATTTACTGCCTAAATAGACTCTTGCCTTGAAAAGGATTGCTATTAGAAACTTGCCATCTGGCAATAGTACAGTCACTTTGTGGGGCACTTAGATAACTCTGCACAGGAATGTATGTGAAGGTGTCATCTGAAGACTGTTCCTGTATTATCCCTTACTTCTTCAGCAAAGACACAAGAGAGAGAAAGACGGCGCCCTCTAAATGCAGCGTGTTTGATAAAAGTTTTATTACAATGGATAAAAAACTCACATTTGAGTAGATAAAATCCAGCATATAGAACAGTAGGATGGGTTCATCCGCATGTTCCCGGGAGATGTGGGTTTCATGGGCCAGTGGAGGGGATCCTGGGTCCTGGATCCTGTGCCCTAGGTCCTAGTAGCTCTCTGGTGGTGCTGTGGGTACTCAGGGCCTCCGGGCGGCTTGGATGTAGGTGGTGGATACTCCGTAGTGCTCTGTGCTGTCCTGTGTCTTCAATTCCGGGAACGGGGTCAGGCAGGTGGTGCTTCGCATTTGGTACGTGAACCTTGAAGCACCGCCCGCCTGACCCCGTTCCCGGAAGTGAAGACACAGGACAGCACAGAGCATCCACCGCCTACGTCCAAGCCACCCAGAGGCCCTGAGTACCCACAGCACCACCGGAGAGCTACTAGGACCTAGGACACAGGATCCAGGACCCAGGATCCCCTCCACTGGCCCATGAAACCCACATCTCCCGGGAACATGCGGATGAACCCATCCTACTGTTCTATATGCTGGATTTTATCTACTCAAATGTGAGTGTTTTTTATCCATTGTAATAAAACTTTTATCAAACACGCTTAATTTAGAGGGCGCCATCCTTCTCTCTCTTGTGTTGTTCCAGAGCTCCTTCTAGCTTTTACCGACTGCCTTCTACAAACTCAGCATTCTTTTCATCCTTACATGGACTAAACCTGAACTTGCTGTGAAACTTTAACACTTACCACCAAGTTCCCCCTCCCATTGTTGCATTATCCCAACCCTCCTAAACCAATACCCCCCCCCCCCCCCCCCGCCTTTTCAGTTATATGTACCTAGCTACATGCAGAGTGCGCCGTATTAACCCCTTGATGACTTCTTCAGTAAAGATCTTTTGATGTTTCTTTAATCTTCCTGGTCCAAAGTCTCTCTAAAGGAGTGCATGCATATCAAAAGAACAGGCTTACATCTAGGGGACTGAAGTTAGAGAAGATACAGTACAGAGGTCTAACAAGCAGAGGAAGCTATATTGTCGTTGCTAATGACTACCACATTTGTGTCACTAAATCGACCAACCAGCTAGGAAATAGGGGACATAGCTAAGGTGACGGATAGTCTGGTAGGAGTTATGCTTGACCCCTTTATTAGCAGCTGGCTCCCCACATACTGGGACCGACCCTGCAGCACAGAGTACCTAGGGACCCAGCCTGGAGTAACGGGAGAGAGGGAGAGATGTAATGGGGCCCCGAGAGAGAACAAGCATGGAGTTAAGGAAGAAGTATGTTTCCTGTATCCAGTAGCAACAGTGAGACCAGTTACTGGGAGTGAGGTGACAGAATGGTACATGCTCCGTGGTACCGTCTCAGCAATGCTGTACAACTAGGGAAGTGGTGTTCTCTAACCGAAGTGTGTCCAAAGTGTTTAGAGTTATTAGTGTGAAAAGTATGGACATGGATTACAAGGAGTTTACTGTGCAAGTTGCTGTTTCCTTCTAAAGCCTTTAGGCCTGCCTTAATTTTCTTGTGATTTAGGCATTACCGAGTGTGGTTCCACAGTGACCCTACTAGGGCGCCCAAAGCCCCATCCACAAGTCATATTAGTAAGAGTAAAAGGAAAAAAAAAACAATTTGGTTCACTAAAGAGTTGTAGCCCTCTTTTGAGAAATGACTCTCCCCAAACAGGAGACTAAACCTGTACATAAATAAGAGAACTAGAACCCTTACTCAGTGCTGGGACAAGGTCATCTGGTGCCCAGGGCGAAAATGGCAAACTGCGCCCCCCCGGTTGTAAAGAAGGAGCGACTTATAGTGGGACCCAGTGACACTAAGGCTCAGTTGACACCTAGGCATTCCGGATTGCTGTGATTCTGCCTGCAATTTCCAAATTGACGCACAGACACGCTTGCGATCCCATTACTTTAAATGGCACCCCAATCGCGGTGCGATTTTGTGGCAATTGTCCCTCAACAAATTGCGACAAAATTGCGGAACGCTTGTTGCCCAAAAGAAGCTCTGGAATACCTAGGTCATGAATGTAGCTTTATACACTGATCAGTGCTAATAATATGCACCGACACTGTACTAATGACAACGGCTGAGAAAGGGTTAATATCTAGGGGCATCCAAGGGGTTAATTGTGTGCCCAACAATGTGTAGTGTGTACTGATTTTTACCATTGACTGGCTTGTTTATTTTCCCTGCTTTGCAAGCGAACATTTCCTTTGTATAGAGCCCTGTGTTGATTGTCAACACAGGGCTCTGGGCTGCGACACAGCCATTCAATAGGTCCCGGCCATGAATCACTGCTTGGGATCTGCTGACATACTCCCACTGTGTCAAATTACAGGGGAGTAGGCGGGCAGGGGCATGCATCCGAAACCCTAAGCCTAGATTCACACTGTAGCAATGTGAGAACCAGTGCGATTCCAGCGCCGGTTCCCGCATCGCATCTCTCCCGCAGGCAGTTCACGCTGCCCTCTGAGAACCGCTGTGGGTGTCAATAGAATGTTAATAACACCCCCAGATCGTTTTGCAGATTGCAGTGCGAACTGTGGATTCGGACAGGAATCGGATCGAATGGGTGAGAACACACGAACATGCGATCTGATTCTAGTGCGGGAAAAAAAAAATCCCTGCATCTTTTTTGTGCAAATCCAATTGTATGGCTGAACTCGCATTGCACAGACATCGCATGTAATCGGCAGTGTGAGTGCGAATCATGTGATGTCTGTGTTCGCTACAGTGTGACCCTAGGCTGAAACGGGCAGTGATGGGTATGTTGCGGTGCTTGTAGCTGCCACCCCATCGCAGTATATGTACTGCGACGGGTTGGCAAGTGGTTAATTACCAATGGTATTTGTAATATGCAGCATGAAGGGGTTAATGTGTATTATCAATGCTGCATTAGTTACAAGTGGCAGTTAATTAACCCCTTTGTGTTGCATTAGTGGCATCAGTGTTAATTAACTGCTGCAGCATGCAGGGGTTAATTAACTGATATTGGTGCCACTAATGCAGCCCAAAGGGGTTAAATAACTGCCACTTGTCACTAATGCAGCATTGATAATACACATTAACTACCCTTCATGCATATTAAAAAAAAAAACATTGGTAATATATTAACCACCCCCCAAAAAAGGAGTTAAATTCATCTGCAGATGGCTTACTTACTATTGCTCGGTTCCTCCTCCTCTAGATCACACTCGCTCCTGTCGAGAAACATCCCCTATCTGATAGTGTCCGTCCTGTACCGCGCAGGCGCACAAAGGAGACCCTGAAAGTCTCAGAAGATGAACGGCTGTTCAGGGCGGATCTTTCTCGTCAGAACAGCGCTGCGCCTGCGCAGAACAGGGCGGACAGCCCAACCACTATCCCATGGGGGGGGACTTTCTTGTCAGAACAACGGCAGTCGGGCGGAGATTGCTCCACCTGACAGGGAAGTGAAGGGCTCGTCCTCGCTGTGCACTAGCGCATGGCACAGACATCATAGCAGCTTTGACTGGCTGTGCAGTATTCTGTGTGTACAGTCCAGCCACTTCACCTGCGCCCCCCACCTCTAGTAATTTGTCCCGCCCAGGGCATCCGCCCCTTCTGCCCCTGCCTTGTACCAGCCCTGCCCTTACTAAGTAGAGTGGGTTTGATAATACAGTTGGCAGTGCCTCTACCCAGGACAAGGCCTCTGTGAACAGAGGGGATTCCTTTCCTGGTAAATTAACCAGTATTCTAATCAAAGTAATTGGGAGCAGAGAAACTACTGCACATATAACCCACATATAACATTAACCATATGTAGCACTCTCTACCTGAAGGTAGGTGCTAAACTAGTATTTTTCTATAGCTCAGGGTCCAAGTACAGGTACATTTAGCAAGGCCTGTGCTTTAGGCTGGGCCTGGTTGTTTTGATTTGGGACTGAGAGTGTTTGGTGTAGTGGGAGGTGTGGCCACCTGTGCTCTGACTCAGAAGTGCCTCCCTTACTTTCAAAAGGATTGTTCTGGAAGAGAGGTTGGACCTGAGGTTTGAGTGGCAGGCAGCTCATGTGAGGAGGTCTGACCAATTACCCTTTGGTATTGGCAGGGAGCAGGCCTCCCATATAAGCTGAAATATAGAAATAAGAATACCATCCAAGTAGGTCATATGGGTTGCCACCATCCCTGGTATAAGGAGAAGAAGAAATAACCCCTCAAAAAATAGGTGGGACTTTAAAGGCAACGAAGTAGTAAAAAACAATTTTATTGGTACAAATATACAAAAATACAAATAGGAAAAAGTCTGATACAGTTCACTAAATAAACAATAGAATAATAAAGAAATGAATATACTGATGTAGAATTCGAATGTATATTCGTGTAGTCTTCCGCCTGGGCCTACGCGTTTCGAGACTACCTAAAGAGTCCCTTCATCAGGGAAAACTTGTAGGAGGATTTACACTACATAATGAAATATAAATTAAGATAATTAAAGATCATATGTATTAAGTACATTGCCTGCATCCTAAACTATTCTGTATAATTTGACATCAGAAAAATGAAAATAAAAAATATAAGAGAGATAACACACATACCCAAGTATATTCAGTAAAGAAAACTCACTGTCAGGGTCTTGGAGGCAAGTACGTACAGAACGCCACGAGGCTCCAAAAAGGAGTCGAGCGTATGTCTGGCCCCGCCTTATCCACACTAGTCCCCCCGTGTGACCCCAGAGGAGCAAGCTCAGCAGGGGCAACACTATCCCAGAGGAATCCGAATTAAAAAAGAACCAAAAGGGGAGTGTCTGAAACAAAGAAAAAACCCAGTAGGCTGGTGTCCATCTACCAAAGAAAAAACCATGTAATAATAACTGCCGCAGCATGGACGCAGAGCCCCATATCCACCATGCGGATCCGCGTCCAGGCGGGGCGTGGGAGTGAGAATAATCTAATACACATAGCTTACCCTAGTAATGGTTCATAGAGGGAATTATAGAGTAGACAAGGGACCCCAAGATCCAGAGGAGGAGCGGAGACCCCTAAATGCACAAGCAGCTCCAAAAGGTCACAAAGGATAACGGCTTCCTACGAAGACAGGATCTATAATATAGGACAAAAAGACCTGACCACAAAAGCAGAAACAGGAATGCCCTCCATATACTGCAATATATAGTATACATTGCATGAGAACTCAATCAAAACCAGGCAACACAAAGAGCCTACAGCAGATTGCAGCTACAAAGAGGCAGAAAAAACGAAGGGCGACATTACCGTGTTAGTCATAGGGCTGCATCTCAGTGCACTAGGGAGCTCCGTTCATCCGATCCATGACCGCCGCCGCCGAGCAGGACAGTGTCACTGACTCGGCGTCCGGCGGCTTAATATGGGGTGAGAGGAGGAATAGTAAGGTGCGGTGCTGATTGACGTACGAGTTCTGCACGCCGCGACGCCGCTCCGTTTAGGGAAAGGAGGAGATGGGAGCCATGGCAACATCATGACGCCACTCCGTCTAGAGGAACGAGGGGATGCGAGCCATGGCAACAGCGGAGGAGCGTCTAGATGACGACATCCTCCTGTCATTTCTTGATAACAAGGCAAAAGCCTATACAGGCTCCTCACTCGCCAGCATGGTGGGAGGCACATACACAGCCTCAATATCACAGCCATAACAGAGGTCACATGCTGCCAGGGAGGAGTTCTGGAAAGCAGGAAAAGACAGAATGGAGTATTGAGTTGCTGTTCCGGGCGTCCCCACGTGGGGATGCGCCGAGCGCGGAGGAGGGATGGAGGAACCGCCAGGAGGGAGTCCTAGATAAAGATCTTCATCTCTAATAAGCATCAAGTTGCTGTGACCGGGGAACACAGGACTTGTATGCCGGAGAGGATCAGTACGGAGGAAGTAGCAGTCAAGCGGAGGAGAGTAGATCAGCATTCTGTGACCGGGGACACAGAACTATCCTTTTGGAGAAAGGTCAGTGTGAGAGAAACAAAAGAGAAGAAGCCATTGAGAGTAGTGCAGAATGCTGTGGCCAAGGAACACAGCATGGATAGTTGTGGACTGGCTGTGAACAGTTGTCCACCCATTACCATGTGTCAGGCCGCGTGGGGAGGTACCGTGTATCTCTGGTCTGGTTAAGCACATTGGTAATCCCTTACAAAAGACTGTGTGGCTGTCTGATTCATTGGGCCATCGGGGAGAGGCTGTGTAGGCTTCTGGCTGCTTGATTCGCAGACGCATTACCATTACGGTCTGCAAAGTGGAATTATTCAGAGTGATTGTTTCTTGTCACAATGGAAGTGAAGAAATAGTATGTCAGTAGTTTTGCAGTGAAGGATTTGTACAAGAGAAGAAGGGCAACAGTCTGCAAAGAAGTTATTCCAAGGAAAGGGACTGGGGATGCAAGGTGTGCATCCAGTTTTGCAAGGCCAAGGCCACTGAATAATGTCTTACAAAGTGCTAAATGCTATGGGCATCTCATGTCGTCCTCTCTCCCATCCAAGTTGTATTCTGCAATAAATGTACAAAACTGTGCAAATGACTGTTCATTGTCTTAACTGATGGATGGGGGTCTGGCAGCAGGGTGATTCGCGGATTGCTAGTAACAAAGTGGTGACCACACCGCTACACATAATTATATAGATGCACAGCAGTATGGAAATAATACAAGCTTTAGCATTGAAACCCAGAGTCAGTATATCTACTTTGCGCTTTAGTTTCTCCCTCGTAGTTTCTAATCTGACATGCAACCAGACCCCTAACTACCAGAAGTGGACATGGTATGCCTCACCTGGCTCTAGCATATGATGGTTATCGAACCCTGAGCTAATACAAGCTATAGAATCCCAGACCAAAATTCACAGGGTTAACTTAAAATAACAGAAGCTGTATATAAAATAAACAGGTTCACCTACTAATATACTGGAAGGTGACCACTACATACATACAGTAGTACAAACCTAGACATCTGGCACTGTGCATGTGAGATAATAAGAATAGGACAGATATACCCTGTCTGTCACAAGGGATCAGCTACAACTTAGCAGAAACACAAGATCACTGCCTTCCCTTGTCACAGAACAGCGATCTGCCTTGTTTACGTGATCGCCGTTCTGCCTGGTCCTCGAACGATCGGTCGGTCTCTGCAGACATCATGTCTGCTGCTGTGTCCAATCAAGTGGGTGCCCGGCGGCGTGCATGCTCTCCCCAAACCCGGGAGTGCCGATTCATGTACTTGTACATGATTCCGCACAGAGCCGCCCTGCCGCAGTAAATGTACATGTGGGGTGTGGGGTGGTCCGCATATGGTTAAAGTATAATTTCACTTATTTTTGCTTCCAGATATATCAGTTTACAGGGATGAGACAAACCATTTAACAGGGGTGCTTACAATGATCAGCTTTTATTTATTCATGTAAAACCTTTATCCCAGAAGGAAATTTTTTTTTGCTGTAACTGATTATAAAGTGTGAGCTGGAGTTTGGCTTCAATTTGTTAGTATACTTAAATCTGATAGTACAGCTAACACTCCCCTCCCCCAAGACTGACAATGCTGCTGTCCAAAGGTGTCACTGTTGTTCACACTTCCTAATACAGGAGGTGTTACTGGCCAGATCACAAGGTGAAGACAAAGGGAGAAAAGCCTAAAAAAAGAAAATGAATGCAGGCACCACATCTAATGATTGATAAGCTGCAATATATTACATTTTTGATTTGGGATTTAAATGGGTTGTAAAAAACGAAAGAAAGAAAAAAGAAAGGTTTTTTTATCTTACATTCTATGCAATAAGATAAAAAACCTTCTGATTGGCTGAGATACAGCAGCGGCGCCAATTGCTCCAGCTGCTGTCAATCAAAGTCAGTTAGCCAATCAGGAGAGAGAAGTGACAGGCCGAACGTCAGCTCCGTGTCTGAATGGACACACAGAGCTGTAGCTCGGCTTGGGTGCCCCAATAGCAAGCTGCTTGCTGTGGGGGCATTCAACAGGAGAGGCACCCCAGAGGAGAAGGATCCGGGCTGCTCTGTGCAAAACCACTGCAACAGTGCAGGTAGGTATAACATGTTTGTTATCTTTATTTGAAACAAAAAAAACGAGACTTTACAATCACTTTACAATCAATAATTCAACTTTATAGGGTGTTAGAGAAAAACTTTAACCTATTCTAAGAATTTACCATCTATGAACCGACACACACTTGCTAGAGTGACTTAAAGGAAACCTGTACTTAAAAACTATGAAGGCTGCTATTGCTGACATTTGAAAATGTTAGTTGCCTGGCTGTCATGCTAATCCAGTGGCTTTAATAATATCTATGGCGCAGACATAGAGGAAGTACGCAGATGAAGAGTTATGACTTTCTTTCTGACTTTCTAATCAGCACACTCTGGGGTCAGTGACCAAGACAGTATTAAAGCCAGAGACGGTCAGGCAACTCAATTTCTCAGAATGAGGTCAGCAATGGTTGTGTTCTTTAAAATTCAAACAAAACATATTTGTTCCCATTCATTGTGGAAAGTAGTAGAATAATTTCCCTCTGACTTACCAGGAAACCGCTTCATCTGAGTTCCATAGATCTAAAAATAACCCCAGAATTCAGAACTGAAGTGATGTCTCATTGTGAGCTTTCACTTCCGTCATACAGATATATTTGTTTCCAAATGTTTTCACTATTTAGATCGTTATTGTTCAAACACCTCTTCAAAAGCTGCCTCTTGGATATTTCCCAAAAAAGCTGACTAAACTGTATCTTATGTGTTTTATTTGCTTTACAAAGTACATAGATTATACTATTCACATCAATCCCTATGTTGTAATGTTCCTTCTACAGTCAAACCCTCGGCTCATTTTGGATGGAGGCCATTTAAGCTCCCTGTATATTTTTGGACGGTGGGAGAAAACTTGCACTCACAACCACCAAACAAATATAGAAACCCTATATGGCTTCAATCTGGATACCAGTACTAGGACAGAAGACTTAAAGGAGAAGTACAGCCAAAGCTTGTTTTGGCTTCAGCCCGCTGTGACTCGTTTTCAGCCAACAGCAGACTAAAGGCGGCTGTCAGCTGATGTCACAGAGCCAGTCCAGGCTGGGGCAAGATCCCGACAATGAATCCGAGATTTGCCCACATGCCTGGACCTGCACCTGGCTCAGCCTCTCAGCGAGCCGCTCCCACCCCCTCCACAGCCCAGCGCTCCAGTGAGCGAGTGGGGGGGGGGGGTGATGCTGCATCCACCTTATATCCTCTGAGTTGTGAGAGACACAAGACTCTGGTCTGGAACAACTAATGTTTATTTCAGTACTCACTGTACACTCCAACATGCATCTCAGGACAGGTATATCTTATTATGCTTCCTTACATGTGCTCTAAGATGGCTACTATGCCCCTTGACCCTTGTCATCACTCCTGGGTGGAGCCAGCCTTAAAGTGACAGTACATGTGGAACCCTTCAGGTATAACACCTTTCATCCATCCCTAAAAAAAAAAAAAAAAAAAAACACAACAAAGCAAGAACGGGCACAAAACAGTAACTAATAATTGTCCAATAACAGTCCTCCATGCGTCCATGGACAGCTGCGGGGATAAAATGGCATTGGACCACTTTTGGTCTTGCAGCTGAAACCGTTCAGGAGAGCGACAGAGTCGTTGAGGGCGGGCACCCAGCGACTCGGGCCTGGAGGAAACAGGGCTGCCGGAATGGGCACCGGCGGGGCCAAGAAGGGATCCACCAGCTCAGAGGGTGAACAGACCTCCGGACCAGGGCTGAGTTCAAAAGTTCAGAGTCCCACCAAACATCAGTCCTGGTGCATCTTGAGCCACTGGGCGCAGACTCTTGAGACACTGGTGGTTCAGCCGGTGTCAGGGATTCGGGCAGCTGAGAAGGCGGACCTTGTACATCTTGGGTCCCAAAGTCTTCGCAACGATAGCAGGAAACCAACGAGTGTTGAAAGCCCCATAAGATCGGGCCCATACCTTTTGTAGGGCTGTGAATAGGGGGAGCTCGTCGTATTTGACCATCTTGTCTTGGGACTGCAATACATGTTCCTGGACTGTTTGAGTGCGGAGCATGTCCAAAACAGTCCATGGCTGCCAACCCAGAAGGAGTTCAGCTGGAGTTTTCCCGGTGGTTACATGTGCTGTGTTTCTGTAAGCAGAAAGGAAGGAGTCCAGCTGCTGGGGTGACAGGACTGTTGTTTACTTGCAGCCACTGTAGCTTTGAAATAGCGTTTCAAAGTCTGCACAAACCGTTCTGCTTGACCATTTGTAGCCGGGTGGTAAGGTGCGGTCAACTCGTGCTTGATCTTGTGGGCAGTCAGGAAACTCTGAAACTTCTGACTGGTGAATTGTGCACCGTTGTCTGTGACGACTTTTCTGGGGTATCCAAACGTAGCAGCGAGATGTAACAGTATAGAAATTGTCACCTTAGTCATTGGCTGAGTAACGGGAATGACCTCAGGACACTTTGAATGGGCATCCACTATGATCAAGAAGGTGTGTCCTCTGATCGGGCGTGCAAAGTCCAAGTGTAGGTGAAACCAAGGAACTGTGGGCCAAGTCCAGGGCTGGACACACCCTCAAGGGGCGTTTCTTGCAGTTTGTGCACATCCACCACAAGCATTCACATATGTTGTGATATCTAAGTCTAGGTTCGGCCACCACACATAGCCTCGGCCCTTTTGTTTCATACGTGTGCCCCCTGGATGACCAGTATGTAGCAAGTCCAGAATGTGTCTCCGGAGGGTCTGTGGAATGATCTCTCAGTCTCCCCATAAAACACAGTTGCCATCCACAGTTAATTACATACGCCTACGGAAATAAGGTTCATAATCCTTGTGACGGTTGCAGGCCAACCGGACCGTACCCAGGGGAGTATTGTTTTCAGGAAGGTTTTCTTGGCTATATGGTCTGCTATCTCCCCAGAAGACAAGAAGGACAGGCTGGTGTAACAACAACTCTTGACTGATGGAGAAGAGTACGTCGACGTCCCTGTCAGTCGGGACATTGCATCTGCATTAACATTGGAATCATGACCACAATACTGGATTTTGTAGCTGTATGCTCCCAAGAATAGGGCCATAGCATTGGAGGTGGGCTGCAGTCGTCTGGGAGATGCCTTTGTCAGGGCTAAAGATCTGAAGGAGTGGTTTATGGTCCGTCAATATGGCGAATTCCCTACCATACAGGTAAAGATGAAACCTCTTAATTGCCCATATGAGCGCAAGAGCCTCTTTGTCAATGTGTGAATAATTGCTTTCTGCTTTTGTCAAAGACCTGGAGGCAAATGCCACTATTTTTTCTGACCCATCTGGTAAGATAGTACAGCCCCCAGACCATAGGCTGAGGCATCACAAGCCAAGGTAATAGGCTTCTGGAGGTCATAGTGCATGAGCATGCATGAAGCCAACAGCTTCCTCTTAGAAACTTCGAAAGTACGTTGACATGCAGCCGACCAGTCCCATCTGGAGTGCTTCTCCAAAAGCTTGTTCAATGGAAATAAGGTGTGTGCCAGATCTGGCAGGAATTTGTGGTAATAGTTCAGCAAGCGAAGGTATGATCACAGCTGCTGGACGTTGGTTGTGGCTGGAGATTTGACTAAAGCATCAACCTTGGCTTCCATGGTGTGTATACCCTCCGCATCCACAAGGTGGTCACAAAACTCCAATTTAGGCACCATGAATTGGCATTTCGCTAAGTTCACTTTTAGACCCTGCTCTTGGAGTCTACCCAACACAAGCTCAACGTTCGGCTTGTATTCCTGGTCCATTCGTCCTGTGATGAGCATGTCATCTAGCAGGCACTACGTGAAAGGAATGTCCACCAAAATCGTGTCCATTTTTTGTTGCCAAATGGCTGGGGCGGAGACTACACCAAACACCATCCGATTGTATTCATACAGTCCCTTGTGGGTGTTGATGGTTAGAAACTTGTGGGAAGAAGGATGGACCTCAAACTGTAAATATGCTTGTTTGAGATCAAGTTTGGTGAACTTTTGACCCCCTGCAAGAGAGGCAAAAATGTAATCTACTCTTAGAAGGGGATACTGGTCTATCTCCTGTTGAGAGTTCAGTGCCATGCGGAAATTGCCACAAATGCGCAAGTCCCTATTTGCTTTCTTTACTGGTGCAACTGGTGATGTCCACTCGCTGTGCTCTACCTTTGAGATGACACCTTGTTCCTCCAGCCGACTTAGTTCAGCTTCCACTCCTACTCGGAGTGCGAAAGGTACTGTCCGAGCTTTGAAGAACTTAGGTTGAGCGTTGGGTTTCAGCTTGAGTCTCACACAGTCATGCTTTATTTTGCCCAACTGGTTATCAAAGATCTTTGGGAACCGCTGCTTCAGGGACACCACCCATCCCTCATTATCTCCTAATGGAATTGTAACAGTGTTACAGGGGTTCATGGCAATGTCTGGCATACCAAAGTGAGCAATCAGGTCTCTCCCAAAGAGAGGAGGTCCCCCATTTTCTAAGATATATAGCAGTTTCTTTGTCTGACCCTTGTACAATACCTGTACTTTCACGTAACCCAGTGGGTGGAGTATCTGCTTTGAGTATGTCTGCAGTTTGATTGGTGTTGGGCGGACAGTTGTTCGGGTCTGAAGTTGTCTCCATTGTTTCTGGGTGATAACTGAAACTGATGCTCCTGTGTCTACATCCATCTTGAGTTTCTTTCCCTCAATGGTTACCTCTACAGTCATTGTAGAGGGTGCTGAATGCATATGATGTATGTCTAATCTGTGGAGCACTTCCTCATCCTATGACTCAGATGATGATGTATATCTTCCCACCATATATGTCTTTGTCTTGGGGTTCAGAGGTTGTTTATCTCGCACCTTCTTGCTACGGCACACTCGTTTAAGATGGCCTGTCTTATCGCAATATAACCAGGTCTGAACCTTAAACCAGCAGGCTTTGTGGTCATGGTCTGTATTCCCACAACAGTAGCAGGCTGACTCCCGGCTTGGTGGGGGTCTGTATTTCCAGCTTGGGGCAGTTGGCTTGACTGCTGTTCTGAAAACTTCCTGTTTCACCTCTTCTCTTCTGCCCTGGGGGTTCAATTCCTCTGTATCTTTCACAGCCATTTCCACCACTGAAGTTATCTCAATTGCCTTTGTAAGTGTAAGGTCTTTCTCAGTTAACAGTCTCTTTTGGCTAGACTCACAATTCAGTCCCATGACAAACTTATCTCTTGGTGCAGTAGGTAAGTACTCCTCAAAAGAACAACTAGAGGCTAGTCTGCCAAGGGCTAGCACATAAGCTTTCATTTCTTCACCTGGCTGCTACTGCCGCTGATAGAACCGGAATCTTTCTGCAATCTCTAGTGGTTTAGGCTCGGAAGTGATCCTCTAAAAGTGTCAGGAGCTCTGCCAATGTCTTAGTTGCTGGTTTTACAGGGGAAAGGAGATCCCTAAGAGTGTCATATGTCTTAGCACCAACCACTGTCAGAAATACTGCTACTTGCCTGTCACCTGGGATGGAATTTGCACTGAAATACTGTTCCAGTCTCTCAACCCAGGAACTCCTGGATGTCTGTTCTCCATCAAATTCATTTAATGCTCCAATTAATGACATTTTCCTGCTGGGCTCTGTGAGTGCTTTTATCCAGGTGACAATCCACACTGCCTTTGTCTCTCTCTCTCTCTCTCTCTCTCAGACTGATAGACACTTTGTAAATCCCATCCTCATCGCCACTGTTATATCCTCTGAGTTGTGAGAGACACAAGACTCTGGTCTGAAACAACTGATGTTTATTTCAGTACTCACTGTACACTCCAACATGCATCTCAGGACTAGGGTTGCCACATCATCCCTTTAATCCAGGACACATATTAATTACACAGGTTTTGAGACTGATTTAATGCAGATAAGGCATCAAGTTTAATTACTACCTTAATCAGCCACAGAACCTGTGTAATTACTATGTATCCTGGATTAAAGGGATGATGTGGCAACCCTACTCAGGACAGGTATATCTTATTATGCTTCATACATGTGCTCTAAGATGGCTACTATGCCCCCTGACCCTTGTCATCACTCCTGGGTGGAGCCAGCCTTACAGTGACAGTACATGTGGAACCCTTCAGGTATAACAAACCTAAAAAACATACTTCTCTTTCAACACTTAGCCACAGTGCACCAACAGTTTCTGTAAGCCCTCATTCACATCGGAGCGATTTGTCATGTGATTTGACAGGTCAAATCACATGACAAGTCGCAGCCTATTGCCTGCAATTCCACTATTCCAATTGGTGTGACGCCAAGTAGTTCCTGCACTACTTTTGTCAATTTCAGGTGCGACTTCAATAGACATTTGTGCATGAAGGCGCACAGATGTCTTTCAAGTCGGACCTGAAGTTGCACTGAAATGCGGCTTTGAAATTGTGCGATTTCAGATGAAGCCGCACGACTTCAAAGCTGCGTTCAGTATGAATGAGGGCTAAAAGAGGAAGCTGATTGAATTAAAGCATATTTTGAATATCGCCCAGAAATGTGGGCATTCGGCAGGGGGGAGGGCATTCGGCGGGGGGGAGGGACCCTGAGTGCCGGCAGGGGACCTGAGAAGAGGAGAATTGGGGTTGCTCTGTGCAAAGCCATTGCCATTGCGCAGATCATATAAGTATAACACGTTCGTTATTTTTCAAAAAATGCCTTTACAACAGTGCAGTGGTGGCTGGTGGGTCTTTTGTTCGGGGGGTGGCGCAAACATCCCCCACCCCTGCACATCTGCCGGTTGGTCTGGCACTTAACTGGATAGATCCACATAGATGGGGGTGTCATCCAGCACGGCGGGGTGCAGGCAGCGGCTCCAGGCTAACGGGTGTGGGGTCCGGTTATTGACTCCAGGCTAGTAGGTGTGGAGTCCGGGCAGCGGTTCCAGGCTAGAAAGTGCAGGGTACAGGCAGTGGCTCCAGACTAGCAGGTGCGGGGTCCAGGCAGTGACTCCAGGCTGGTGGGTGCGGGGTCCGGGCAGCAGCTCCAGGGTGTCAGGCTACCTCTCTGTCTCCAGTGACTTCCTCCCTGGCTCCATGTCAGGCGTCCAATAGGTCTCACACCTGCTTCCTGATTGGCGGGGAGAGGATTTAGTGTGAAAATAGCGAAAATGTATTTGCTATCATCACACAACTGGGTGGGATCAGGACGCAATGCTCTGCGCCCCGAGCCCACCCATTTTTGAAGCCTATTAGAGCCTCTGGCTCTAATCATGTGCTTCAAAAAACACCCCCTCCATCCCCACCATAGGAATTCATGCGCCCGGCATCCTGAAAGGGGCCGGCCGCATGGATAGGGAGGGCGAAGGCGGTGCTGGGGGGGTGGGACCCATGCGTCGACAATGCACGGCCCTCCACTGCTTTACAAAAACTTTCATTGTGACTAACTTTCTGAAAGACTGTTTAGTTTAAACATAGCCTTGCACACAGAAAATCAGAATCTCTACCGCACCTATACAAAACATAATTAGATAAACCACTCAGTACAGAACCATTATGTTCAAAGAAGTAGAGTCAAATTCTATAAGTAATAAAACACAGGTTTTAAACGAATAAATAAAAAACAAATATAAAAAAGATGGTA